>CM050940.1:43790631-44360631 GCA_027789145.1 Solanum arcanum | reverse complement strand
CTACTAAATATTTCATTGTTCTAGTTCTTGCATATCAACTAAGTTTGTTCCCCAATTCCTTGTTGGTTGATTAACTTATTTAACTCTATGTCTCCCTATTGTAGCATGTTGTCCTTGTTTTGAACTTTTATTTTCTGTAAATTAGGAATTTTGCTTTTTCTAATTTCGAAATTGCTTTAGCCTTTTGCGGAATCTCCTACAAATTTAGAAAATGCTGCCTATTTATGCCTTCAAAATTAACGATATAATTAGTAAAAAAGCTTGCCAGTGAGTTTTCTTCCCTAAACGTATACCATATCTCCACAACCTTATTAATCATTTGACTTTTTATGTACCTAACATCCCAAGCTATCAACCATTGAATTTCCATTTAATACTTGTTAAGCCAATAGAGAATCCATCTCAATAATCACTAGAACTTGATTATTAGGTAAACAATAATTTAGGCCAATTTTGATAGCTTTAATTTAAGAATCAATAACTAAAACATTATTAATACCCTGGTGTATACATAAATGAAATCACCTTCTTCATTTCTTATACAAAAGGCAAAAGAATCTATCCCTGACCCAGCAGTGTTGCATATATAAGTTCCACTGGGGGATGAATACATCTAACAACCTTGTAGTTGATAAATCGTGAATACCCATGTAAGAACTTAACAATTAGGGGCCGAGTCTTAGGCATTTCTTTTAACCAAGGATATCTAGATTTAAAAATAAATAGATGTTTCTTTGAATTTCAAACAGTAAAGCTAGCTTGCACATTTCTCCCCATGCTTGATCAAGTTTATTCTTTTCCATAGGATCCATATAATAAATGCAAGAATTGCTTAAAAAATTGTTTCAGTTTTGTAGAGGAGTGAGCATTCCACCAATCCTTCAAAACTTACCGAAGCTGCAAACCTGCATCTTCTATAAAAAAAACCACTTCCACACTTGATATGAATTAAAACAGAGAATAAACAAATGCATAAAAGATTCTTTTATACTATCATTACAACAAAAACACTCCATAGAATCAGTTATGCCCCTTCTAATCAAAACATCTCCTATAGGAATTCTTTCTAAACCACTTTCTCCACAAAAGGAAAGACACCTTGAAAGGCATGTCTTTTTCCCGATTGTTAGGTTCTTTCCTCACCTAGCACAACTCCCAAGCAGACTAAATTTTAAATTTCCCAATACCACTAGGCATCCAGTAAGGCTTATCTCTTTCCTTTGCAAAAGTCATATGTCCCAGAATATTTTTAATGTGCCTACAAACCTCCCCATTGAAGATAGCAGCTAACACCTCATTATTTAATCCTCATGTATTGTACATTTGGAAAATTGATTCAACATTTCCATAATCATGTGAGATAGGTAAGACATACTTCAGGACTCCAAATTGCGTCCAATTATCAAATTAAACAATAGCATGACATTCTCTTTGTTCACACAAAATTTCTTCATCAAAAATATCTCTAGCTTGAAGCATAGCTTTCCATTCCTGTGAACCACAATTCCATTCGAATATTTGAGGTCTATGTCTCTTACAATATTTATTCCACATGAATTTAGCCCATAAAGAATAATAAGTCCTAAACTTCTACCAGAGTTTTGCGAATAGAGATTTGGAAACATCAAATAAGGATCTAAAACCCAAACATCCCTCACTCTTTAGAACACGGATATCATCCCAAGCAATCCTGTGAGTGGCTCTGCCCTCCACTTTAAAGATCCATAAGAATTTATCAGAAATCCAATGAATATCATAAATAACACATTTCAGAGGGCTAAAAGCATATAAAAGGTAATAGGAATAGTTTGCAACACATGACTTATCATAATCATTCCCGCTCCAAAAAGACAGATTCTTCTTTCCATAATTGGAGATTATTATGAATTTATTTGAGCAATTTTGAAAAGCTTACCTTCTTCTTATTACCATGCCCAGTGGGAAATCCCAAATACATCAAAGGAAACTTTCCTTTAGACAAGCTTTTAACTTCTTCCAAAAACTGAACAGAAGTCAGTGCAGATTTGTTGAACATATAATAAGAACTCGTGTTCTAATCAATAAGTTGACAAAATTGATGTTCATATAGTGTTAGGATTTTCATAATCAACTGTAAGGATCTTCTGTCTGCTTCTACTAAGATAATTATGTCATATGCATATGCAAGATGATTCAATTGTTCACTTTAATTGGTAGTCCATAAGACTTAAAACAAGATCTTTCAAACAACTAATTAAGATATAGAGATAAAACCTCCTGAATCAAAATAGAAAGAGGAGGAGATAGAGGGTCCCCTTTCTTCACTCCCTTGGTAGAATGAAAAAAGACATGTGCTTTTTCATTAATTAATAACGAGTACCAATAATTACCAAGAATCCTCCTAATCTTATCATTCACATTAGAATCAAAACCCAAACTTTCTCGAACTTTAATCATGAAATTTCAGTCAAATTTATCATAAACATTGTCCATATCAAGCTTAGTAACCACATTGTCTAGTTTAACCCTCAATCTAATATCAAAAAACCAATTTCTTGCGCTAAAAGCATATTTCAGAGTTATTTCTAACCTAACGAAGCTAAATTGATTCTTGTAATCAACTTGGGAGAAAGCCTTTCAATCTATCATGAATAAGCCGAGATTTTTTTTTAAAAAAAAAGTTACTCAAACTAATTGGTCTATGGTCCGAAAAGGAATTCACCACATCCTTTTAAGGGATAGAAATAGAATATATGAATGTTTATAGACTCATTAACTTAAAAATTATGCACATATACTTGATATATTAGTAAGTTTTGAAAGAATTGAAGAAAGGAAAAGCATTAAAGAAGTAATTTACTAGACTTTGGTTATTCTGTGGAGGTAGGTTATGGTTTATTCTAATTGGTAGATAGTTTTTTGATCGTTATTGATATGCATTGAGTGATATTCTGAAGTTATATATGTATTTGATTGTGTGATTATGTGACTTTGTTTTTTGGTTTGGATAATATATGTGTTCTTTATGAATGGTCTAGAATCCTGAGACCATGAATTTTATAATCTTGAACCCTCTCAACTGAAGTGATGCCTTAAATAAAGAAGGCTTGATGAAATATTGCTAAGCATTTGAAAAGTGGTGATAATAAATTGAATTATTGGATTAGAGTGTTACATTCTAATACAGTGTTGTTTGATCAACGTGTCACGTTCTGACACGATAATAATAAAGAGGAGAACATATTGAATTAACTGAATGTACTCAATCTCAAAGGACACAGTTCCCAAACGAGCATGGTGTGGAGGCATGATCCCTCATTTGTGTGCTTGATATTGTGATTGATTATATACTTGCTTCATTTGTCATTTGTTCATGTCGTTTGTTGTTCATTACCTACAAAGTGTTATAGTTGATTTTATAGTATTATTTTATGCATATTATTACAATTTTGAGTTTGTCAGTGATATTTACTCGGTACATGTTGCCCTATACTCAACCCTACTTGTGTTTTTCTTTTGTGTAGTGCATCGAGTGTAATAATGACTTCGAATTGCCCTCAGCTCAAGTCAGTCTCCAGCATATCAGCTTCCAAGGTGAGGTATACATTCAAGCTCATGTTGGATTCTCTAGGTCATGACATGAAGTCCTTAGTTTTCTGAAATAAACTATTTTATTTATTTATTTTTTTAACATCTCGGATACTATATAAACTAAGGTTAATCTAAGAAAAACAAGAAAAATAAAATTTTTAAATGAGTAAGATATCTCAGAAGTAAGTTTTGGTCCATTTTAAAGGGTCATAACTCCCAGCTCAGAAAGAATTTGGATGAGTTCTATATATTGATGTAAATCTCATTGTAATATCTGTATAGAGACGCCATGTTTTCAAATTTTCAAGGTTGTATGACTGATATATGAACTTCGGAAGATGGTATATTGAGTAGGGAAAGTTCGAAAGTCGGATTTAGTAAGGGTATTGTGGTCTTCTCCTGAAGTCAATTAATTATTTCGTTTTGGAGTTATATGTTGGGGTCTAAACTGATCCCATTCAGTTTACACACTTAGAAAATAGACTAGGGTTTTGAAAGCAAGGAAAAAAAAGGAGAAGGAATAAGAAGACGCAAGAACACCAAGTCTAGCTTTGTGGGTTTTCGCTGCACGTGATCCCTAACAAGGTATGTGGGCTATTTTGTGTTAGTTTACTTCAGCACAAACCAATTTCATTTAAACCAGTCAAGTTCATGAATTAACTCAATTAGAGATTGGATTCTTGAAAGAAAGTTTGACGTTCTTGTTGATTGATTTTTTGTTGTTGATCGCTGTTAGTTGTAAGCCATGTTTTGAACTATTTTTGGGTCCAAATCATTGGGCACTAAATTAATTGGTGATTCTATGTTTTTGGGGTGAATCCATTGGAGTTTTGGAAGGTTTAGATATGAAAAATGAAGAATAAATTTGGAAAACCAGTTGTGTGGATGTTGGGGCGCTGCGCCTCCAAATCCCCTTAGGACAGAGTCTGTTCGTCAAGCTCTGGCGCGCCACGCCTCTCATATCGCCTGACAACAGCCTCTGTCAATCATGATATTGCGCTCCGCGCCTCAGAGAGTGCTAGTACCCCTTGGAGACCCTGGTCTTTCCCTATCTCTTCCTACTAGTTCCTAAGTGATGTACCCCTTATTCCTACTTGTTTCAAAACATTATAAGGTACATCTAAACATCCTTAAATCATCCATAAACATGAGACCATGATCCTTGAATCCATAATTCAAATAAAGGAAAGTTAAAAATCAAAGTCAATGAAGTTAAGAATCACTTCTAGAAGTTAAGAAGCAAGTCAAAGCAAATGTATAAGTTCTCTAAAGTCTTTCACAAATGTTTCCACTTTGTTTTAAATACTTAAAATTCAAGTCAAGAAAGAGTAAAGAGTTTAGTTCATATCTCAAAAGCTTTAAGAAAACTAAGTACTCCCTAAGAGTTTAAGTTTCAAGTTCAGTAAAGAGAGAGTTGAGTTCATTTCTCAAAACGATATAAGGGAACTAAGTATTCCCTAATGTTTTAGAAATGTTTCAAATTTGAGTAAAGAGGGGAACTAGAAGTTCCAAAGGTTTTTGAACTAATAGGGGAATAATGATTCCAAAAAAGGAGCTTTTCAGTAAATTATCTCAACCCAAAGGAAGGATGTTTTATTAAAAGTATTAGCTAAAGTACATTTCTTGGAGTAGTATTGAGCACCGGTGTGGAGATGAGTGTTCATATTAACTCAAGTCTCCATGTAAATCATGTAGATAACATGGGCATTCACATGTCATACATTTTAGATGATCACTTAAGGAGAACTAGTGGATACAGTAAGTTGTGTAAGGTCCTATACCGATGGAAAAGTGTAGGATGGTCATCTTGTAATGTGAGGTAAGACGTTGTACCATCACTTAGACTCATAGTGATGGTTGTCTGTTAGAGAAACTCCCACAGAAGCGATATTACTTTCTTATATAAGTAAATTTGAGTTTTTTATTGCATTTTCTTTGATGAATATATATATATATTTATATATATATATATATACATATATACATATATATATACATATATACATATATATATACATATATATATATATATATATATATATATATATATATATATATATATATATATATATATATATATATATATATATATATATATATATATATATATATATATATATATACATATATATATATATATTGTTTAGTTGAGCAGATCCAAGGTAAGTTCATCTAATTCCCTCATGCTTAAGTCATTATTTAGATATCTAACTTGTATACGCTTACATTCAATGCACTGATATCAGTTAGCCTGCATCATTTCATGATGCAAACGCAGGTACCCAGGATCAACACACATCACTTTTTTGATCCAGATTGAGATTTAGAGTTTATGGTGAACCTCATTGCATCCTAGAGGACATCTTTTTTCATTTCTATAGTACCTTTTCTTTTTGGTTTTTCTATGGACTATCCCAACATCCATTTGTAGAGAGTTTAGAGGCTTCGTATACTAATGTATTTCTGTTTGGAGTTGTTTTCAGTATTAAGACTCAAGTGCATTTTGGCCAATGTTATGAAATAACGTATTTCCCTTTTATTATGTGCTACTCGTGTCAAAGTTGAGGTTTTGTCTTCCGCTAATATAAGTAGACCGGTAAGGGTTCGCTTGAGGCTAGGCAATGGTCTTCGAGTTCAGATCCCGCCCGTATTGTAGGCTCGGGTCATGACAATTTTGGTGTCTTTAATACTCTTAGATTTTGTATTTGAAGATCACATGTACTTAATGTCATGATTTTCAGGTTTTGTGGAAAATATGTAATAGACTTTAGAGGTTAATTTTATTAGTTACTTTAATAAGTTTTAAACTTTTGCATTGTGGTTGTCATCCATATTTGAATAATTGAATATATGTTGGGGTTGAATTTGTTAGTTCTCCCACCTAGGAGGTTAAGTGTAAGTGTCACCCATGACTTGTTTTGGGTCGTGAAAAAATTGGTATTAGAGCTTTATATTTGATTATCTCATCACATAAGGATAGGTCTTGTAGAGTTTTGCAGAATGGTACAAGGACATCTTTACTTTTCTTTGAGAGGCTATAATACTTAAGGAAAAATATTCTTTTTCTTTCTTTCGTGCTATTAATTGAATCCAATTGGTAGATTACATTTTTCACTCTATTTTACAAATGATAGAACTAGAGTAATTCTTTGATAACACAAACATCAGTAAGCCATGTTTCTCCAAAGCCAATCATTAGGGCTAAAAATTGAGGCGGAGCAATGGTGAGAGGTTGTGGAGAAGGTTCACTAGAGGCAGAGGACATGCATCAGGTCCAGTTAAAAATAGAGCGGTGAATCCTCATCGACTGATGAGATAGCGAGAGAGGGTGATCAAGGGGAAGATAAGAAGTTTTAGGTTGAGGAAGTACCACCTCAGCCTACTTAAGAGATGAATAATCAGGTTCTTACTTATCTTAGCAGGTTATCTAATAAGGGAAAAACACCCTCAGTATTTTTTACACCAACACCTCAAGTTCAGGGAGTACACCATGCAACTATTGTGGCTCCCCGCATGGATGCTCCCTTAGACATAGGCATGTTTCCCTGATTGACTACATGGCCTATAATGATTAGTGACTTGCATTACCTTTTTAGTAAGTTCTTAAAGTTGAAACCTCCGTTATTAAAGGGCAATGAATCTAAAGATGCTTATGATTTCCTGATTGATTGTTAGGAGTTGCTACATAAGATGGATATAATAAAGAGGTTCAATGTTGAGTTTGTGGCCTATCATTTTAAATATGGAGAAGTATATACCCCTAAGTTTGAGGGACATGAGTTCCTAATCATAGAGCAAGAAAGTACATCTGTTGCAACTTATGAGGCTAAATTTTGTGCATTATCCAGGTATACCACTCAGTTTTGCTTCAGTCTTCAAGAGCTTATTTGCCCATTTTTAATGGAATTAAGGTCAAATATTCATATTCTAGCTTTATAAGTAGCTACTTTTGAAAAATATTTTTAGAAAGTGGTTTATTTTCTAATAGAGGTAGAGGGGGTGAAGCCGGATGACTTCACCAAGGTCTCAATTAAAAAAGCTCCCTAAGGGAGGAGACATTAGTGGTTCACACTCTATAGGCAAAGTTCGGGAGCTATCACACATTCTATTATGAGGGTCCATTCTATAGCACTAAGCCTTTTTAAAAGTTTGTGGGTTATCTCTAGCCTTTTTCGACTTCAGAGAGACCTACACTCGATTTCAGGACTTTTTATGGATGTGTAGAGGGCAAACATATGAGAAAATATTTTTCAAAGTAGAGTCAGACTTTGTACAGTCAAAGTTAGAGATTATTTGGAGTCGTAGGTAAAGGTGGTCATTGAAGGGCCCATCACTTTATGGGACGTCATGGTCAAGGTAATGGTGGTTACAAGTTCATGCGAGCTGGAGGGTCAATTGAAACTACTGGAGCATAGTCCTGCAAGGAAAATGGACAAACAGGTGATAGGTAATGATTATTTCACCGGGGGGCTAGAGGGAGGGACACTTAATGTTCTTATCACATGTACTATTATGTTTTGTGATCTCATCGCTTCACTTTCTTGACATGCCTATTCGTATCTCTACTCTTGTTTGTGAGTCTTTGATAGTTGAGAAGGTGTATAGATCATGCCTTGTGAATTTTTTGGAGAGAAACACTTATGTAGATTTGATTATTCTAGAGAGGGTTGATTTTGATATAATTCTGGGTATAACTTGGTTTCTCTAAATTTGGTTATATTATATTTTAATGCTCTGTGACCTTAGACAAGCCTCGGATAGATCCACTAGTGTGGGAGGGTCACTATATTTCCATCACATTTCAAATTTTATTTTTCTACATACTAAATGGTTGGTGAGTAAGGCTTGTTTAACATTCTTGGAACATTGCAGAGATGATACTTCTAAAATGCCTTCGATTGACTCTGTTGCGATAGTTTGTGAGTTTGTGGATGTTTTTCCTGCATATTTGTGTGGCATGCTACCACATAGGGATATTGATTTTTGAATTGACTTGTAGCCAAGGACTCGCCCCATTTCCATTCCACTTTATAGAATGGTCCCAGCTGAGTTAAGGGAGATAAAGTCTCAACTTCTAAGAGTTGTAAGATGAAGGTTTTATTAGGCCTAGTGCATAATTGGGGTGCTCCTCTTTTATTTGTGAAGAAGAAGGATAGTAGTTTTTGAATGTGCATAAACTACATGCAGTTGAATAGGTTAATTATTAAGATCAAGTACTCCATTCCTTGCATTGATGACTTCTTTGATCAGTAAGAGGGTGCTTGTGTCTTCTCTAAAATCGATTTGAGTTTCGGTTAATAACAAGCAATTAACGTGCCAAAGATTGCTTTCCGAAGTATTATAAATTCCTAGTAATGTATTTTAGGCTTATGAATGCCCCTGCTTCCTTTATATGCCTGATGAACAAACTTTTTTAAGCCATGTCTAGACCTATTTTTTATTGTATTATTTGATTATATACTGATATACTCAAAGAGTACGAAGAAACATGAGGATTATTTGAGAATTGTATTGGGGTTGTTAACAGAGAAAAGCCTTATGCCAAATTCTCTAAGTTTGAGTTTTGGCTCGATTCAATGTCTTTATTGGGGCACATTAATTTTAAGGATAGAGTTATAGTGGACCCCACTAAGATTGAAGTAGTCAAGAGTTGGGTGTGGCCTACTAATGTTTCAGAGGTAAGAAGAAGGTTTGTTGGTTTATCTAGCTACTATGACGATTTGTCAAGGGATTCTCTTCGGTTGCTTCCAAGCTTACCAGTTTGACCTAGCAGAATGTTCCGTTATATGGTCAGACGAGTGTGAAGAAATATTCATGAAACTCAACACCATGTTGAATTTCACCTACTCTTGCCTTGCTAGTGGAAGGTAAGAATTCCAAAATTTATTATGATGCATCTTATTTTAGTTTGGATGCAGTGCTAATGCAGAGAGGAATGTCATTGATATACTTAAAGGCAATTGAAAGTGCATGAACATAACTTTTTGACCCATGATTTGGAGTTGGCTGCAGTGGTATTTGCATTGAAGTAGTGGAGGCATTATCTATATGGGGTCAAGTGTGAAATGTATACAAATCATCATAATGTACAATATGTGTTCACTCAGAAGGATTTGAATTAGAGGCAGAAGAGGTGGATGACATTATTTAAAAGCTATTATATTACTATTTTATATTACAAAGGAAAAACTAATGTTCTGTTAGATGCCCAAAGTACAAAAATAGGGAGTATGACTATTAAGCCCACATAAAGGTTTCTACACGCCCATTGTCTAGAGAGGTTCAAACTATAGCTAATTACTTTAAGATGCTGGAAATACATGAGAAAGGAGGATTCTTGGCCTATGTGGAGGCAAGATCCTCTTTTCTTGACAAGATTAAGGGGAAAAAATTTGATGATGAAAGGGTGACCAAAGGTCGAGATTCGGTATTGCGAGAAGAGGCTAAAGAGGTTTTAATTGATGAAAAAGGTGTCTTGATAATTAAAGGGCGGATATTTCTGTCTCCTGTTGATGATTTTACTCATACTATTCTTGTAGAGGTGCATAGTTTGATATATTCCATACATCCTAGTGCAACAAAGATGTATCGTAATCTAAGACAATATTATTGTGGAGTAGTATGAAGAGTAACATTATTGATTTTGTTGCTCAATGTCCGAAATGTCATCATATAATGTATGAACATCAGAGGCTGAGGGATACTTCATAGAACGTCTATTCCTAAATGGAAGTGGGAAAGAATTTCAATGGATTTTATGGTTGGTATTCCATATATATTAGGTAAGTTTGATTCTATTTATACAATTATCGACAGGTTTACTAAGTCTCTCACTTCATTCCGGTCAACATGAATTATAATTCAGAGAAATTAGCCAAAATCTATATCCGTGAGATTGTTCGATTGCAAGGAGTTAAAATGTCCATCATATCAAATAGAGGTACACAATTTACTTATAATTTATTGATGTCCTTGCATGCTGAATGTATTACTAGATTGAATCTTAGCATCTCTTTTCACCATAAGACCAATGGAAAATATGAGCGAACAATTCAAGTGTAGGAGGATCTGCTCTATGCGTGACTGATAGATTTTGGTGGTCATTGGGATCATTCCTTTTTTTAGAAGAGATTTCATGCAAAAATTGTTATTTCGAGTATTGATATTGCCCTGTTTGAGGCATTGTATTAGAGGAGATGTAGGTATCCTATTAATTTGTTTGATGCATTTGAGGTGAGACCTTGGGAACCGATATTTTGAGGGAATTGTTAGAGTAAGTGAAATTCATACATGAGAAGTTTCTAGAAGCTCAGTGCAGGAAGAAGGACTGTGCAAATTGGAAGGTCAGGGACTTAGAGTTTATGGAGGGTGAGTAAGTCTTGTTGAAGGTTTCACCCATTAAGGTTGTACCATGGTTTAATAAGCGAGGTAAGCTTAGTCTGAGGTATATTCGGCCATTTGAAGTTCTTAAGTGTGTGTGGGAGGCGACATATGAATTTTCCATTACTTTAGTGTTGTCAGGTGTGCACTCATTGTGTCATATGCCTATGTTGAAGAAATATCATAGTGATAGAAACTATATTACTTGAATGTTTTCAATCCTTCTAGATAAGAACTTCTAGCTATTTTAAATAGAAAGGTCTCCAAGTTGAGGTCAAAAGAGATTGCGTCAATGAATGTCTAGTGAAAAAATTGCCAAGTTGATATGTCCAATGTGGAATTGAGGGAGATATGCATGGAATGTATCCACGCCTTTTGTTGATTCAAGTACCCTTTATTACCCTCACCTTCTTTGATCGTTCGAGGATGAACAATGGGTAAATTGGTATCTAATGTAATGACTCATTTGATTGTTTTGAGTAATAAAGCTTTTTATTTAATACAATACGTCTCCTAGGTTCTGAATGGATATTTCTGACTTTTCGTGACTACATTATAAAATTGTTAGGGTAGTTTTAATATTAAATTTGTCGGTACTTCAGGAAGATAACATTAAAATAGTAAGATTTAATTGTTTTTAGTTCATTAGTTACCCTAGATAATTAAAAAGATTAAGCGAGAGAAACACCAACAATAGAGTCAACTAGAAGCAACTGCCATCCTAGTAATGCTTCACCTCTTTGATTTCTTTCAGGAATATGCAAAGAGTTCTATTTATTAGTAGTATGTTGCATTGTAATTGGCTGTGAAAGAGAAATCAAATTGAGAAGAGGTTGAAATTGGAAATTTCTCATGTACACATAGGTTTATATTAATTGGGGGTAAAGAATATTTAATGCATTGTAGTGGGTTTCATTATTAAATATGTGTTAGAGCAAAAGTGTTTGTATTCTTTATTTAAGAAAGTTGAGAGTTGAAAGGGTTGCCATCCAATTTATTTAATGATGTGCTGGGAGAAAGAAGTTGCAATGTCCAATTTCAAAGGCAGGGTTTGTATTGATTGAGAAATTTATGCACATGGGAAGTTAATAGTTACTTGGTAGTTGTGGGTTTAAAGAGAATTTATGTTCAACACTTAGTGATGCAATTGGATTATAGTGTAGCAATTGGTTTCTAGTACGAGAAAATGGTTTCGCAAATAGTGAGTTTGACTTTTTAAATTAACTTAATTATAAAATTAAAAATCAAGATTTTTATATATGGAGATAGGTAATTAAATTTTAGGTGTATCGAATTGTTTAAATTCTATTGAAGTTATGCTAATTAGAGGAATTAAGAGTTACCCATAGATTTGAACTTTAGAAAATTTTGATTAACAGAATTCGGTACGTTTTTAGGTCTAGGCTAGGCATAGAATAATATGAGTGTTTATAGACTCCTTAACTTACATATTATGCACATATACTTGATAGATTGCAAAGGTTCACATGCATTGAGAAAAGGAAAGAAATAATTTACTAGACTTCGATTCTTCGATAGAGGTAGGTTATGATTTATTCTATTTGGTAGATAGACTCTTTATAGTGATTTATATGCATTGAGCGACATTATGAAATTCTCTCTGTACTTGATTGTGTTATTGTGTGCCTTGGTTGTGTGGTTTTGATAATCTATTTTTTTCTAAATGGTTATAACATCTCATAACTCAAAATAACTAAATATAAGCGAAGAAACTAAATATAATCATTTTTAGAAAGAAAGGAGAAATCTAGAAATTTTTCTAAGTTTAATAAAGTGAGTTTTGGTCATTTTCAAGCAACGATGAGTTATAAGTACTTCTTTATATGGTTGGAACTCCTTCGAGATATCTTTCCAACAGCGCCGAGTTTGCATGATTTCGATATCGTATGAGGGAGATATGCCTTTCGGAAGTTGGGTATTGAAGGAACTGATGATACTAAGGGGTTTGGGGATGAAACCATTGATGTTTGGGCGACCTAGGACCAGAAAACTAGTTAAAAAATTTGTTAGACGCACCTGGGCAAGGCTAGGCTAGGCTAGGCGCGCCTATAGTGCCCCAAAAGAGGGCTTTAGTCAACTTGGTCCTAGCGGGGAGTGCCACCAGTACGCTAAAACCAAGCCTCAGTAACTGAGGCTGGCGTGGCGTGCCACCAGTGCGCCTGGATCGACATTTTTCGCACAGTTTTCATAGTTTAGACTTTTTATGTCCGTCTAAAGTACTTTAACATCTTCCAATGATTCTAGTTACCCAAATGATCTCTATTTACCTGCAAATCATTAACGAACACAAATCAGAACCTTGAATCCATAATACAATTAAAGGAAATCTAAGATCAAAATCAAAGAAGTTAAGAGTCAAGTTTAAAGTTAGGAAGCTAGTCTAAAGCAAAGTTCATATGGTTTTCAAGAGTTCTTTACTAAACTTTCGTTTAAAGGCTCAAGTTTCAAGTTAATGTAAAGAGTACAAAGGTTGAAGTCTTTTCTTTAAATGTTATAAGGGAACTAAGTAGTCCCTAGGTGTTTATTAAGATTTATGCTTTAAGTTTAGCAAAGAGTAGAGAAGTTGAGTTCGTTTCTCAAAAGTTATAAGGGAACTATATTCCCAAAAAAAGGTTACAAATAAGGTAAGGGTCATACTTTCGAGATGATAATGTAAGTAAAGATAGTGGACCTACTAAGTTAAGTAAGGTCCTATAAAGATGGCAAGGTATAGGATGGTCCTTTTCAACGTGGGGTAAAACGTTTTACCATCACTAAGGCTCGCAATGATGGTTGTTGGTTAGAGAATCTGCTAGAGAAACTATATTACTCTCATATATAAGTAATTGTAAGTTGGTTATTATAATTCTTTAACGAATTGAGTTGTTTACACATTTTTACAAGTTTTATGTGTGCGTGTGTGCATATTTATTGCTTTATATAAAATTCAGTATTTCATGAGTTGAGCAGAGCTAAGGTAAGTGTTTCTTCTTACTTTTTTCGAGCTAAAGTGTTGTTTAGCATTCAAACTCGCATACTGATACATTAAATGTATTGATGGTAGTTATCCTGCATCATTTTTTGATGCAAAAGCAAGTAAGCAGAGTCATCATCCAGTGCCTCGTTAACCCAGTTTGAGCTCTAAGAGTCAGTGGCGAGTATCCTTGCATTACAGAGGACTCTTTTATTTATTTCCATTCTTTTTGTTCATAGAATGTTGTGGGGTTTGTACTAACATTTATCTTAGTATTATACAAGCTTCATAGATAGATAGTCAGTTAGATTGTTCAGTTTGAGTTTCTCTCTATCTTGCATTTCAGGTGATTTAATTTTGAGATTCAAGTGTCATTTTCCCCAAGACATTTATTTAAGTTATTTTATAATAATCTTTCTAGCATTATGATTAATTTAAGTCTTCCTGTTAAGTAAGTTATGACGAGGGTTCTCTCACGACCAGCAATGGTCATTGGGTGCTGGTCACGTTCAGGGTATAAGCTCGGGGTGTCACAATGATCTGGAATATTGAGACTGTGAATGTATTAATCTTGAATCATCACTATCAAAGTGATGTCATGAATAAAGAATACATGATAAATTATTTTTCAGGAAGTGAAAAGTGGTGATGATAAATGATAAATAAACAATATACTTTTTGATAAGGGTATCATGTTTCGACACGGTACTATTGAATCAGGGTGTGACATTCCAACACAATATTATTGAATTGGGTTGTCACACTTAGGCACAATATTATTATATCGGGGTGTCACGTTCTGAAACAGTATTATTGGATCGGGGTATCACATTCTAACATGGTATTACTGGATTGGAGTGTCACATTCCAACACGGTATTATATAATCTTGGTGTCACGTTCCGACACGATAATATTAAAGAGGAAAACATATTGAATTAACTGAATGTACTAAACATAAAAAACCCATATCCCAAATGAGCGTGGTGTGGAGGCATGAGTCCTTGTGGGTGTGTGCTTTATATCGTCATTGATTACGTATTTGCTTCAGCAATCACTTATTCATGTCGTTTGTTGTTTTTCACCTTCTAAGTGTTATAGTTTATTTTATACTATTAATTTATGCATATTAGTTACTATTTTTATTTGGCCGATGATATCTACTTAGTACATGTTTCCTAGTACTGAGCCGTACTTGTGTTTTTCTATGTTTTTCTTTTATGGAGTGTATCCAGTGTACCAACGATTCAAATTTCCCTCACCTCCGAGGGGGGAAGTGGTGTTAATAGGATCTTAGTTTAGTTAAGGAGTATCTATAAGATTTCCGTTATAGTCTTGGGTTTACTTTTACCTTATCTCACTAAAATTTAAAATTTACTGAAATTGGCCAGACCTTTGACTGTTTTTCATTCTTCCAGTTTCACCATTAATGAAAAAATTTCCTTCTTTCTTCACCCTCATCCTCTTTTTTAATTTTATGCATTTTCCTAGTTTTTAATCCTTTTCTTTAACATTTGATGTAACGCAAACGTGAATCGCTTTTAGAGAATTATATATGAAAAGACTCAAAATATCGAGATCATTCCATATCTAAAAGACTTAAATTTGGGACTATTTAGAGATAAATTAGAGTTGATAGAAATTGTATAGTCAATGTATACTTCATATATAGTTACACTATATTTAGTTTTTTGAGTGTATCCTAATGTATAGTCAATGTATAACTCATATAGTGGTACGCTATATTATATAGTCGGTACATACTTTATGGAAAAGACTCAAAAATACCCCTAAACTATAGAAAATAGCTCAGATTACCCTTTTAATTAGTAAATTCATCACAGTTATGGATCCATCCACAACTTTGAAATCATAAACATAATAAAATAAGAATAAATATTTACTAACCTACAGCCAAGAAGATCCACTTTGAAACCTAGCCACGAAATCAACTTCCGAAATCTTGTCGCAAACTGAAGAAATCTGTGAATCGTTTCTTACCCTACCAAAAAAAATGAGGTGAAATGGCTGAAAATGAAATATTAAGTGAAATGAGGGGAAAATTAGATATTAGAGATCTTATTGGTCTATGTGGAGGTTCTAAATCTTTGGCGCTTATGTGGGGTCCACGTGGCGCTTAACATACTTTTGTTAATTAGAAGGCTAAGTATGACCTAATACTATAATGGATATGGTAATTTTGAGCCATCATATAGTTTAATGGAAAATTTTAGCAATACCCAACAGTTTAGGAATATTTTTGAGTCTTTTTCGTATACTTTATATGACTTTTAGCAAACTAAAGCATATACATCAAATAGTTTTTAAGTCATATAACAATATTTATTTGCAAACTAATTACTAATTTATATTATATATAATTGAAACTATTTGTAAAATATAAGTATAATATAAACATTACTCTTAAATTAAATATCATTTTTGTAATTTTCTTAAAAAGTCTCACATAAAGAATGAGTAATTAACTCATATCCTACTCAAACTCTTCGGTTACTTAGCGCCAAAAAATATTTGAAGAAGCAAATGTTGTCATTAGAGGGTTAAGCTCACGACAGTTTCCTTGTTTCTCAACCTCCGATTTCAATTATATATTCATGGCTGTTGGTGAGTTAGAGGGATTCCAGTATGTTTTTTTACTCATTGTCATTATATGTTTATCTTTTGGACATTGCTATTTTTTTTTATTAAAAATGAAAAAACTATACACAATGAAGTTTTGATTTTTTTTCCCGGTGAATTGATTTAACGGGAGGACCTTTTTTAGTTGTTATTATGTTAAAAGTTAACATGTGTGGATGAAAAGCATGATTTTTTGTGTTTATTTTTATATACTCAATTCTGTTTTGATGAAACTACGGTTAGGGTTTTTTTGTGTGTGTTTGTGTGGAGGAATGCATGCTTTCGCTAATAGATTTTATATATAAGGGAGAGTGGCCATGAAAATTGAGAGAATTTTGAAAAACTTTTCTCACATCAAATCACTTGCAAAAACTCAAAAACAATTAACTCCAATTTGTATTCACAACCAAACATAAATCCTATTTTCAATAGTCGTTATTCACTTTGAATAATGATGATTGAAAATTGGAGTAGTTTCTGAGTTTTTGTGAGTGATTTGGGGAACTTGAATTTTATGGCCAATCTTATTTGTTTTTATATTCTTTCCTCAAAAAAAAGAAACTAAGTTATTCATGAATTTTCGAATAAAATTATAGATTGAAATAAGATATAAAGTTCTTTTCTTGTGAAAAATTGAATTTGAAATAAAGGTATGAACTTTGTAAATAATCATATAGCTAGTAGAACGAGTGATGCGTATCTATTTTATTGAAAGTAATTTCTTCCCTTTCCTTTTCCTTTTGGGTGCTCTTTCTTGAGGAGCTGAGTATTGGAATATCAAATTTTGATACATATGATATGTTGTTTGTGACTAGCTTTCCAAACTGGATATGGGTGATGTAGAGATGGTGGATGAAGAAATGAATATCCTTGCTAGTGATGTGCTGGTGTCCAAGAAGTGATAGGTCAAGTATGAAAATGGTGTTATGAAAGAGGGCTTGATGGGGATAAGCAATGTTGAGGACAAAACAAATTATAAGAGTGATTCAAAGGGAGAGGACATGAAGAATGTTAGAAGTGAGACAGAGAACTAGCTCAACTCTAAGAGTCAGCCAGAGGCACACAACAACGTAGTAGTTGAGGACAAAAACAATTTACAAGTCCACAAAGTGCTAAAAATGTTGAAAATGGAGAAGGGGAACTTTAACGAAATGTGTTGCTAGAGAAAAAAACACCTACTATTGATGCTGGATTGGATGATATGTTAAGTGTCTATTTGAAGGTGATTGATGATAAAGTACAAATGGCTGATGAAGGAGAACTGGATGAGGTTCATTAGAGTGAGAAAATTATATATGATATCAATCAGAATTAAAAAAAAGGACCATTAAATTAAAAAAAATGGAACAACTGTTACCAGTGATAGTGCTAGATTTGATGAGTTTCCACTAATGAAAATTTAATTTACTAATTCTTCTATTGGAAAAATGCTAGAACTAACTAGTCCAATGTCATGACCCAAAAATCACGAGTGGTGATTACACCTATGTTCCCAACCGATAGGTAAGCCAACCCAATAGATTTCACCATTTCAACTTAAACGTGAAAAGATAATGATAACTAATATCTAACATACTAAGTATTCAAAATAAATGCGGAAAATAGAAACACCCCCCCCCCCCAAAGATTTAGTGTCATAAGTACAAGAGCTTCTAAATAGGATACAAGTCAAAACTTATATGAAAATCTAAACATAAGTAATATCGTACAAGAAAATCCTATTAGAATACAAAAATAACCTAATAAAATAGAGTTAGATTGAAGGCGTGCACCGCAAAATATAGTAAGTTGCGAACCACAACTTCAAGATAATCCAAACTCATATCAAATCTCCAAGAATGTGCCCGAATTTGAAATATAATCTGCACCACAAAAGAGTGCAGCAAGTGTATTATGTCTACGAAACCATGTGTACCCAGTTTATCTCATTGACCAACAACGAAGGAGTAGTGACGATAGTTTATATAAGAAAAATCAATTCTTTAATTATATAAGTCTATATTACACTTTCCAGTTAGGTTTCATCAAAGAGAGTAATCAATAATCAAGTAAATTCCAACCACCAAATGAAACACATAATCCTCAAGAATGAAGGATGACATGAGATGCAATGCAATATGACACAATGAAATGATATGCCTTACAATACCCACTACTCTCTCAATCGTATATATACACGATACTCCTCGGAAATACATCTAGAGTTCATGACCCATGGGTGACACGCGAGGTCCATATACCGACACGGACGATCTTCAGGTGTCTTTGTGGAAGATCTTAACGCACTATCATATTATCAAACAATTTTCACACAGACGGTCTCCACGTGCCCAAATTACAACCTTAACATCTCACCAACCCTAGCATGGACGATATCCATGTTCCCAATTTATACTCAATCTCATATAAATGCATGTGCACAATATTATTTCAAACAAACTCAATTATCACAACTATACGAGTGTAATAAAGAATACACAATCACACAAGGAATTTAAGTCAATAATATATAGGACAACGCCCATATGCTTTTGCATTCACAAATTACAATCCATATTCTATTGAATAACTTTCCCTTTATAACACCGATATACGTACCAATGCCCCTCACAACATTGGTTCGGGACCCCCATTTTTCACCCTTACCCGTTGTCTATTCCGTTTTAGTCTTTAATTTGGAAAACGTCCTTCAACAAGCCTTGAAAAGTCTTAACATACATCGAATGTTGATCATGTGCCATAAATCCTAAAGATTTTGCCTTTTCCTTTTGTAAAGCTTGAAGACGTTCACCATCTACTGCATTTGCATTATTCGTAAGCAAAAAAAAATATATACATCAATAGAGCTATACCTCTATTCCGAACCCCAAAACTCATTCAACCTAATGATACCAAAACTATCCATGATATTTAATTAAAGTCATAAATTTTGATGTCATCTACTATGTCAAGTCTCATATTCCTAAATTTTAATCTTAGAGTAAAATACACTAAATAACAAACCCTAATAGTTTTCATATAAACTAGGCTTACTAATTAGTAGTGAGTGACAATAACAACATCAAAAACTAAACGAAAATTAACAAAAACTCTAAATATCCTTAACTTCTATACTTTAGTTCCTTTAGCTTTATTTAAATTATATACTCCTCTGTTAAAATCTTACCAACACAAATTTATAAATCTGACTTATTCAAATAAACACAATAAGTCAACAAAATCGTCTCATATCCCACGAGAAAACTTATGCTACTGTGCAATAACAAGAGAAAAATCCAAAACCTTTATACCCTTTTTATTCCCCTTTTCTTTTTATGGAAAAGGGCCTAAAATACCCTTGAAGTATTGAAAATGGTACAAATTACTCTCCATCTACCTATTGTCTCCAAAATACCCTTCTCATCTACCTATTGCCTCCAAAATACACTTGTCATAAACCTTTGGGTTCAAAATATATCACATATTTAATTTTTTAAACATTAAACTCTTAAAATACTTTTTAAAATACTTGGCGTTCAACTATTGGTTATAGTTTAATTTATTAATATAATTCATAAACAAACCCACTACTCACTCATTAATAACTAAAATCCCACCCAATTAATCATCCAATTATAATATCAAAATCGCCATAAACACTACTAAAACACAATGAAATTATAGATTATTGAAAAATGACATCCAAAATTACTCGAGTCCGAATCGAAGCCCCAATTAAATTTAGGTTGAGCCGCTTATTTAGGAGGACACTTTCAATTGAATTCTCTTTCAAGATTTAATTAGAAATTTATGATTAAAGGTAAAGAAGTAATACATCCCGAATTAATTCATGCATTTTTTAAAAATATAATTTTTTTAAATATTTATGATTTGTTTTATAACCTTTAATATATTATTTTGAAAAAAATTTACGTAAGAAGTAACATCACATAATAAGACGTAAAAAAAATTAAGATAAACATAGTCAGACATTTAAGTTTATCGGTAATTTTTTTTTAGAAACTTGAATGTATGATAATTTACTTCTATAAATATTTTAACCTCAAATTTTAAAAACACTCAATTGGCAGTAGCTTTTCTATTTTTACATTAATAATGTGACATGTTTATTAATTTGGAGGGGTTTAATTAATAATGGTTGAGTAGTGGATTGATTTATAATTTATACTAATAAGTTAAATTATAAAAAATAGTGTAGCGCCACGTATTTAAAAAGTATTTAAATAGTTTAAACTTAAAACCGTTAAATAAGTGGTCAATGTTGAACTAAAAGGTGGATGACAAGGGTATTTGGAGCAAATAGATGGGTGAGAAGGGTATTTGGGAGCCACCTGGTGGATGGAGGGTAATTTTGTACCATTTCCAATACTTTAAGGGTATTTTAGGCTCTTTTCCGGTCTTTCTAAACCTAAGTCACATAATAATTATGATTGGCCAACATTAGCGACGCCCTAGTGCCTCAAATTTAAGCAAATAACCCAATATAATTAAATATTCATTTCATAAAGAAAATCTTCACTTCGTTACCCCAACAAAATTAAAGAACACAATAGAGACAATTCAACTCAATCTTGACCCCTTAATACCAATCCCTTTTCTCCATTTAATAATATAATAACAAGACTAAGCCACACTGACTGCCAAAGTTAGCAAATTTCCAAATACTTAACACTTTAATATATATAATAGTATTTTATTTTTTTGAACATATTCTAATTATGACTAAAAAATATTAAATCCCTCTAACTTATTCTTATTATGTGGACCACGTGATAAAAAGAAATAAATAAGTCATGGACTTGGACCATCGACTATTAATTATATTAATTATTTAATAAAATTTTCATTAACCAAATTTTCTTAGTTACCGAATAGTTTAAAATTTTTACTTCAAATTTTATTTGGAGAGTCAAAATAGTCGTAGTTCTTAAAACGGCCTAGGGGGTCGTTATATCCATTGTTTTTTATCAGTCCTTTAACTGCAAATGTTGGACAACATAGTGGGGAAGCATATGAGGATATAATTGTAATGGTAGATACTTTGATATATCCTTGGGGCCCAAAATGGGTATATAAGAGTATGTACCACTACAGAAATATTCTCAAATGCTTCCCAACTAACAACATGTAATGGGTATTCAATCAATTCAACCAAGAAGAGATTCGACGAGATTATCAAGCATTCACTTCTATTAATGAAATCAAATTCTAAACTTAAATAAGATTGATGAAAGGATTACTTAACCCATCACAAAAGAGCTCACATACATTGATAGGGATCACCATCGACGAATTCCACTCGAAATCCCTTGGCATTCTATGTGAAATTTTGATCTTTCTCCTTTCTCCTTCTTCTCTTCTCTTTTCTCCTAAACCCTAAGCATGGAAGAAATTTTTTAGTCTGAACTAAAACTTATTTTTACCCATACTAAACCCTTAAAACAAATTAGAAAATAAATGGGTAAAAAGAGTAGTTTTCCTTTTCTTAAATCTGGATAGGACATTCCTTACCTCAACAACCCAACTTTCTAACAGCATTGCCCCTTCATACGATATTCATAACAAGCAAAGTAGTTGCAAATATCAATATTAAAAGCAGAGTTTGTATTTTGATTGAAAAACTTATGCAAATGGGGATTTATTATTTATATGGTATTTGTGGGTTTAAAGAGAATGGAGTTCAACAGTTATGAGTGCAATTCGATTACAGTTCTGCAATTTGTTTTTGTACGAGTAATTGGTTTCACAAAATAGTGAGTTTGACATTTTAAATTAACTTAATTATCATACAAAAAATATGTACTTTGATATATGGAGATAAATAATTAAACATTATGTGTATCGAATTATTTAAATTAAATTAAAGTTATGCTAATTAGAGGAATTAAGATTTACCCCTTAGGTTTGAAATTTAGGAAATTGATTAAAAGAATTATGTAATTTTTTTATTTTAAATACAACCTAATAAGAGGTCATTTATTTTATAAAATAAAATTATAAAGAACATACAAAAAGTGGTTTGTATTCAACGAGAAAAAACAAAATACCAAAAGAAAAATGGAAATCATAAAAAGGTAGAGCTCCATTTCATCTGCTCCGATCTAATCCGCAAACTACCGCATCTTCTCCGAAAAAAATCCAGCTTGCAGATCTCCATTCATCTCTCATCACCTCCACACAAACTAAATCTACATGATACACAAATTTGGTGTGAAATCGTTTTATGACCAAATTTCTCACCGAAGTTATGAATCGAACCAATAGAGACTTCAATTTGAGTGACGTAGATCTAAATTTATGTGGATATACGTGATATTCTAGAGAATTTCAGTTTATTGTCCTTTGAAATGGCCTCAAATTTACTTTCTCGGCATCTTTCCAAACTTCATCCAAGCTGAATCAGGCTTCCAGATAAATCTTCCATTCCTTCGATTGACATTTAGTTTCTTTGGTTCTCACCTCTAATTTATTCTCCCTGTAGGTTGAACCCCTAAAGGAGTTGATACTACTGCTCAAGAATACAAAAACACAGGTTTTGTTTCGAAGTCTACTAAATATTTCATTGTTCTAGTTCTTGCATATCAACTTAGTCTGTTACCCAATTCCTTGTTGTTGATACATTTACTTTTCTTTATGTCTCCCTATTTTAGCGCGTAGTCCTTATTTTGAAATTTTATTATCCGTAGATTAAGAATTTTTTATTTTTCTAATACAATTACTTTAGCCTTTTGCAGAATCTCATGCCAATTGTTAAATTGTTGCCTATTTATACCTGCAAATTTAACAATATGATTTGTAGAAAAGTATGCTAGGGTAGTCCCCTTTTGTGAATGTATGCCATACCTCCACCTCCTTATTAATCAGCCAGATTTTTATGTACCTAACATCCCAAGCTATCAACCATGGAACCTCCTAGTTTCCATTTAATACTTGTTGAGTCAATAGAGAGTCTGTCTCAATGACCAGTGGAACTTTATTATTATGCAAACAATAATCCAGATCCATTTTGATTGCTTTAATTGAAGACTCAATAACTGATACATCTTTTAATAACCTAGTCTCAGCATAAAGGAAGGCACCTTCTTTATTTCTTACAGAGAAGGCAAATAATCTATCACTGACCCATAAGTGTTATCAGTTCCATTGCAAGGATGAATCAATCAAACAACCTTTTAGTTGATTAGTGGTGAATACTGCTCAAAGAACTTCACAATTAGGGGATAAGTCTTAGGCATCCCTTTCAACCAAGGATATCTAGAACCAATAAATATATGTTTCTTTGAATCTCAAACACTAAATCTAGCATACTTATTTTCCTCAAGATTGATAAAGTTTCTTCTTTTCCATCTGCTGCATATAATAAATGCAAGATCTGCTTTAAAAACTAGTTTCAGTTTTGTAGAGTTGTTAGCATTCCACCAATCCTCCAGAACTTTCCTAAGCTGAACCACATGAAATTAGCCCATACAGAATTGGAAGTCCTAAATATCCACCAGAGTTTTGTTACAAGTATTTCGACATATAAAATAAAGATCTGATTCCCAAACCTCCCTCACTCTTTGGAACACAAATATCATCCCAAGTAATCCAGTGAGTGGCTCTGCCTTCCTCTTTAAAGTTCCATAAGAATTTAGCAAAAATCCAATGAATATCATAAATAACACATTTTGGAGGGCTAATAGAAGATAAAAGGTAAATAGGCATACTTTGAAACACATGATTTATCAGAATCATTCCCCCCCCCCCCCCCCCCCCAAAAAAAAAAAATTGCAAAATCTTCCCTTTCCATAATTGGAGCGTATTATGAATTTTTTTGATCAATTTTTGAAAAGTTTACCTTCTTTTTTTTTACCATGGCTAATAGAACAATGCAAATACATCAAAGGAAACTTTCATTTAGAGAATCTTTTAACTTCTTTAACAACCTGAAAAGAAGTTCGTGTAGCTTTGCTAAACATATAATAAGAACTCTTGTTCTTAACAATAAGTTTACCAGATTAATGTTCATATAGTGTTGTGGTCTTCATAATCAACTGTAAGGATCGTCTATCTTCTTTAAAAATGATAAATGCATCATCTGCATATGCAAAATGATTAAATTTATTATTTTACTTGGTTAGTCCATAAAACATAAAATCGGATCTTCCAAACAACTTGTTAAGAGATAGAGATAAAAACTCCCTAGTCAAAATAGAAAGAGCATGAGATAGAGGGTCCCCTATATTCATTCCCCTAATAGAATGAAAAAAGCCATGTGCTTGACCATTAATTAGTACCGAGTAACAATAATTAGCCAGAATCCTCCAAAATTTATCAGTCACAGTATAATTAAAACCCATCCTTTCTAGAACTTTAATAAAGAAATTCCAATCAACTCTATCATAAAATTTGTCCATATCAAACTTAATAACCACATTAGCTAGTTTAATGCTCAGTCTAATTTCAGAAACAATTTTTTGTGCTAAAAGAACATTTCGAAAGATATTTCTACCCTTAAAAAAGCCAAAATTATTCTTACAATCATCCTTGTGGGAAATCCTTTTAAGCTATCATGAATAAGTCGAGATATGATTTTATGAAGATAGTTACTCAAACTAATTTTTCTAACATTCTAAATGGAATACACCACATCCTTTTTAGATCTAGACATAGAAATTGCTTATAGACTCATTAACATACAAATTATGCACATATACTTCATAGATTGGAAAATTCCAGAGACATTGAGGAAAGGATTAACATTGCAGAAGTAGTTTACTGGACATAGATTCTTCTGTGGAGATAGGTTATGGTTTATTCTATTTGATAGATAGACTCTTAATAGCGATTAATATGCATTGAGTGATAATGTGAATTTATCTATGTACTTGATTGTGTGATTGTGTGGATTGGATAATATATATGTTATTTCTGAATGGTCTGGAATCTTGAGACCATGAAATATATAATCTTTAACCCTCTCTATCGAAGTGATAACTTGAATACAGAAGGCTATATTAAATATTGTTAAAGAAATGAAAAGTGGTGATAATAAATGATAAATTATTAATATATTTTTTGATCGGGGTGTCATGTTTTGACATGGTATTATTGGATTAGGGTGTCACGTTCTGAAACTGTATTATTTTATTGGGGTGTCATGTTCTGACATAATATTATTTGATTGGGTTGTAATATTCTTACACGGTAAAATTAAATAGGAAAACATATTGAATTAACTTAATGTACTCAATCTCAAAGAACCCATTTCCAAAATGAGCGTCGTGTGGAGGCAGGAGTCCTCCTGTGTGTGCTTGATATCATTATTGATGACGACTTGCTTTTGTTGTCACTTGTTCATGCCGTTTGTTGTTTATCATATGCTAAGTGCTATAGTTGATTTTATACTATTACTTTATTCATACTAGTTACTATTTTGAGTCGCCTGATAATATCTACTTGGTACATGTTGCCCTGTACAGGGCTCTACTTATGTTTTTCTTTTGTGCAGTGCATCGAGTGTACTAACAATTCAAATTTCCCTCATCTCTAGGGTGGGCTGAGGTTAATAGGATCTTAGTTTATTTAAGGCGTGTATATGACATTTAAGTTAAAGTCTAGGGGTTTCCAATACATTATCTCACTAAAATTTCAAAATTACTAAAATTGGCCAAACCTTCTACTCTTCTTCCTCTTCCATCTAGTTTCGCCGTTAATAATATATTTTACTTTTTTCTTCCACCTCCTACTCTTTTTTCCTTTCATTCTTCTTCCTAGTTGTTTATCCTTTTCTATAAAATTTGATGTGCTGCAAACGTGAATCATTTCAAGCGAATTCTATAAAAAAGACTCGAAACATCAAGATGATTCCATTGCTAAATTTTGAGACTACATAGATATGAATTTGAGTTGATCGAGATGAATAGTCCATGTACACTTCATATATAGTGAAAATATAATTAGTTTTTTAATATATCATAATGTATAGTCAATGTATAATTCATATATAGGTAACTTATATTATATAGTCAGTATATACTTTATGAGAAAGGCTCAAAAATATCCCTAAACTATCAGAAATATATTACATTTACCGTTTTAACTCAAAAATTCATCACCAATTATGGATCCATCCACATATTTGAAATCATAAACATAATAAAATAAGAACAAATCTTTACTAACCTACGACCTTAAAAATCCACATTGAAACCCAACCACGAAATCAACTTCGAAACCCAGCCACAAAGTGAAGAAATTTGTGAATCATTTCTTACCCTACCCACGAAAAATGGGGGGAAATGACTGAAATATAATCTTATGAGAAATGAGTGGAAAATTAGATATTAGGGAACTTATTAATCTATATAGAAGTTGGAAATCTTTGGAAATTATGTGGCATCCATGAGGCACTTAACATACTTATGTTAACTTGTAATGACTCGGACCCGAAAGTTATTTTTTTTGATAATTTTGAATAGTCGTTTAACTATATTAATTAATTTAGGGGTAATTTAGTTATTTTTAATAATAGTGGGTCAAGTCTGAAATATTAATATAGGTTAATAAGGAGTGCTAATTTTAATAACATAAGTAATTTAGAAAAAAAATAAAAAAAATAACTGATATTTGCTATGGAAACAAGGAGAGAACTGGCGGCTATAGAGAAAACAACGAAGGAAAATATTGAATGAATTGGTAAGGTAATCAAGCTTCTCCCTTTCAATGTATTCATTTAATAATTTGGATAATTTGATTTCTGAAAATTTGAAGTGTACTGTCGGAATGTTGGAAAAGGGACAATTTATTAGCGTAGATCCTAGAGAAATTTTTGAGAATTTTTAAATCTCCTAAGAACACTAACCAATATGTAATGTTATTATATTAGTGTTTTTGTGGTATTAAATTCAAAGTGGGATAAGACGAGTGCCATCACACCTATTTCTAGGTCGTGACAAAATTGTATCAGAGCCCCAGGTTCATAGGTCTCACGTGTATACAAGCCGAGTCTACGTAGAGTCTCAAGGATCAGTACGGAGACGTTTGTACTTATCTTTGAGAGGCTACAAGGATTACTAGGAAAACTTCTTTTTGTTCATTCTTTCTCATCGTGCGTAGTCACCTTCTTTAGTACTGAGTTGTTGTATACTCTTTTGACAGATGACGAGGACTAGAACTAATGTTACAGGTGGTAGAGGGGAGGCACTTCCCGAGGCAGTTGTTGAGGCCCCAGCTAGGGGTAGGGATAGATCTCGAGCTAGAGGTCGTGCTAGTAGTACGACAGTAGCCAGAGGTCGTGGACGTGGAGCAGCACCATTGAGAGGTAGTGCTAGAGAGGTCTCTACCGAACCTCAGATTGATGACAGAGAGGACCAGGTTCCTCCAGATCCCGTAGTCACACCTTTGCTTTAGGATACACTATTGAGGGTGTTAAGTGTGCTAGAGGGATTTTCTCAGGGTGGTGGTGCAACTACCACACCACATGACTCTCGTGCTAGAGAGGGGGCTCAGACCCAAGAGCAGCAACAAGCTCCGGTTGCTCAGGATGCGGTGGGGCAACTACCAGTAGATCCCGCGGTTCATAATGATATTGCACCAGCATTTGGGGGTCAAGTTGCATCGATGGTTGTTCTGACAGAGGATGAGCAGCGTAGGTATGAGAGATTTTGAAAGATGGACCCACCTCAGTTTCAGGGTGGGAAGAGCGAGGACGCTCATGAGTTTCTAACTACCTGCCGAGAGTTACTAGAGGTGGTTGGATTAGCTGAGTCACATGGGGTTAGATATGCTACACTCCGCCGTGGACGGCGAGGCGTGGAGGACTTATTCGGGGTTTTGCGGTTGGATCTCCTCCGGTGACTTGGGAGCGGTTGCTAGTGCATTCCAAGATCGTTTTATCCCATGGAGCGTGAGAGAGAGAGAGTCGCTGAGGTTTGAGAGTCCGAGACAGGATGGTTTATCGGTTACAGAGTATGAGGCGCGTTTTTGCCAGTTGTCTAGGCATGCGTTGGCCATTATTCCAAATGAGACAGAGAGGATCCACAGATTTGTGAGGGGATTGACTTTCTCTATCAGGTCAGCTGTGTTTCGGACATCTAGGGAGGGGACTTCTTTTCAGTCCATTGTGAGCGCCGCCAAAGAGGCAGAATTGATGGAGAGAGAGGAGTTTGGGGACCCTAAAAGGGCCCGTATATCAGGACAGTTTCATGGTGCCTCATCTGGAGGTAGGGGATCACAGAGAGTGAGTGGTTCTTTTCAGCAGCGGGGACCTATTCATGCATCTATGCCGACATTTGAGGGTGTCCAGACATCTAGGGGTTCTTATAGCTCGGGTCAGAGCTCGTACGGTTCACAGCCGCGACCTACAGGGCGAGGAAATTATAGTGGGTTTTCAGGGTCCACACAACAGTTCCCAGGTCAGAGATTTTGTTTTACTTGTGGAGATCCCGATCATCTAATGCGGCAGTGTACTTCACAAAGGGGTCGTGGTGGGCCTCGACCTAATTCTTCATTCCAGACTAGACCACCAGCACCACAGGGTAGAGGTCGTGGCAGAGTTCAGTCAGGTAGAGGTGATAGAGTTTCTAGTAGTGGTGTTGCAGCTCAGCAGAGTGGGGGTAGAGGTACCACCCAGGATGGAGGTGGACGAGGAGGCCACTGCTATGCTTTCCCCAGGAGACCTGAGGCGGAGACCTCTGATGCTGTTATTACAGGTATCATCCCAGTATGCCATCGACCTGCGTCTGTGTTGTTTGATCCAGGTTCTACATTCTCTTATGTGTCTACGTATTTTGCTGCTAAATTTGATATGATATGTGATAGCATGACTGTACCTATTCGTGTTTCTACACCCGTGGGTAAGCCCTTAGTGGTGGATCGAGTGTATCGATCCTGTCTTGTTTCTTTGGCTGGGTATGACACTTGGGTAGACTTAATCATTCTGGGAATGGTGGACTTTGATGTTATCTTGGGTATGGATTGGCTTTCTCCTTATCATGCTGTCCTTGATTGTAATGCTAAGACTGTGACTTTAGCAATGCCTAGTGTTCCGAGGGTTGAGTGGAAGAGTGTTAGTGGTTCTTATCCTAGCAAGGTCATTTCTTTTATCCGTGCTCGGAGACTGGTGGAGAGGGGGTGTTTGTCTTACTTAGCTTTTATTCGGGATACTAGTGTTGAACCACCTCCAATGGACTCTGTTCCCGTGGTCCAGGAGTTTCTCGATGTATTTCCTTCTAATCTTCCAGGTGTTCCTCCCGATAGGGATATCGATTTTGCTATTGATTTGGAACCGGGCACTAAACCTATTTCTATCCCTCCATACCGTATGGCTCCAGCAGAGTTGAAAGAATTGAAGGATCAGTTGCAGGATTTATTGAGTAAGGGGTTTAGTCGGCCTAGTGTATCAGCTTGGGGTGCCCCTGTATTGTGTGTGAAGAAGAAGGATGGGACTATGAGAATGTGTATTGATTACGCAGACAGTTGAACAAGGTAACTTGATGAAGAATAAGTATCCTCTTCCGCGTATTGATGACTTATTTGATCGATTCTGAGGAGCATCATTGTTCTCTAAAATTGATTTGAGGTCTGGGTATCATCAGTTTAAGATTAGGGCATCAGATATCCCTAAGACAGCTTTTCGAACCCGGTATGGGCATTATGAGTTTCTAGTGATGTCTTTCGGATTGACTAATGCTCCTGCAGCATTCATGGAGTTGATGAATGGGGTGTTTCGACCATACCTTGATTCTTTTGTGATTGTTTTCATCGATGACATCTTGGTTTACTCTAAAACTGAGGAGGACCATGTCCGACACCTGAGGATTGTACTTCAGAGGTTGAGAGAGGAGAAATTGTATGACAAGTTCTCAAAGTGTGAGTTCTGGCTTACTTCTGTGACATTCTTGGGACACGTGGTGTCCAAGGAGGGTATTAGAGTAGATCCGGCCAAGATTGAGGCAGTTAGAGGCTGCACGCGACCTACTTCACCTACTGAGATTAGAAGTTTTGTGGGATTGGCAGGCTATTATCGACGATTTGTTAAGAGTTTCTCTACTATTGCAGCTCCATTGACTAGATTAACTCGACAGGATGTGAGTTTTCAGTGGTCTGATGAGTGTGAGGAGAGCTTTCAAAAACTCAAGACTTTGTTGACTTCTGCTCCTGTGTTGACTCTACCTGAGGAAGGTGTAGACTTTACTGTGTATTGTGATGCTTCAGGAGTTGGTTTGGGTGGTGTGTTGATGCAGAAGGGGAAAGTGATTGCTTATGCTTCTAGGCAATTGAAATCCCATGAGAAAAACTACCCTACTCATGATTTGGAGTTGGCGGCTGTGGTATTTGTACTTAAGTTATGGCGTCATTATTTGTATGGGGTGCATTGTGAGATCTTCACTGATCATCGGAGTCTTCAGTATATCTTTAGCCAGAGGGATTTGAACTTGAGGCAACGGAGATGGCTTGAGTTGCTGAAGGACTATGATGTGACCATTCTGTATCATCCAGGAAAGGCCAATGTTGTGGCCGATGCTCTGAGTAGGAAGACTCCTAGCATGGGGAGTCTTGCAGCGCTTAGTATTATGGAGAGACCATTGGCTAGAGATGTGCAGATATTAGCTAACAGTCTTGTCCGCTTGCAGATTTCAGAAGAGAGTGATGGGATGATTGCTTTTATTGAGGCTCGGTCTTCTTTAGTCGAGCAAATACGTGCACACCAATTTGATGATGAAAAATTATGTCTCATTCGAGACAAAATATTGAGAGGGGAAGCTAAGGAGGTTGTCCTTGATTCTGATGGTGTCTTGCGGATCGGAGGCAGAATTTGTGTGCCCAGGACAGGCAATTTGATTAGATTGATTCTTGAGGAGGCCCATTGTACTCGGTATTCCATCCATCCGGGAGCGGCGAAGATGTATCATGATCTGAGTCAGCATTACTGGCCCGGGGGTGTATCTCCGAGGATGCCTATTCCTACTTGGAAGTGGGAGCGGATTACTATGGACTTTGTTGTGGGTTTACCTACCACAACGAGTGGTTATGACTCCATTTGGGTTATTGTTGATAGTCTGACCAAGTCTTCCCACTTTATTCCGGTTCGAGTGAAGTATACGGCAGAGAAGTTAGCCGAGCTATATATCAGTCAGATTGTTCGACTACATGGAGTTCCTATTTCTATCATATCAGATCGAGGTTCACTATTTACTTCTCATTTCTGGAAGGCATTACAACATGGTATGGGTACTCAGTTAGATATGAGTACGGCATTTCACCCTCAAACAGATGGTCAATCTGAGCGGACCATTCAGGTATTGGAAGATATGCTTCGAGCGTGTGTGATCAATTTTGGTGCAAGATGGGATCAACATTTACCCTTAGCGGAGTTCGCCTATAATAACAGTTATCACTCTAGTATCCAAATGGCCCCATTTGAGGCATTGTATGGTAGACGGTGTAGATCTCCTATTGGTTGGTTTGATTCGGCGGAGATGGACTCTTTGGATACAGACTTGCTTAGAGATGTTATGGAACAAGTCCGTATGATTCAGTATAGACTGTTGACAGCCCAGAGTCGACAGAAGAGTTATGCAGACCGGAGAGTTAGAGCCTTAGTGTTTATGGAGGGTGATCATGTTTGGCTCCGAGTATCACCCATGAAGGGTGTGATGAGGTTTGGAAAGAAGGGCAAGCTTAGCCCTAGGTTCATTGGGCCTTTTGAGATTTTGAGCCGAGTGGGGGAGGTGGCCTATAAGTTGGCCTTGCCACCTAGTTTGTCGGCAGTTCATCCTGTTTTCCATGTCTCTATGCTTCGAAAGTATATTCCGGATGAATCTCATGTGATTTCACTTGATTCAGTGGAGTTGGGTCCAGACTTGACATTTGAGGAGGAGCCTATAGCTATTTTGGATAGGAAGATTCGAAAGCTTAGGACCAAGGAGATTGCTTCAGTAAAAGTGCAATGGAAGCACCGATCAGTGGGAGAGGCAACTTGGGAGATAGAGTCTGACATGCGTGCCAGATACCCTCAGATTTTTTAAGCTTCAGGTACTTTATTTTACCTTATGTTCGAGGACGAACATGATTTTTAGTGGTGGATAATGTAATGACTCGGACCCGAAAGTTATTTTTTTTTGATAATTTTGAATAGTCATTTAACTATATTAATTAATTTAGGGGTAATTTAGTTATTTTTAATAATAATGGGTCAAGTCTGAAATATTAATATAGGTTAATAAGGAGTGCTAATTTTAATAACATAAGTAATTTAGAAAAAAAAAATAACTGATATTTGCTATTGAAACAAGGAGAGAATCAAGCTATAGAGAAAACAACGAAGGAAAATATTGAATGAATTGGTAAGGTAATCAAGCTTCTCCCTTTCAATGTATTTATTTAATAATTTGGATAATTTGATTTCTGAAAATTTGAAGTGTACTGTCGGAATGTTGGAAAAGGGACAATTTATTAGCGTAGATCCTAGAGAAATTTTTGAGAATTTTTAAATCTCCTAAGAACACTAACCAATATGTAATGTTATTATATTAGTGTTTTTGTGGTATTAAATTCAAAGTGGGATAAGACGAGTGCCATCACACCCATTTCTGGGTCGTGACATAACTAGAGGGTAAGTATGACCCAATACATTGCCCTAAAAGGGTAATTTTGAGCTATAATATAGTTTGATGAAAAATTTGAGCAATTTCCGATAGATAAGGGGTATTTTTGAATCTTTTTCTTGTACTTTATATGACTTTAGCAAACCATAGCATATAATCAATGTATATAGTTTTTTTTCAAATTATACAACTATATATATTTGTAAACTAATTACTAATTTATATTATATGTAATTGAAACTATTTCTAAAATATAAAACCAAAATAAAACAATAATCTTAAATTAAGAGTCATTTTAGTATTTTTCTCAAAAAGTCTTACATAAATACAGAGGATTTAACTCATATCCTACTCACACTCTTCAGTCACTTAGTGCAAAAAAAATATATGAAGAAGAAAAAGACGTCATTGGAGGTTAAGCTCACGATATTTTTCTTCTTTGTTAACCTCCGATTTATATTGCATAGTCCTGCCACTTGCTAAGGTTGATGAATTCCTGTATGTTTTTTTACTAATTGACATTACTTGTTTATCTGTTGAACGTTTATCTATTTTGGAAAACAAATGAAAAAACTTTACACATATGATATGTGGACGAAGTTTTGATGTTTTTTCCGGTGAAATGATTGGTGGAGGAACTTTTTACTTGTCATTTCTGCTCAGAGTTAACATACGACGATGAAAAAAAGTATTTTTTTCTGTTTGTTTTTTTATCCTCAATTTTGTTCTAATGAAACTAAGGTTAGGTTTTTTTTTGTGCGTTTGTGTGGAGAAATGCATGCTTTCTTTTGCTAATAGATTTTATATATAAGGCAAGTTAGCCATGAAAATTGAAAGAATTTGAAAAACTTTTTCACCTCCAATTTATATTCACAACCAAACACATATTTGATTTTCAAGCATCATTATTCAATTTGAATAATAATGGTTGAAAATTGGAGTTCTTTTTGAGTAATTTGTAGTGAAAAAAGTTAAAACAACTTGAATTTTATGGACAATAAGTGGCCAAGGAAGAAAAGATGTTAAGTTATTCATGAAATTTGAAATAAGTTATAGAATGAAATAAGGTATAAAGTTCCTTTCTTGTAAAAAAAAAATTTGAAATAAAGGTATGAAATTGATAGAGAATCATATAACTAGTGGAACGATTGATACATTTCAGTTTTTTGAAGTTAACTTCCCTTTCCTTTTTCTTTTGGGTGCTCTTTCTTGAGGAGATGATTATTAGAATGCCGAAATTTGATACATATGATATGTTGTCTGTGACTAGTTGTCAGAATGGATATTGGTGATGTAGAGATGGTGGATGCCAAAAAGAATGTCCATGCTAGTGATGTCATAATGTCCAATGAGTCATCGTTCAAGTACGAAAATAGTGTTAAGACAGAAGGCTTGATTGAGATAAGAAATGTTGAGCTGGTCCCCCATCTCACATCTAGCATTTTTCAAGTCCTCTCTCTTTGAATACCTTTGGTCATCTGTCTTTTTCTCAACATTGCTTGTTCCAATCAAACCTTCTATCTTAACACCATTATTATACTTGACCGAGGATTCATTGGACACTATGACATCACTAGCGGGGACATCCTTTTCGGCATTCACCATCTCTACATCACCGTTATCCATTATGATAACTAGTCACACGAAACATATGTATCAAACATCGACATTATAATACCCATCTTCTCAAGAAAGAGCATCCAAAAGAAAAAGAAGATGGAAAAAATAACATCCAAAAAAACTGATATGCATCACTTATTACAGTTGCTACATGATTCTCTACAAATTTAACACCTTAGTTTCTTAAAAAATAAACTTTATATCTAATCTCATTCCATAACGTCATCTCAAAATTTATGAATGACTTAACTTTTTTTTTTCATTTGCCACTGATATCTGTGGCAGGGAAGAAAGACTCCAAAAAATAAAACATGATTGGCCATAAAATTCAAGTTGTGTTCATTCTTTTTCACTCCAAATTAATCACAAAAACTCAAAAACAATTAATTCAAAGTAACATTCACAACCAAACCAACTCTTATTATGAATAGTCATTGTTCACTATATATATAAAAAAGTGAATAATTATGATTGAAACGGAGTTATGTTTTATTGTGAATCTATATTTGAGTTGATTGTTTTTGAGTTAGTATGATTTATTTGGAGAGAAAAAAGTACTTTTCAAAAGAATTCTCTCAATTTTTATGGCCAAAGTGCATATATATAAAATCTATTAGGAAAAGCATGCATTCCTCCACACAAACACACAAAAAGCCCTAACCCTAATTTCATCCAAAAACAATTGAGTTTACAAAAACAAACAGAGAAAAAATCATGTTTTTCATCGTCGTATATTAACTCTAGATAGAATGAAAACTAATGAGTGGTCCTTTCACGAACCAATTCACTAGAAAAAAAACATTGTAACTTCATCCACATTTCACAAGAGTTTGGTTATTCGTCTTTTTTAAAAAACAGAGCAACATTCAATAGATAAAAAAGTAATGCCGATGAGTAAAAAAAATATACAAGAATCCATCAAATTGAGCCATATGTAGGAATCTTCAATGAAAATTGGAGGTTGATGAAGCAAAGTAGCTTGACAAAGAAGGAAAATATTGTGAATTTAACCCTCCAATGACGACTTTTGCCTTTTCAAATATTTTTTTGCATTATGTAACTCAAGAATGTGAGTAGGATATGAGTTAATTCCTTTGTTTTTACGTTAGACTTTTTGAGAAAATAACTAAAATAACAATTAATTTAAGATTATTGTTTTATTTTGGCCATATATTTTAGGATATGAGTTTCAAATATATATAATAAATTAGTAATTAGTTTATAATAATACAATCATATAATTAAAAAATATTCAATATATTAATTGATTGTATGCTATAGTTTGCTAAAAGTCATGTAAAGTATATATGTAACGACCTGTTTAGTCGTTTTGAGTAGCAGACTTCTATTCTGGAAAAACTGGCAGAAGCGACGGACCCCATGATGGACCGTCATGGGCACGATGGACCGTCGCAGGGTCTCGTTTCAAACACTTAGAAAATCTGAAATTGGGTACTGAAAATCGACTCTCTGAACTTCGTGACGGAATGGCAGGACGGACCGTCACAGGTGTGACGGACCGTCACAGACCCTTGGTGGAAATTTGGGTCTCTGAACTTTGCGACGGACAGCAGGACGGACCGTCGCAGGCGCGACGGCCCGTCACGGGCTACGCAATCCCAGTTTGGGTCGGATTTCTTTATACGTTTTAAGGGACGTTTTTGACTATTCCTGCTTAAATTATAAAGTTAGGGGGTTAATGTTAATAAGTCTAATTACTTGGGGGTTAAAAGAGGTAACCTTAAGTTAATTAGTGGGTTATTATTGTCATCTTTTATTCTTAATTATATGTTAATTAGGGTAAAAGAAAGTGGGTTTGAATAAGAAAAATAAGAAAGAACAAAGAGAGACAGAAAAAGAAAGAGAACGAGTAGAGAGAGAGAGAAACGAAGAGGATAGCAAGGATTCTAAGAAGATAGCTTGTTGATCGCAATTCTTCGGTGGAGGTAGGTTATGGTTATTTTTATGCTATTCGTAGTAAACTCTTTATAGCAAATGATATGTATTGATAGTATTGTAAACTCTTCTATATGCTTAATTGTATGCTTGCATGAATGTGATTATGAAATTGTGATATAATAAGCATGATGAAGCTATTGAATCCTAAATCTTGAAAAGAAACCCTAATCTACTTTGTTAATGATGATGCCTTGGTATAAAAGAAGGCTTGATGAACGAAAGTAGTGAGATTAGGGGATCGGGTGCCACGTTCCGGTACCAGGATAGTATATGAGGATCGGAGTGTCACGTTCCGACACCAGGATAGTATATGGATCGGGTGCTACGTTCCGGTACCAGGATAGAATATGAGGACCGGGTGCCACGTTCCGGTACCAGGATAGAATATGAGGATAGGAGTGTCACGTTCCGACACCAGGATAGAATATGGATCGGGTGCCACGTTCCGATACCAGGATAGTATATGAGGAGCGGAGTGTCACGTACGGACACGAAGGGAATAAAGATAATGAATCTTGAAAGATGATAATATATTCAAATCTAATGAACCTAATTCCCAAACGAGTATGATGAGGAGGCGTGAGTCCTCATCGATGTGCTTGGTGTTGTAACCAAGGGTTATGGTAACTGTAAATGCTGCATGCTAAGGATATTAGTTGATTTTATGATATTGCTTAATATATACTGTTTTCTATTTTGAGTTGGCCGATGATATCTACTCGCACCGTGTTTTGTAATCGACCCTACTTTTATGTTTTCTTCTTGTTTATTTGTGGAGTGCAAGCAAACGTATCATTATCTTCAACTCAACCACAATTCTAGCCATCTTCGTCACATCGGATCTTGAGGTGAGCTAATGTTTCTAGCTTGACTGGATCTTCTTCCTCATGTCTTGATGCCTTGAAGTTCCGGCATGGACTAGCTTTTATTTGTTTTAGCTTCTTAGAATACTCTTAGTTTAGTCATTTGATTTTAGATGTTCGTGTGGTGATGACTTCCAGATTTTGGGGATAATAATAGTTATTGATTTTATTAATGAGTTAAGTCTTCCGCATTACTTTCTGTTGATATTATATTGAAATGTTAAGGTTTAGATTGGTTGGTTCGCTCACATAGGAGGGTATATGTGGGTGCCAGTCGCGATCGGTTTTGGGTCGTGACAAACTTGGTATCAGAGCATTAGGTTCGTTGGTCTCATCACACAAGAACGAGTCTAGTAGAGTCTTAAGGAACGGTAGGGGAACGCCTTTACTTTTCTTTGAGAAGCTATAAGACTTTAGGAAAATTCCATTCTTTCATTCTTTCTTTCGTGCTATTACTTGGATCCAATTGGTATCTAGGTGATACAAATTGGTATCTGACCATCTTCACTCTATTTCGCAGATGGTTAGAACTAGAGCAATGACTACGCCAACACCAACACCAAAGACCGTGGACAGGTGCGTCTGAGCCAGCCACTGGGGCTGTAGCTCGAGGAAGAACAACGGCAAGAGGCCGTGGTAGAGGTCGTGGGAGGACGTCCTCTAGAGGTAGAGGACGAGCACCTAGCCCATATGATATTAGGGCAGTGACTCCTCCACCGACTGAAGAGGTAGTAAGAGAGGGTGAGGAAGGGGAAAATGTACAAGTGCAGAATGAGGGATTGCCACCCCAACCTACCCAAGAGATGATCAATCAGGTTCTCGCCTATCTTAGTGGGTTGTCTGATCAGGGTCAGGCACCTCCAGTGTTTTCTGCACCAACACCTCTGGTTTCAGAGGTACAACATGCAGCCACTATGGCTCCTCGTATGGATGCCTCATTGGACATAGGCACGTTTCCACGTCTGACTACGGGACCTATAATGACAAATGATCAGCATGAACTTTTCAGTAAGTTCTTGAAATTGAAACCTCCAGTCTTCAAGGGTGCGGAATCTGAGGATGCTTACGATTTTCTGGTTGACTGTCATGAGCTACTAAACAAGATGGGTATAGTAGAACGGTTTGGTGTTGAGTTCGTGAGTTATCAGTTTCAATGGAACGCCAAAATGTGGTGGCGATCACATGTTGAGTGTCAACCAACAGAGGCACCACCTATGACTTGGGCTTCATTCTCTAGTTTGTTTATGGAGAAGTATATCCCGCGGACTTTGAGGGATAGGAAAAGAGATGAATTCTTAAGTCTAGAGCAAGGTAGGATGTCGGTTACTGCATACGAGGCTAAGTTTCGTGCATTATCCCGGTATGCCACCCAACTATGTTTCAGTCCACAAGAGCGGATTCGCCGTTTTGTGAAGGGGTTGAGATCAGAGTTGCGGATTTCAGCCTTTACGGTGTAGCGGCTACAGCGAAATCTTTTCACGAAGTGGTGGACTTCGTGGTAGAGGTGGAAGGAGTGAAGCCAGATGAATTCACCATGGCATCGACATCAAAGAGGTTTCGAAAGGGAGGTGAGTTTAATGGTTCTTACTCTAGAGGACAGGGTTCCGGAGGTTACTCAGTTCGACCCATTCAGTCTTCACTACAGACTGTAGTTGGGGGTCCACCTCCGACCGGTCAACACTTCTCTGAGAGACCTATGCATGAACCCAGAGAATGCTATGGATGTGGGGAGATTGGACATATTAAGAGATATTGTCCAAAACAGAGTTACAGACCTCCAAATGTTAGAGGTAGAGGTGGTCATGGTAGAGGCCGTCATTCTGGGGGACGTGGTGGTCGAGGTAATGGTGGTCACCAAAACGGCCGAGGTGATGGGCAAACTGGAGCCACTACATCACAACATGGTAGGGGCAACAGACAGACAAGTAATGGGGCCCATTGCTACGCTTTTCCTGGGAGATCTGAAGCGGAGACATCAGATGCTGTCATCACAGGTAATCTTTTGATTTGTGATTGCATGGCTTCTGTATTGTTTGATCCTGGATCCACATTTTCATATGTATCTTCCTCATTTGCTAATGGTCTAAATTTACATTGTGAATTACTTGATATGCCTATTCGTGTTTCTACTCCAGTGGGTATGTCTGTGGTAGTTGAAAAGGTATATAGGTCTTGTTTGGTGAACTTTGTGGGGAGCAACACTTATGTAGATTTGGTTATTTTAGAAATGGTTGACTTTGATGTAATACTGGGTATGACTTGGCTTTCTCCGCAATTTGCGATCTTGGATTGTAATGCTAAAACAGTGACGTTAGCCAAGCCTGGAACAGACCCGTTAGTGTGGGAGGGTGACTACACTTCCAATCCGGTGCGTATCATCTCCTTTCTTCGTGCTAAGAAAATGGTTAGTAAAGGGTGTTTAGCTTTCTTGGCCCATCTCAAGGATGACACTACCCAAGTACCTTCGATTGAGTCAGTTTCGTAGTCCGTGAGTTTTTGGATGTGTTCCTGCAGATCTTCCCTGGTATGCCACCGGATAGGGATATTGACTTCTGCATTGATCTTGAACCGGCACTCGCCCCATTTCTATACCCCCTTATAGAATGGCTCTGCGGAGTTGAGAGAGTTAAAGGCCCAACTTCAAGAGTTGTTGAGCAAAGGCTTCATCGCACCAAGTGCATCTCCTTGGGGTGCTCCGGTTTTGTTTGTGAAGAAGAAGGATGGGAGTTTTCGGATGTGCATAGACTACGCATAACCGAATAAGGTAACTATTAAGAACAAGTATCCTCTTCCTCGCATTGATGACTTGTTCGATCAATTACAAGGTGCTTGTGTCTTCTCTAAGATTGACTTGAGATCTGGTTATCATCAATTGAAAATACGGGCAACGGATGTGCCAAAGACTGCTTTGCGAACAAGGTATGGGCATTACGAATTTGTGGTGATGTCTTTTGGTCTTACGAATGCCCCTGCTGCGTTCATAAGCTTGATGAATGGGATTTTTAAGCCATATTTGGACCTCTTCGTAATCGTATTTATTGATGATATATTGGTATACTCAAGGAGCAAAAAGAAACATGAAGAGCATTTGAGAATGGTATTGGAAATGTTGAGGGAGAAAAAGCTTTATGCCAAGTTCTCTAAGTGTGAGTTTTGGCTAGATGCAGTGTCCTTCTTGGGGCACGTGGTTTCTAAGGATAGAGTGATGGTGGATCCTTCTAAGATTGAGACAGTAAAGAATTGGGTAAGACCTACTAATGTGTCAGAAATAAGGAGCTTTGTTGGGTTAGCTAGCTACTACCGCCGATTTGTCAAGGGATTCTCTTCTATTGCTTCCCAACCCATTTAACTTGACTAAGCAAAATGTTCCATTTGTATGGTCGGATGAGTGTGAGGAAAGCTTCCGTAGCTCAAGACCTTGTTGACTACCGCACCTATCCTTACCTTGCCAAGAGAGGGTAAGAACTTCATTGTTTATTGTGATGCATCCTATTCGGGTTGGGTGCAAGTGCTAATGCAAGAGAAGAGTGTAATTGCTTATGCTTCAAGGCAATTAAAGGTGCATGAACGTAACTATCCGACCCACGATTTGGAATTGGCTGCGGTAGTGTTTGCATTGAAGCAATGGAGACACTATTTATATGGGGTTAAGTGTGAGGTCTACACGGATCATCGTAGCCTTCAGTATGTCTTTACTCAGAAAGATTTGAACTTAAGACAGAGGAGATGGATGGAGTTACTAAAACACTACGATATCACTATCTTGTATCATCCGGGAAAAGCGAATGTTGTGGCAGATGCTTTAAGTAGAAAAGCGGGAAGCATGGGAAGTCTAGCCCACTTGCAAGTTTCTAGACGTCCATTGGCTAGAGAGGTTCAGACTCTGGCTAACGACTTGATGAGGTTAGAAGTAAATGAGAAGGGAGGATTGTTGGCTAGTGTGGAGTCAAGATCTTCTTTTCTTGACAAGATTAAGGGAAAACAGTTTAATGATGAAAAATTGATCCGGATCCGAGATAAAGTGTTGCAAGGAGGGGCTATAGAAGCGACAATCGATGAGGAAGGTGTTTTGAGGATTAAGGGAAGGGTATGTGTACCCCGCGTCGATGATTTGATCAACACTATTCTGACAGAAGCTCATAGTTCAAGGTATTCGATACATCCGGGTGCAACCAAGATGTACCGTGACCTAAAGCAACACTTTTGGTGGAGTAGAATGAAGCGTGATATTGTGGATTTTATTGCCAAATGTCCAAACTGTCAACAAGTAAAGTATGAACACCAAAGGCCCGGAGGAACACTTCAGAGAATGCCCATTCCGGAATGGAAATGGGAGAGAATCGCAATGGACTTCGTGGTTGGTCTTCCGAAGACAATGGGTAAGTATGACTCCATTTGGGTGATTGTTGATAGGTTAACTAAGTCTGCTCACTTCATTCCGGTCAAGGTGACTTACAATGCAGAGAAGTTAGCCAAACTTTACATCTCGGAAGTGGTGCGGTTGCATGGGGTTCCACTCTCCATCATATCAGATAGAGGTACGCAGTTTACTTCTAAGTTTTGGAAAACATTGCATGCAGAATTGGGTACTAGGTTGGACCTTAGTACTGCATTCCATCCTCGTAATCGATGGTCACCTGAGCGAACGATTCAAGTGTTGGAGGATATGCTTCGTGCATGTGTGATAGAGTTTGGTGGCCATTGGGATAACTTTTTACCCTTAGCGGAGTTTTCATACAATAATAGCTATCACTCAAGTATTGATATGGCCCCATTTGAAGCATTGTATGGGAGGAGATGTAGGTCTCCCATTGGTTGGTTTGATGCATTCGAGGTTAGACCTTGGGGTACTGACCTTTTGAGGGATTCGATAGAGAAAGTGAAGTCTATTCAAGAAAAGCTTCTAGCGGCGCAAAGCAGAAAAAAGGTATATGCAGATCGAAAGGTTAGAGACTTAGAGTTCATGGAGGGTGAACAAGTCTTGTTGAAAGTTTCACCAATGAAAGGAGTGATGCGGTTTGGTAAAAAAGGTAAACTAATCCCAAGGTATATTGGCCCCTTCGAAGTACATAAACGAGTAGGGGAGGTGGCTTATGAGTTAGCCTTGCCTCCAGGGCTGTCCGGAGTACATCCGGTATTCCATGTGTCTATGTTGAAAAGATACCATGGGGATGGAAACTGTATTATCCGTTGGGATTCAGTTTTGCTTGACGAGAATTTGTCTTATGAGGAGGAACCTATTTCCATTCTAGATAGGGAAATTCGCAAGTTGAGATCAAGGGAGATTGCATCCATCAAGGTGCAATGGAAGAATCGGCCGGTTGAAAAAGCAACTAAGGAGAAGGAGGTCGATATGCGAGAGAGATACCCACACCTGTTTATAGATTCAGGTACTCCTTTTTCGCCCTTGTTTTCCTTCTTGTGATCGTTCGGGGACGAACGATGGGTAAATTGGTATCTATTTGTAACGACCTGTTTAGTCGTTTTGAGTAGCAGACTTCTATTCTGGAAAACTGGAAGAAGCGACGGACCCCACGATGGACCGTCATGGGCACGACGGACCGTCGCAGGGTCTCGTTTCAAAACACTTAGAAAATCTAAAATTGGGTACTGAAAATCGACTCTCTGAACTTCGTGACGGAATGGCAGGACGGACCGTCACAGGTGTGACGGACCGTCACAGACCCTTGGTGGAAATTTGGGTCTCTGAACTTTACGACGGACAGCGGGGCCGGACCGTCGCAGCGCGACGGCCCGCCACGCCACGCAATCCCGCCTGGTCGGATTTCTTTATACGTTTTAAGGGACATTTTTGACTATTCCTGCTTAAATTATAAAGTTAGGGGTTAATGTTAATAAGTCTAATTACTTGGGGGTTAAAAGAGGTAACCTTAAGTTAATTAGTGGGTTATTATTGTCATCTTTTATTCTTAATTATATGTTTATTAGGGTAAAAGAAAGAGGGTTTGAATAAGAAAAATAAGAAAGAACAAAGAGAGACAGAAAAAGAAAGAGAACGAGTAGAGAGAGAGAGAAACGAAGAGGATAGCAAGGATTCTGAGAAGATAGCTTGTTGATCGCAATTCTTCGGTGGAGGTAGGTTATGGTTATTTTTATGCTATTCGTAGTAAACTCTTAATAGCGAATGATATGTATTGGTAGTATTGTAAACTCTTCTATATGCTTAATTGTATGCTTGCATGAATGTGATTATGAAATTGTGATATAATAAGCATTATGAAGCAATTGAATCCTAAATCTTGAAAAGAAACCCTAATCTACTTTGTTAATGATGATGCCTTGGTATAAAAGAAGGCTTGATGAACGAAAGTAGTGAGATTAGGGGATCGGGTGCCACGTTCCGGTACCAGGATAGTATATGAGGATCGGAGTATCACGTTTCGACACCAGGATAGTATATGGATCGGGTGCCACGTTTTGGTACCAGGATAGAATATAAGGATCGGGTGCCACGTTCCGGTACCAGGATAGAATATGAGGATCGGAGTGTCACGTTCTGACACCAGGATAAAATATGGATCGGGTACCACGTTCCGGTACCAGGATAGTATATGAGGAGCGGAGTGTCACATACCGACACGAGGGGAATAAGGATAATGAATCTTGAAAGATGATAATATATTCAAATCTAATGAACCTAATTCCCAAACGAGTATGATGAGGAGGCGTGAGTCCTCATCGATGTGCTTGGTGTTGTAACCAAGGGTTATGGTAACTGTAAATGCTGCATGCTAAGGATATTAGTTGATTTTATGATATTGCTTAATATATACTGTTTTCTATTTTGAGTTGGCCGATGATATCTACTCAAGACCGTGTTTTGTAATCGACCCTACTTTTATGTTTTCTTCTTGTTTATTTGTGGAGTGCAAAGAACGCATCATTATCTTCAACTCAACCACAATTCTAGCCAGTCTTCGTCACATCGGATCTTCAGGGTGAGCTAATGTTTCTAGCTTGGAATGGATCTTCTTCCTCATGTCTTGATGCCTTGAAGTTCCGGCATGGACTAGCTTTTATTTGTTTTAGCTTCTTAGAATACTCTTAGTTTAGTCATTTGATTTTAGATGTTCTTGTGATGATGACTTCCAGATTTTGGGGATAATAATAGTTATTGATTTTATTAATGAGTTAAGTCTTCCGCATTACTTTCTGTTGATATTATATTGAAATGTTAAGGTTTAGATTGGTTGGTTCGCTCACATAGGAGGGTAAATGTGGGTGCCAGTCGCAATCGGTTTTGGGTCGTGACAATATACTAGCTATATAATATATCGTACCTACATATGAGTTATACACTAAATATACATTATGGTAAATTCAAAAAATTATATATGGTTTAACTTTATATGAAGTATACATTGACTATATATGAAGTATATATTGACTATTATATCTCAATTTACCCACATTTACCTTTAAATAATCTCAAATTGTATATATGAAATCCTTTTGATGTTTCAAGTCTTTTGATATTGTCACAAACCAAAAATGGACGCGTTGGTACTCCTCTTATTTCACCAAGACAAGTCAGCCTAAATCTCGACATAACAATAAAATGAAGAAATTTTATGTTAAACTCAATAATACCCCCAAAATCTGGTTGTCACGTGTACAAGAATCTAAAATATTTCAATTGAATCAAGAGAAAAAACAAGTCCCGTATAACATTGTTTCTAGAGTAGAACAAAAACATAAACAGGAGAAAGAAGGTCTACTGTGATGACAAATAGTTACCTCACAAATCTCCAAGTAACCTCGAAGAAGAAGAAAATTTATTACAAAGGGAACAAGCAAACCCCTAAGCACAAGTTAAGGGAAAAAATTGTAACATCTCGTAAACCTAAATAGCTAGGATTAAAGAAAGAAACTAAGAATGGTTATATTTGGAAAAAATAGGAGAAATTTAGAAAAAAAATTTCCTAAGTGTAGTTTTGGTCATTTTGAAACGGCCATAAATTCTAAATAAAGATGAGTTAAGGTGAGTTTTTTTATATTGGTAGAAATCTCTTGTAGAGATTTTTCCAACTCCACCGAGCGTGCAAATTTCTTATAATGTATGAGGGAGAGTCTCGTATCGGAAGTTGGGATGTCGGATTTAGGAAAAATCCAATCTTGATGTTAGTAAGGGTAAATTGGTCTTTTCACCCTAGTATTTCCTAATTTGTTTTTAGGTTTTATTAGGGTTAAAACTATGCCTGAAGTATGTTTTAGAAAATTTAAATACACTTGGGGCTTGGGAAAAAAGAGAAGAGAAGAGGGAGAAAGGAGAAAAAAGAGAAAATTCATCAAAAACGCCAAGAACCTCAAGTGAAATTCATCGGGGGTGATCCTAAGTGTTTAGGGTGGGATCCATGGAAATTTAGAAGGTTTAAAATTGAAAATCGTAGACGAAGAGTATGAATTCCCATCTGACATACCCTGAGCGCCTAATCTGTCAGAGCCCCTCAGGGCAGGCTTTTTTATCTCTGTAAGTTGTGGCGCGACATCCAGAGCCTCTTTGGACAATCTCTGTCTGTCAGGCTTTGGCGCCCTGCACCTCTCAGAGCGTCAGGTTCACCTGGAGATCTCATTTTCCAACCATCTTTTCCTTTTATTTTGTAGGTGATGTATCTATAATTTCTATTTCATTCCAACACTTTAAAGTACATCTAAACATCATGAAATCATCCATAATCATGAGATGATGAACCTTTAATCCATAATTCAATTAAAAGAAAGTTAGGTTGAAAGTCAAGGAAGTTAGAATCAATTCTAAAGCTATGAAAAGAGTTAAAATAATGTTTCTTAAAATTTCCTAGAGTTTTATTTAAAAATTGTTAACTTCATTTTAAGTCTCAAGTTTCGAGTTAGAGAAAGAATAAATATTGAAATCTTCCCTTCAAAAGATATTGGGGAGCTAAGTATTCCCTAAAGAGTTCATTAAGATCAAAAGTTTCAAGTCAAGTAAAGAGTAAAGTGTTGAGTTCATTTATCAAAAGACATAAGTTAACAAACTATTCCCTAGGAAGTTTATAAATGTTTGTACATTTAAGATAAAAGGAAACTGATATTTCCCAATAGAGTTTTAAACAGGAAAAGAGAACATTGATTCCAAGAAGCCTTTTTAAAGAGGAAGGACGTTATTTTAGAAACATGAGCTAAATATTTTTTGAGTAGTATTGATCACCAATGTGGGGATGAGAGTTCATATTAACTCAAGCCTCCATATAAACCATGTAGACTTCATGGGCATTAGCAGGTCATATTTTCGATAATCACGTTAATTTAGATAGTGGATCCACTAAGTTGAGGATGTCCTGTGCGACGACAAAGTATTGGAAACATCTGGGAGCGTGGGCGAGACGTTGTAGCAGTTCTTGGTCTCATACTGGTGGTTGTCGGTTCAAGAATTTTCCAAAGAACTATATACTTTTGCATATAAGTAAAGTTGAGTTCCTGTTATATTTTCTTTAAAGAATTAAGTTATTTAGTGTTTTACAAGCTTTATATATGCATATTACTTGCGTTTTAAATTGCTTTATATACATTCATTGAGTTGAGTAATTAATGAGTTGAGCAGAGCCAAGGTAACTTAATCTTATTCTATCAAGCCTAAATTGTATTTTAGGATTCCAACTTGCATACTCGTACATTGAATGTATTGATACCATTTGGCCTGCATCGTCTTATGATGAAGATGCAGGTAACTTGGATCAGCATTGGGTGTTTCCTTGATCAAGTAAGCAGCTCAGAGTCAGTTGGTGAGCCTTCCTTCATTTCGAAGGACATACTTAGCATATTATTTTGTTATTTGATTTAAGTTTTTGTTGTTAGGATTATTGTGTGTCCTGTCCTAGCATTCATCTTTGTTTTAAAAAACTTAATAGACAAAAAACGTTAGTTTTTCCTTAGTCTTTTCAATCCTCTTGTAATTTATTAAGACTAGAAGTTTCCATTTTGGCTAACTGTTATATTCAAAGTTATTTCTTGAGATTATATTTTTTGTTACCTCTTCCACTAAGTTAAGTAAGCCAAGCGAAGGTACGCTTAAGGCCAAAATAGTAATTGGGTGTCGGCCACGTCCTGGGTATAGACTCGGAGCGTGAAATGTATTAGAGCTCAAGTTTCAAGAGTCCTAGGATCATATGAAGCTCTATCTGTAGAGTATTAGTCATCAGTGTGAAGCGCGCAACATCTGTGATAAGGCAAGAGGGACATCTATGGAAGAGCTGAAGAAGGTGTTTGAGGTGATGCATGTTGCTGACACTGAGAGAGTTGAGCTAGCTGCTTATCAACTTAAAGGCATTGCTATAACTTGGTGTGATCACTTGAAGAAGGGTAGAGGTAAAGATGCCCCACTTGAGAGTTGGGCTTGTTTTGAAGAGGCCTTTTTGGGGCACTTCTTTCCCTGAGAATTGAGAGGGGCCCAGGTACGCAAGTTCCTCACCCTTAAACAAGATTCGCTATGTGTGCATGAGTATGGGTTAAAGCTGACCCAACTATCTCGCTATGCTCTTGAGAAGGTTAAGGGTATAAGGAGCAAAGTGAGTTTATTTGTTACTCGCTTGGGTCGTGCTTCAAGAAAAAAAGATAGGGCTGCCATGTTGATTGGGGACATGGACATTTCACGGTTAATGGTCTATGTGCAAACAAGTTTAAGAAGAAAAGTTGAGGGATAGAGAGGCATACAAGAACAAGAAAGCTAAGGCTGTTAATGAGTCTGTTCAACAGAAGGGTGGTTCAAGTTGACCACAATTCCAAAAACTTAAGGGGCATGAACCATCATTTGCTAGTGCACCTGTGTTCATAAACATAGGTGACTATAATTGCCAGAATTCTCAGAATTTTCAAGGCAAGACCACCAAATCTCAAGGCAGTGTTGCACAAGGAAAAAGTTAGGATCTAACATGTGCTAAGTGTGGTAGAAGTCAACCCGATAAATGTCATGATGGCCAGAAAGGTTGGTTCAAGTGTGGTCAAGCTGGTCACTTCATGAGAGAGTTCCCAAAGAATAAGCTAGGTGGTGGAAATCAGAAAATAGAAATGAATCATTAGCACTTGCTCCACCAGACACTGACGCAGCTAGAGGATCCACTACTTGTAATAGTAGATGGGCAAACCGTCTCTATGTGATCACTAGCCTCCAAGAGAAATAGAACTCGCCAGATGTTGTCACGGATATGATAAATTATATACTTTTGTTGTTTATGGTTTTTTAGACCCACAAACAAGTTTATATTTTGTAACTCCTTATGTTGCACATCATTTTGAGATTCTTCCTGAGATACTTTGTGAACCTTTTTTGTCTTTTAACCCTTGTTTGTGAGCCAGTCATAGAGTGGAGTAGTGGTTCAGCAGTGCCTAAGGGTCGTTTTATTTCATAACTAAGGGCGAGAAAGTTAGTTTCAAAGGTATGTAACTATCACTTTGTATGAATCACTGACTCAAGTGTTCAAGTACATTCCCTTCAGTCAGTTCCTATGGTAAAATAGTCCAGAAGTTTTTCCTCATGATCTACCCGGAGTCCCTCCAGAAAAAGAGATAGACTTCGTCATAGATATAATTCAGACACTCAACCTATTGCTACTAAGCCATATAGAAAGGAACAAACATAGTTAAAAGAGCTGAAAGAAAAGCTAAAAGATCTGTTAGAGAAAGGTTATATTCAACCAAGTATCTTACCTTGGGGCACTCCGATCTTATTTGTGATAAAGAAGGATAGTTCCCTTAAGATGTGTATAGACTACTGCCAATTGAATAAGGTGACCACGATGAATAAGTATACTTTTGCAAGGATATAAGATCTTTTCGATGAGCTTCAAGGTGCTTCATGCTTTTCAAAAATTGATCTCAGATCAGGCTACCATCAGTTGAAAGTTAGGGAATGTGACATTTCAAATACAACTTTTAGAACCAGGTACGGGCATTATGAGATTCTAGTTATGTCCTTTGGTTTGAAAAATGCACCAGCAACATTCATGTATCTTATGAATAAAGTCTTCAAAACTTATTTAGGTTTGTTTGTCATCATCTTTATCGATTACATAATTGAAAGATCATGCTAGTCACATCAGAATTGTCATGAATACTTTTAAGGATAAGGAGCTATATTACAAGTTCTCCAAGTGTTAGTTTTCCCTTAAGTCTGGGCAATTATTAGGCAAGATTTTTCAGGTGATGGGATCAGAGTTGATATCAATAAGAGAAAAGCAGTTCAAAGTTGGCCAAGACCCAAATCTCTAGTCAAGATTAGGATTTTTTAAGGTTTGACTGGCTATTATAGAAGATTTGTTGAAGGGTGATCGGCTATGTCGCCTCTCTTGGCCAAGTTAACTTAGAAGACCTTAAAGTTTCAATGGTCTGAAACTTGTGAGAAGAGACTTCAGGAATTGAAACAGAGGTTGACTACTGCTCCATCTTTGACCTTATCGGAGGGTACTCAAGATTTTATGGTTTATTGTGATTCATCATCGTTTGTTTGTGCTGTGTTTTAATGCAGAATGGGAAGGTTATACTTTATGCGTCCATAAAATTGAAGGTTCATGAGAAGAATTATCCAATACATGACTTAGAATTAGCTACATTAGTTTTTCTTTGAAGATATGAAGTCACTACTAGTATGACCTTCATGTTCACATATTCACTGATCACAAAAGCTTCCAGTATCTGTTCACTCAACAGGAGCTAAATCTCATACAGAGGAGGTGGTTAGAACTACTCAAGGATTATGAACCTTGTAATTCTCATATAGAGGAGGTGGTTAGAATAACTTAAGGATTATCACATGAGAATTATTTACCACCCAGGTAAGGCTAATGCAGTTGTTCATGCCTTAAGCAGGTTATTCATGGGGAGTACCCCCATGTTGAGGAAGAGAAGAGGGAGTTAGCTAATGATGTTCATAGATTTGCACACATGGGAGTAAAAATTATGGATTCCACAGAAGGAAGAATAGTGGTGACCAATGGGGTTGAGTTATCCTTAGTAACATAGGTGAAAGAGAAAAAAGACCAACATTCCATTTTGCTCGATTTGAAGGCAAATGTTCATATGCTAAGAGTATTTGCTTTTTAAAAATAGGGAGATGGTATGCTAAATTATCAAGGTAGGTTGTGTGTATCAAGGGTAAATGTATTAAAAGAGAGGATACTCATAGCTGTAAGTATTTCATTCATCCGAGTTCCACTAAGATGTACGTCAATTTGAGAGAGGTATATTGGTGGTAGGGCATGAAGAAAGGAATTGTTGAGTTTGTTGCTAAGTACCTAAAATGCCAGCAAGTGATAGTAAAACCAAACGCCTGGAGATTATCTCAGGCTATAGAATTTCTGAAATCTAAGTGGGACATGATTAATATGGAATTAACACAGACATGCCAAGATCTCGCATGCAACATGATTCTATTTAGGTGATTCTCGATAGAATGACAAAGACAAATCATTTCTTTCTCCAAAAGACTACTTATTTGTCTGAGGATTATGCTAGGTTGTTCCTTCATGAGGTGGTGAGACTTCATGGAGTTCCGGTCTCCATTATTTCAGATAGAGGTTCACAATTTAATGCATAATACTGGAAATTTTGCCAGAATGGTTTGGTTCAAAGGTTTACTTAAGCACTGCTTTCATCATCAGAATGATCGATAAGCAGAGGGTACTATCTAGTGCTTAGAAGATATGTTGAGGGATAAATCCAATTGATTTCAAAAGGAATTGTGATGATCACATACTACTAATTGAGTTCACTTACAACAATTGCTACCATATGAACATCCAAATGGCTCTATACGAATCTCTTAATGGGAGAAGATTCAGATGTCTTATTGGGTGGTTAGAAGTTGGTGAAGCAGGGTTGATAGGACCAGATATATTTCATCAACATATGGGGAAGGTGAAAGTGATTAACGAGCGATTAAAGATGGAATCAAGTCATCAAAAGTCCTAGAAAGATGTTAGGGGGAGGCTGTTAGAGTTTTAGGTGGGCGATTGGATATATCTAAATATGTCAGCCATGAAGGGGGTTATGTGGTTTTGTAGCACGGGGAATCTTATTCCTCTGTATATTAGACCTTACAGAACATCCATGAGATTTACTAATGTAGCGTATGAGTAGAAGCTACCCCAAGAGTTAGCGTTGGATCATCCCCTATTCAATATTTCTATGTAGAAGAAGTTTATGGGTAATTCTTCGTTGATTGTACCAACTGATAATGTTGGTATTAAGGTTAGCTTATCCTATGAAGATATTCAAGTTCAAATTTTGGATCGTCAAGTTCGCAAGTTGAGAACAAAGAAAGTTGCATCAATCAATGTCCTTTGGAAGAATCAATTTGTTGAAGAAGCAACTTGAGAAGCTTGGGAGGATATGAAAAAGAGCTGCCCACATCTCTTTGAATGCGGAGAGAATGCATATCAAGGTACTAATTCTCTTCTTAGCACTTTATAAGACTATGAGAGTAAGTATTTATCATTTCCTTTTGGTTTTTGAGTGCTAAAATGATGTTACTACACTTAGCATAGCGAAAGAGTTCTCATTCAACGACGAATGTTCCCGAGGGAGAGATATTGTATCATCTCGTTACCCAAAATAGATAGTATTAAACAAATAAACTAAGAATAGTTATTTTTGGAAAGAATAGGAGAAATATAGAAAAAAAATCCTAAGTATAAAAGTGAGTTTTCGTAATTTTAAGGCGACCATAACTTCCAGCTCAGCATAAGTTATGACAGTTCTTTATATGGTTGGAAATCCCTTGAAGATATATTCTAACGCAGGTGAGTTTGTGAATTTTTGATATCGTATGAGGGAGATATGCCCATCGCATGTTGGGTTGTTTGATTGAGGAAAAATACTATCCGGATGTTAGTACAAGAAAGTTGTCTTTTCCCCCTCCTATTTCCTAATTTGTTTTATATTGTGGGTAAAACTAGTACTAAAGTAAGTTTTATAAAATTGAAATACCCTTAGGGATTTGTTGAAAAGAGAATACAAGAAGGAGAAAGGAAAAAAGACAAAGAATTCATCAAGAACTCCAAGAACCTCAATTCGAGTTCGTCAAAGGGTGATAACGACATGCTTAAATCAGCACAAGTATAGTAGATTGAAAGTTGAACATTGAAGTTCATGATAAAAAACTTTTAAATTCTTTTTTGTCGAGTAGTAGTATACCTTTGGTTTTTGATTCGTGTTTACGACTGTTTTACGAGTCTAACATATTGGGTATTGAGAATTTTAGTTATCCTTAATCAAGACATGGGGTGCTGCTCCTACCAGAGCTCTTTAAGCTAGGCTCTATATGACAAAGTTCAGAATGCTGTGCTAGCCAATGCCTCTCAAGATAGTCTTTCAACACAACCAGAGCTTCTCACCTAGAGATCTCATTTTCCCCCATCTTTATGTACTTGTTCCTAAGTGATATACCTATAATTTATAATTAATTGGAACACTCAAAAGTACATCTAAACCTTATGAAAAAGTCATCCACAATCATGAGATCATGAACATTGAATTCATAATTTAATTCAAGGGAAGTTAGGATCAAATTTAAGTAAGTTAAAAAGTCAAATATAAACCTATGAAGTGAGTTAAAGTAGAATTTCTTAAAACTGCCAAGAGTATTATTTAAACATTCTGAACATTTTTTTAATACTCAAGTTTAGAGTGAAAGAAAATTAAAATTTGAAGTAATTCCTTAAAAGATATAGGGGAACTAAGTAATACCTAAATAGTAAATTAAGCTCAAAAGTTTCAAGTCAAGTAAAGAGTAAAGACTTTACTTCATTTCTCAAAATATATAAAGTAACTAAATATTCCTTAGGAAGTTTATAATTGTATGTACATTGATGTTAAAGGGAAACGAAGATTTCCCAAATGAGTTTAATACTAGAAAGAAGGAAACATTGATTCAAAGAGGGATTTTTAAGTGAAAAAGGTTGAACCAATAATATCAACCTAGAGGAAGGAGTTTATTTTAAAAGCATGAGCTAAAGTATTTTTTGGAAGTAGCATTGAGCAACGATGAGAGTTCATATTAACTCAAGTATACCACGCTGAAAGTTCATATCTTGGTCTAGATCCTGACATGATTAACTAATTCTTAACCAATTTTTTGTAAGCCTAAAATTATGTATTGGAACTATGTAGGAAGGGTTAGAGTCAAAACATTAAGAAATGACTTCTAAAGAAATGTGAAATGTGTTCTAGTGTGCCTTGTCTTGTTTCATGGTGTTTTAAGAGTTGGAATTTAGTGAAATTTGGTAAAAAGTTTTAAATGTATATATAAGAGTGTAGTTAGGTTAAAAAAGGGGTACAACTCCCCAAGGACAAGGGACCCTTCCATTTGACCCAAAATTGTCAAAATTGGCAGTGGAAGTCCCCGATACAATGGACGAGTCGTCAATGGGTCAACGACCCATCAATGGTGTTTGTTGGTTAGGAACTATCCACATTTTAAAAATTGCAAAAAAACCCAATATTTGTCCCAAACGACGCCCATGCAGGATGGGCCGTCGATAGAACTACAGGGCATAGGTCGGGGTCTCGTGGTTTTTTGCTCGAGTTTCACCGTTAAGTTTTAGTTAAGTTAGATTAATTAGTTAGTCGGTTAATTAATTAAGTGAGGTTTAATGTGCGGGTAACGAATTTATTTGGGGATTATCGAAAGATTAAATCTCATTAAACAAACCCAACACCCAATAATTACCAAACCCAATTCTCTCTGCTTTCTCTCTCTCTCCCGCTATTAAAATACCCAATTAAAGATAGAGATTCAAGGTTCACTATGACTTAAATACTTCATCTTTTCTTCATAAAACTCTAAGGAATCCTATGGTATGGAATCCATTCACTCTTGGGATCTCTTTCCCAAAGAGACTCTTAAAAATTTGTTTCCAAAGAAGTCTAAAAGTTTAGTTTTCTTCCAATTTCATAATTGTTCTTGCAAATTGATTTAACAATGGTTTAATTTTATTATTACTTATATATAATTACTAAACATTAGTTAATTGTTGTAGTTTTTATTCTTATACCTAGTTTTATGGAAGAATTCATGATTGAACCCTTTTCCCTAACTATAGGTTATAAATTGGTGTTTATTTGATTAGTGATGATACAATCGACTTAAATTTTGTTTGGATTGCTATCTAAGATGTTATCAAGTAAATTTATGGATGAATATTGTTGTATTGACTGTAAGATCGTGAGAAGGCTTTGATGGCTATTTAGTAAGACTTTAAGATCTTGAGTTCTTTACTTCAATGATATTGGTTTATGCTTGATGATAGTGTACAATTGACGTATTGTACGTTATTAGATTAATAAGATGATTATATGATGATTACGGTGAAATTCTGACTATGTTGAATTGGGAGATCATGTTCAAGCTATATAGATACAAGTTTAGATGTGAATCCCTTGATTGTCTTACAATTATATGATTTTGATGTGATTATGTCACTACATGAAAGGTTATATTGAAAGGAAATGTTCATGCAATACCTATTGAGAAAATTACATGATATTAAAGGGGCAAGTCTCCTATGACCTTAATTAAGCTATAATGATTAAGAATGACTTAATGGCATTTAAAAAACCGACTTTTGCTAAGCACCGATAAAACTTGATAATGAGATATGTTGACTCCCCGATAAAAGGAGATTCACCCTATGGTCTCTTATCAGATGAGAATTCCAATGCTAGTGGACCTGTAGAGGGTTCAATACATATCTCCTTGTTCCTGCACTATGTTGCCTCCATAGGAATACTAGCTAGTCGATAAACCTAGATTTTTATATTCATGTTTTGGTACTACTTTGGCAAGTAGACCATCTTCTTTCGTGTAGGGTTTCATGACACCCAATTCCATGTTTTTCTCATATGGTCTATGTAGGAAGGGGTAAGGGGTTCTACTTAGTGTAGGCATAGGTATTTGACTCTACTTATACATTTCACAAGTTGGCCTTGAGGGAGTTCTAGGAGGTTGTTCTTATGTTCTTATGATATGAAAGAAATGCTTATGTTGATTTTCCATTTTGATGATCATATATGATGTTAGTTTCATTGATGAATATGATATTGGTCTAAGCTTCTATACATTATGGTGACTACACATGATGCTATGTTATATAAAGTAAGGCATTTCTTATGATCTCTTTCCTTGTTTACTTGATCATGTGGGGTTATGGGGCTTCACATGAGCATTGTACTTATAGGCCTGGGATGAGATTGTGAGTAACGGTCATATATGCTTTGATGTTATGAACTCTTATACATGAATTGTTGTTATGAGATTACCTTAGAGTTATTCATGTTGATATGACATTAATATGATGCTATAAATATTGGTATGGTCTTATTGATGATATGGCTCTTGTATTGGATATGAACTTGTCTTGATGATGTTGTGCCTATTGACTTGTATATTATCTTTTATGTGCATAAAATTCTTTTAAAGTGACTAATCATGGTTTTGAACAAAATGTCCTTTTAAGCATGATTTCAAAGGCTTTAAGTGCATATGTTACATTCTAAGTACAAGTGGATGTATTAACCCATATTCTTTCCCTTTTCCCAAACAATGTAGGTTCATTCCATTGAAGTGTAGGAGGCCATTTTGCAAGAAAACTTGGAACCATTTCTTAAGTTATTGGTAGGCCCTCATGTTAGGGGATATTAACATTTCTCTATTATAGCTATGATGTTGTTATGTCTAAAGACACTTGTTTATTCCTTTCCATTGAGACTATTGATGTAAGCCTATAATGGAATGTTTTACTTGTGTATGAGATTATGCCCAACTTTGTAATACTCTTCATATTGGTTTAATGTGAGAAAATGTTATTAGAATATATCTTATGCAATGTTTATATTTTCTACACAAGAATCCTATGTAAGCTTCAATAAATGGAGTCTATGTAAACTCCATATAATACGTAAGAGGTCTATGGATACCTCAATATATAAGCTTTTTTAGTTGTATGCATTTTTGACCTATGATATGTTATGATGAATGCAAAAGGTCTTGTCCAAATCCTTTTCAAGGAAGAGAATGCCGGTTCAATCTAAAGGATTGTTTGAAGAGGGACATAGAAGAGTTTTTCTCATGAAATGAATGTTCCTACTTGGAAGTGGAGAGAAATTAATATGGACTTTTTTGTTGGGTTGCCTCGAACTCGAAGGCAAAATGACTCAGTATTGGTTATTGTGGATATATTGAAAAAATTCAATCACTTCATCCACTTCAATTCTACTTATTTAAAGGAATATTATGCTATAATATAGATTAATGAGATTGTGATCATACATGGTATACCGTTGTCTATCATATCGGATAGAGGTACTCAATTCACTTCTCATTTTTGGAGGTCTTTTCAAAAAGGGTTGGGTAGTCAAGTAAAGCTTAGTAGCGCTTTTCAATCTCAAATAGATGGTCAACCAGAGCATACTATTCAAACACTAGAATATATGTAAATAGCTTGTGTGATAGATTTCAATGGAAATTGAGACAATCACCTACAGTTGATTGAGTTATCGTATAATAATAGCTACTATTCGAGTATTTCTACGATACCTTTGAATCACTCTGTCACACCCCTTTTTCGCGCAGCGGCATAAGGATTTTTCCAATTTAAGTGACGTTATTAATTAGGGGATTATTTTATTTCTTTTAGAGTTGCCACTTGGAATTGAGTTACGGTGTTCCAAGTCACCTTATTTACATCCCTAATTAAAAGGAAGTTAACTCGTTATTTTATGGTCTGCAAAATCAAAAATCGGGTAAGGAATTCTGTTGACCGAAGGGAAGGTATATGCACCCCTCGAAACCGTGGTTCTAGCACGGTCGCTTTATTGACTTTTATATGACTTGACTTAATTTTAAATATATTATGTTTGTTATCTAACAATTTACTTATGTCCCGCTTTCTTTGATTTATTTTAAATTACTTTGTAAAATTGTCATATTTTATTAGCAAGTAGTTTATTTGTTTGTATTTAAAGGCTAAAAGTAGTTTAATGTTTTTTGGATCTTAATATTTTATTAGTATTAGCATTATCATAAGCCTAAATTATACATTATCTTAGTTTTATTTTTCTAAAAGAAAATGAACAATATATTATTAAGAACATAAGATAAAAATAAATTAAAATAATACACCTTTTCATATAATTTTTTACATTTTCTTATTTTAGTCATTAAAATGAGAAGAACCCTGTAATTAATATCAGTTTTATTTATTTATTTACTTTGTACATTTTGGGTCACTTTAATATTGTTTTTCATTTTTTTTTATTTTGTTTCCCTTTCTTCTTATATACTTTACCTTATTTTTCTTTTATATTTTCTCCTTCTTATTTTTATACTTTAATGTTTTATAAATTTTTTTTACGTCTTTTCCTTTTATTTAAATTTTTATTTTTTATTCTTTCATAATGAATGAATTAATTGATTTTTTTTGTTTTAAAAAAAAATCGCATTAAAAGAAATGTAAAGATAGTGTAGGTTTGATTTATTTTATTTTTATTTTTATTCTTCTCTTTTTTAAAAATAAATAAATATAGTTCTATTAAATATACAAAGTGAAAAAGTAACTTAATAAATAAGAACTAAATTTGATCTAATTATTACTAACAGTATACTGTAGAATATTAAGCTTAGAATTTTAATAAAGAACGAGATTAAAGGAAACTTTAGAGTAAACAAGAATAAATACATGTTCTATAAATTTTACTTTAAATATAATAACATAAAATCTCAATCTATTTCATATCATAATGTAAAAATTAAGCATACATAAATTTAAAACACTTTATATCATTGAAATCATATCTTGCATAATTCTGAATCAAACTAATGTAATAAAGATCAAGCGTTACCTTTTGTGAAAAGTAATTCACAAAGAAAATACCTCGATAAGTACCACAAATTCGAAGCCTCGAATTCCACTATTTTTGATTATTTCTTTTTGTGCGTGTGTTCCTTAGGAAAAAAAGGGTGAAAATTTTTCTTTTCCTCTCTTTTGATTATTTTTTTTATTCCTCCCTTTTGCTGATTTTTTCTCTCTTTGGATTTCTAAAATTTCTTCTTCTCTTTTCCTTTGTACTACTTTTTTCTTCTCCTTCTCTTCTTTCCCTTATTAATGTATATATATTTATGTAAATGTGTGTACATGTATATGGAAGAGTTGAATTAGTGGAGTGGGATGTGGGGTGAGGGGAGAGAAACGGTGAAGTGGGGTGGGATAATGGGTAGGCTAATTTCTTTTAATTTTTTTTTGTTATAAAATAATAATAATAATAATTAAGAAGAATTAAATAGCTAGATAAAAATATATAAAAAAAATTAAAATCACTAATTTATTAAAACTTTGAATGAATATATAAAAATATATCTTAAAGTGTTATTCTATTTTAAATATAAACTTAATAAAATAAGATAAAAGTCAAAAGATTTATAAAAAATATTTAAGCTCTAAAAAAGGTATAAAACTTAAATTCGATCAAAAATTACGTGTCTACAGTTTGCCCCTCTTTGACTGGAAACACAAAGAGTTTTAAGACAAAGAAGTAGACAAAGTGACATGTTTTGACCGAACTCTTATTTGAAAGATCAAAATTTATGCGATCGAGTCCTTGTTTTGGACAGCCTACATATCCTAGGTTATAAGGGAATCAGGTCACGTGTAGTTCAAGGAGATGAGGTGATGAGTTGGAGTTAAGTGGGGTTCCATCGAGTCTCTAGATCGCGACTCTTATCCTTACATAAAAATATAAAATTGAAAGCTAATAGTTTAAAGAAAAACAAATGTACAAACTTCTATACATGCTGTTTTTCTTGAATCTTCACTTGAATTTTGACTTAATGATATCACCTTGATTTTTTTGTGAATATCTTACCCTAGAATTGGAATGGAGGCTACACTTGCCACTTAGACGGAACTTTTGACATCCTTCAAAATGACAATTTGAAAAATGCTCTTGAATAGCTTCGTGTTTTCTTGATCAAAAGTTGAATAGTAAAGGATGTGAGAAAGTGAGGCTGCTACATGCATTGAAGAAGCTAATTATAACCATCATTGAATTGATAAAAAAAAATCTTTGTTCTTGAATTTCAAATCCATGTCTCGCTTGAGGAAACCTGAAAACAACCACAAACAAAAAATAAACAAAATTTTTGCCCCAGTTTCCACTGGGAAAATTTTTGTAAGTTATTAACAAATAGAAATATAAAACATAAACTCCGACTAGGAAATGTTTATTTTAGGGGAAATTAAAACTAAAAATCTAGACTAGGAAGTGTTTATCCTATGAGAAAGTAATCTAATCTCATTATACAGGAGGGTCCTGCTAGTCTCATTATCTAGGAGGGTCCTGCTAGTATCATTATCCAGGAGAGTCCTGCTAGTCCCATTATCCAGGAAGGTCCTGCTTGTCCCACTATCCAGGAGGGTCCTGCTAGTCCCATTATCCATGAGGGTCCTGCTAATCCCATTATCAAGGAGGGTCCTGCTAATCCCATTATAAGCAGGGTCCTTCTAGTCCCATTATCCTTGAGGGTCCTGCTAGTCCCATTATCTAGGAGGGTCCTGCTAGTCCCATTATCCAGGAGGGTCCTGCTAGTCCCATTATCTAGGAGGGTCCTGCTAGTCCCATTATCTAGGAGTGTCCTTCTAGTCCCATTATTCAGGAGGGTCCTGCTAGTCCCATTATCCAGGAGGGTCCTGCTAATCCCATTATTCAGGAGGGTCCTGCTAATCCCATTATAAGGAGGGTCCTTCTAATACCATTATCCAGAAGGGTTTCGTAGTCCCATTATCCAGGAGGGTCCTGCTAGTCCCATTATCCAAGAGAGTCCTGCTAGTCCCATTATCCAAGAGGGTCTTGCTACTCCTATTATTCAGGAAGGTCCTGCTAATTCTAAATCTTATATTAAAGTTTATCTTATTAAACAAAATCATCGTTTAGAATCACCAAAACATTTTTTATTTCTAGTCTAGTTTGCACTAGAAAACATTTTTTATAAATTACTAGTAGCATGAATGAGAAATACATATTCCCAAAAGAAATGCAAGACAATATGCAATTAGGGAGTTTGTTTTCTAAAAATTAATGATGATAGCATGTTTGCTTTCTAGAAACGGTAGTATATTTTTATTTTTAACAAATAAAACTATGCTCAATTTTTAAATTGATGAATTTTGAAAGACTTTTTAATTAATTATTTTTATTTATTATATTTTTAAAAAAAGATGATCCATTTTTTATGATTGATGGATATAATATTTTATTTCTTGAGACCGAGCCCATTGTGAGACTTCCTACGTATCTTGTATAGCAAGAATCAGGTCAGACGTAGTTCATAAAAACCTAACATTATTTTTGTCTTGATTTTTTCTACAAAAGACATCGTTTGAGAAATGAATCAATTTATGGTTAACAATGTTTTGACTTTAGTTGGTACCAACAATTAGCATGATGCATATGAGTCATTTTCAACTACTTTCAGACAAATTTGAGGTCAACTTTGAGTAATCACTATAATTTCAAATGGTATCTCAAACATACTTAAGTGTTTACCTGAATTGATATTGCCTAAGTTAAGGGATAAAGTCATTCATATCTTCATGTTTCAAGTGCCCTCACAATAAATGAAGTCCTACTTCGCACAATAGAAATGTTTCGATCTTAGGACTTTTTTATCAAAGTCACTCACACTCGGAAAGATATTCAATGTATGAGATTGAGATACCATATGCTTGGCCCTTATGTAAGTATCCATTGATGTGAGAACACCCAAAATGGGTTCAAATAGGACTTATTAGTGGCTTGTAACGTAGGCTAGGAGAAAGGTAGGACATTTATTTGGGGTAAAATGATTATTTCCTCCTTAAAATTTGCACAATATTCAATTTTATATATTTTTTTTTTGAAATCTTTTTTCCATTCATTTTTTTTCTCTCCTTTCATTTTTTATTATAGTTTTTTTTCATTTTGCTAGAACTTGCACATACTTGTTCATTTAACTTTGATATCCAACTTAGGTCTCGGCGCTATTTATCTAATTGATGATACAAACATGGAGGTGAGATCCAGAAAATAGTGCATTTATACTCTAAAAATGATACATGTGAAGTGGTGGTTATTCAAATAAAAATGTTTCAGGCTCAAAATGGGAGTCTTATGGATAACATGTCATTTGGTAGGCTTGAAAGGCACAATCGGATCAAAGAGAGCCTATAATCATTTCCTAAGTTAAATGTTGCTCACAATTTCACTTTAACCAACATTTAGGCCAAGTTCTAGATCAAAAGTCATTCCATTAAATTTTATCTAAAGCTCACCACACAAAGCACAGGAAACAATGCGGTTGAATTCGTTTTAACCTTAACTTTAAGCAAAATAGTTTCTTAAGTATAACATAAATATATCAAGAGATACCGAATGAATTCTATAGGTCACAACAAAGTTAGTCTGTACTGTCAAATAGTTTAACACTTTATTATTTTTCTTATGCACAATTGTAAGAATTTTTGTACCAACCAAGTCAAATATTGTTTAAAAATAAAAATAAAAAAAAATCAATTTTTTTTGCCCCAATTTTTGTGGAGAGGACTTTTTAGATTTTTTTTTGGTTGGACCGAGCCTCAAAATAAGGTTGCCTATGTATCTTGTATAAAGCAAGAATCAGGTCGAACGTAGTTCCAAAATATTGTAAACACAACATTATTTTCTATAGGAAATACTTCTATTTTTTATTTTTTATTTTTAAAAGATCACCGAACCCGAGGAGGATTGCCTACGTATCTCATTGAGTTGAGAATTAGGTGTGCATAGTTTGTTAATTTTACCTTTGTTATTTCTTTCTTTAAAAAATATGTATTCTACCTTTCGAAAACTATTTTTATTTTGGTCATGTTGTTGTAAAAATTCAAATGTTAAACTTTTTGAGATTTTACAAATAATTGCTATATTTATTACTTTTGAGGAAAATCCTTTTCTTTTTTTTAGTTTACTAATTTATTCAAATATTGATCAGCATTCAAATAGTATATTTGTAACATGTAACATGTAACATATAACACATAAACTTGAACCCAATGTTGAGCCACATTAAATTTTAAAAAATTGTATATGTAGCAAATAAAGTGAATCCTATTAAGGATAATAAATGTTTGAGACCTGTTTTACTAAGTTTAGCAACCTAAAGTAATGGGTGTCTAGACTGTCAATAAAACGAGTGGACAACTCAAATTGAGAAGGGACAGTTTACCGGTAGCAGGGCTTTCCGGCCTCACTGTTTATCCTCCCCATCCTAAGATGTGTTACTATAGAATCCTTCCCAGGAGCATTGTCGCATCTCTGGTATCTCATGGTTCGGGAGCGTAATTGCATCTCCGAATAAAGTATCTCAGAAGATTCAGATTGGTGTTTATAAAAGACAATTTATATTGAAATTCAAACAATATCATAGCGGAAAACAAGAAAATATATACAACATCAATATAACAAACACAATAAAATTAATAACAGTCATATACAAGTCAATAGTTACAAGCTCGAATTCTAGTTATTCCCCAGCGAAGTCGCCATCTGTCACACCCCTTTTTCGCGCAGGGGCATAAGGGTTTTTCCAATTTAAGTGACGTTATTAATTAGGGGATTATTTTATTTCTTTTAGAGTCGCCACTTGGAATTGAGTTACGGTGTTCCAAGTCACCTTATTTACATCCCTAATCAAAAGAAAGTTGACTCGTTATTTTATGGTCTGCGAAATCAAAAATCGGGTAAGGAATTCTATTTACCGAAGGGAAGGTATTAGGCACCCCTCGATCCCGTGGTTCTAGCACGGTCGCTTTATTGACTTTTATATGACTTGACTTAATTTTAAATATATTATGTTTGTTATCTAACAATTAATTATGTCCCGCTTTCTTTGATTTATTTTAAATTACTTTGTAAAATTATCATATTTTATTAATAGATAGTTTATTTGTTTGTATTTAAAGACTAAAAGTATTTTAATGTTTTTTGGATCTTAATATTTTATTAGTATTATCATTATCATAAGCCTAAATTATACATTATCTTAGTTTTATTTTTCTAAAAGAAAATGAACAATATATTATTAACAACATAAGATAAAAATAAATTAAAATAATACACCTTTTCATAGAATTTTTTACATTTTCTAAGCATGGTTTTGTTGAGTATGGCCCTCATGGAATTAGGCGTAACAAATAAGAATCCATTGTTAACCAAGTTGACTCAAGTCTATATGCATTGAAGTATGAGTGTCTAATTTCTTCCTGAGTGATGTGAAATCTTCCAAAGTGTGACTTGAATGTTGTTGAATAATGAGCACTTAAATACCATGTTTTGATTAGGAGAAGGATGTTCCTCCTATTAACATGATAAGAGCCCATGTGTTTGATGCATAAAAGAGTGAGTGAATAGAGGTTGTGCTTGCTTTTGTTGAATTAAGTTCTAAATGGTTTGAAGTTTGTGTTCCTTGTAAGTTTGGTGTATTAACTTCTATGTGAATATATTTTCATTTTTGTGAGCTTCTCTATGATCCATTGAAGTCCTTGTTTTGTTTAAAGTGCTCTTAGTGTCATTCGAGGACGAATGTTCCTATATGGGGATATTGTAAAACCCCCAAAATGAGTTAAGGTGTCTAGAGAATGTGTCTAAAAAGGTTTAAAATATGTTAAATAGGTGTTTTACAGTATGAATGATCGATTTGAATTCATTTGGTAGTCAACCGTCCAAGACATTCGAAAGTTAGTCCTTGAGACGTGCATGTGTGTCTTGGTGAGTATTTACATATTACATATGTTCCTTTTGGTTGAAATTGATATGGAAGGTCCTTGGATCATATAATAGTTAATGTATGTTTGGAACATCTGGGTACCACTCCCCAAGTGCCCCGCAAAAGGCCCTCAAGGGGAACCCAAACAGTGCCTTGGTTGTGTCAATCGATGAGTCAAGTTGACGCCTCGTTACTCAATCAACTCCCCGTCGATGGGAGGCGTAGCTCGACATATTGATTGGTTATCCTCATGTATCAAAAGAGGATCCTCATTCACCAACGACAGAGTAGAAGGACACCCCAACATCCAATTGACGCCTCGTCGACTTTCATCCGTCGATGGTGCCTGCAATCTGCTGCACACACTATTTCATTAAAAAGGTGAATGAGAAATTCACCCCACGTTCCTAACTTACTATGGACGGTTATTATGGGGTATTTTAGGTCTATTAAGTTTGTTAATAACATGAAAACCCTATTCCCAATCCATTATTCCAAATTAGATTCCCTGTCCAAAAATATCCTCTCTAGAAACCTCCATTGGAGATGAAGCTCAAGAACATCCATGGTGATGTATTATTAAGATTTCTTCACCATGTTTTCGTGGTTCTTTCCTATAATAAGGTATGGTGATCCTTCATCTCTAGATAACCTTTCATCTAGAGAGTTCCTCCTATGGTTTTCAAAGAGAATTCATGATCAATCTTCCTAGCATTCAATCTTGCCACAGGTTCTTTGTAAAAACGATTTGAATAGTATGATTATAATGAATTGATTATTTAATACTCTTTTGAATGTTATTTTTAATCCAAATGCATGTTTAACCTATGATCCTCTCAATCTTAATTTAGCGTATATTGTAGTATGTCATAATCTTGATGCTAGAATGATGCTTATGAAATTCAATTACGATAAATTTATTTTGCTACTGCATATGATGTAAAATTTTTGATGAATTACGTATAGATGATCCAATTTGGATCACGGTTTAATGATTAGAATGAAATTGACCTATCTTCTTCTACTTCAATGTAGTGATTTTAATGTTATCTCATTTAAGTGTAGTTGAAGTAGGATTTCATTTATGATAGGTATATTTAGCTACTGTCATATATTTTATTATTTATTAATTATGAATACTGATCATTCTTTATCAAATCAAGGGGGATTTGGTAAGTGATCTATGTTTCTCTACTCTCTATTGAATTGGTGATGTTGTGTACATGGTAGTATCATGATGTGTTATCGTTTATGCATGATTTATTCCATGTTAAAGTACATAATCTAATTACCTATACTGGATTTGTTGATTAAATATGAATATGGATAATTGATGATCAACGGTTGATGAATTGGTTGATGAATTTGTAAGGTCTACTCTATTCCTCTACTTTTCTATGCAATGATTAGTTGAATTGGCCTTTTATGGCATTATGTGGTATGGCCCACTTATGGTGGCGGTGTCTACTTCTTATAAATCTATATATGTGTTGATTATATCCTTGAAGTCAAATTTATGTTATGTGAGTTTGTGGTTCTGATGATCAGACTATGTGAAGCGTATGCCTAGATTCTATTCTAGTTATGATCTAGGTTGTATTGCTATTGTATAAGCCTGTAGAGGACTGTGTGAGGGTTATATTAAGGTGATGCCACTGATGAAGTAATGATGATTAAGGACCACTACCTACATACCCCTATATGAATGTGTGAATAGCTAAGGTGAGGAGCCTTGAAGGTAATGTGATGTTGTCTTATATACTATGCTATTATGTGTTGTGTTGTCTATGTGTGGTTACGTGATGTGGTCCTAAGAGGGTTCTTGCCTCAATATGTTGTTGATATCCATTATGTGATCATGTTGACCAATGAACACACACTTAAACATCATGCATGCTTACAAGTAGTATAGTTTCATGGTGTCTAATTAAAGGGTATTCTCATATGCACTTGTGTCTAATACTATCCATGTAAAGTATGTATCAATGAAGTATGTTATTTATCCCTTAACTAGAATGACTTGATAGGTATACTAGTATGTAGAAATGTATGGGAACTTGTAGAAGCATTGCACATGTGTGCCTTGATATGATAGTTCCTAGGTTTGTGATTTACGTACATATATATGAATGCATGAATTGGTTATGAACATGTTTTATATACTATGAATATATCGTATATGACATCAAGAACTATGAATATTCATAGTGTCTAACTGTGTTTGTATGAAAAAATTGCTCATATAGTTACACCTACAATCTTATGCATAAATGTAGTACAAGTATGAATATGTGCGGTCTAAGGGTGTTTATGCAATAGATTTCCTCACATATATGTACAAACACACATGGAAGCATGTCTATGTTGCCTGTATGATGATCTAGTAAGTAGAGGGGCTCTTTAAAGGTGTTCTCAAGGGTACCCTAAACTAGATGGTGCTTTACATATGGTATGTCAATGTGAAAGGTCTTCTCACATGATTTAGGTTGATGAAATCTCATCTATGACCTATGATCTAAGAATATGAGGATTCAATCTCTTAAAGCCTAATTTTATAAATTAATGTTAATAAAGGCTTTCAATAAAGAGAACTTAGCTTACCACCGACTAAACCTAGATGAAGGGTGCCCCTTTCCAATGAAGGAAGGCTTGTTCACCATTGTTCTCACGAGGTGGATAACTATAATGGCCCATTTGGCATAAATAGGGTTTCCATATATATACCTCAAAGTTACATAAACTATGCTTGCCCTATAAGATCTAGCAAGTGATATCACCTATTATGTTGGCATGATATTAATATTCTACTCTTGCTAGGTAGAGAACATTCCCGTGGTTTAAGGCTCTACAACACTAAATTACATGTTTAGCGCCCATGGTCTAAGTGTTGGTTAAGGCTATAGTTGCCCTAAAGTAAAATGTATAATGAAAGTATAATAAGGACCCTAACTCAGATAACCTAAGGAAAGTTTCTTAGTGTAGGTGAGGGTATGGGACTTCACCTATGCACTATGCAAGTAGATCTTGAGGGAGTTCTAAGAACGTGTTCTAGTGCATGTGGCTATGATTATGTACCTTATGCATGAAATTGAAGGGTAGTCTACTAGTTTTGATGGTGTACATGGTACGAGTTTTAATGAGTCTGTATGAAGTGTTCTTGATTTATATGCACAATGTTGGTCTTGTTGACTGTATGATCAGGTTGTATTTTCTATGCATATGGTTGTCTATACTTGACATGTGTGATGTATGAAGTATATCTTATGTATTGTAGTATCTTTATTAGTATACAAAGTATGTGCGAGGTTATGGGACTTCACATGTACATTGCACTAGTAAACTTTGAAAGGGATTTTGATTAGTGTTCTATGTAGTTCTCATGAGGTGAAGTCAAAGTATATTAATGTTACTATTTTATGTCTTATGAATATGTTGGACGTCTTGACTTGTATGTAGTCTTTTAATGAGTTCTTCGATGTGGTCCATAAAGTGTGTAGGGTCAAATTTGATGTAGGTGTCTTATTGTATAAAATGGTCCTATGAATGCCTGCGTTGGATTTATGAAGGTTGTATGTGTGACTACCTAGTGGCATAAGGTTATGCTTGAGTATGGATAGTGTAGTTGGACATTATATATATATATATATATATATATATATATATATATTGCACCAAGTATTTCTAGAGGATTACTTGGGAAGTTAAGGAATTAAGAAGAAAAGGGTTCAATGTAAAAGTAAAGAAAGCTTACTCTAAAGGGGAAAGTGGTTAGTGTAAAATCATGCAAAATGTGCCTTCAATACAGTATGTGTTTTTATATGATATATGACCACTGAATATCCCTATATGAAGTATGTGAATTGTATAATGCTTATTATATCAAAATTTTATGAATTTTAACAAAAAGGCATGATGCATGGTTTCAAGTAAAATGTCCCTTTTAAATAAATGTTTTTGCATTATTGTCATACTTAGTGCATCCTTGTACTAACAACATTATTATTTACTTTTTTACACAAAGTGTAGGCTATGGATTTTTAAAGGATCTCTCTATGGTGAAGATATTTATGTGTGATTCCCAAGCTCAAGGAAAGGAATCCTTAAGTCCAAGGATATCTTAAGTCATGTCTTACTGTAAACTTTCATAATAGCTTTGTTAATGAATTATGTTGTAAGTGTCTTGTCCCTAATGTAATCTAATGTAATTGATTCTAAGATGACAAAGAGACGTAGAGTCTTAGCTATGCATTATGATACTTAATATATAATGGAAGTGATGTTTCAAGCATATGATGTGGTATGAAAGTTTTAAATTTTCAACAAAATTTACCTGTGATAATGCGATGAATGATAACTATGGGCTTTTATGATACTTCCAAGAGGTCAAGTACGCCATGTTAATTCTAGGGGGTGCTCCCCGGTCGTGACTCAAAGAGGGCCGAGCAGAAAAATGCTTATTGGGGACATGGACTTTTCAAGGTTGATGATCTATGTGTAGAAAGTACAGGAAGAAACGCTGAGAGATAGAGAGGAGTTCAAGAACAAGTACGCTATGACAGGGAACGAGTTCTGGCAAGAGAACAATAATGCTAATCAATCATCGTTCGAAAAAAATAAAATGGTCCTGCTCCACTGTCTGCTAGTGCACCTACATCTAAGAACAGGGGTGAGTATTATGCTTATATTTATAGACTTAATCTTTTTAGTTTGACGCAAGCAGGTAGCAAGCCTCCTACTAACACCAAGTGTGGTAGAAACCACTCTTGTTCTTCTCGAGAGGGCTCCGCTGGTTGTTTCAAATGTGGCCAGACCAGTCATTTTATGAGATAGTGTACAAAGTATAAACAACAAAATTTTACTGGGGGTAATAGAGCCTAATCTTCTTCAATTTCTCCACTTGACCAAGTTGCACATAGAGGAACTACTTCCGATACTTGTGGAGGAAGAATCCACTTGTATGCTCTCAACAATTGCAAAGAGCAAAATGATTCGCAAGATGTTGTGAATTGTATGAATCAAGTCTCTAAATTTACTACTCATGCTTCGCTAGACCTAGGAGTGAGTTTATCTTTTGTAACTCCATATGTTGTTATGAACTTTAACATTATTTCCAAACAACTTAGTGAACTATTCAGTGTTTCTACACCTATTTGTGAGTTCATTCTAGCATAGAGTGTTTATAGTGATTGTCACATTTCTGTCAATCTCAAGAGTATCATTGTTGATTTAATTGAGTTAGACATGGTAGACTTTGATGTTTTTCCTAGAAAGGACTGGCTTCATGCCTATGATGCATTAATTTATTGTAGCACTCTAGCTATCAAGTTCCAGTTTCCAAGTGAGCCAGTCCTAGAGAGGAAAAGTTCAACATTTCTTAAGGGTCGTTTCACTTCATACCATAAGGAAAAAAAGTTAGTTTCTAAGGGGTGTGCCTATCACTTAGTCAGATTTAATGATTCAAGTGTTGAAGTACTCTTATTCAGTCATTTTCACTAGTAAAAGAGTTCTCACAAGTCTTTCCGGAGTATCTTCCTGGAGTCCCTCCTAAGAGATAGACAGACTTCGGTATACATATTCTTCTAGATACTCATCCTATCTCTATTCCTCTATATTGAATGGCACTAACATAGTTGAAAGAGTTGAAACAACAATTGAAAGATCGGTTAGATTAGGGCTTTATTCAACCAAGTGTCTCTCCTTGGGGCGCTACGATCTTGTTTGTATGAAATAAAGATGGTTCTCTTAAGATGTGAATAGACTACCGTCAATTGAACAAGTTTACCATCAAGAATAGGTATCCTCTTCCAAGGATCGATGACTTTTTCGTCTAACTTCAGGGTGCTTCTTGTTTCTCAAAAATTGACCTTAGAGAGAGCTACCATCAGTTCAATAATAGTTTAATATGAAATTTCAAAGAAAACTTTCAGAACCATATATTAACATTATGATTTCTTGGTTATGTCCTTTGGGTTAAACAATGCACCAGCAGTATTCATGGATCTTATGAATAGAGTCTTCAAACTTATTTAGATATGTTTGGTATCGTCTTCATTGATGACATACTAATATATTCAAGGAATGAAGAAGATCATGCTATTTACCTCAGGATAGTCTTTCGGACTTTGAGAGATAAGAAATTGTATGCTAAATTCTCAAAATTTGAGTTTTAGCTTAAGTTTGTGGCAATCTTGGGACACATAGTTATTTGAGATGGAATTAGAATTGATACCCAAAAGATAAAAGCAGCTTAGAAATGGCCTATACCCACGTCTCCTCCAATTGATATTAAGAGTTTCTTGGGTTCGGTTGGCTACTATAGAAGGTTTGTTTAGGGGTTTTATCCTATTTCATCTCTTTTGACCATGTTGACTCAAAAGAAAGTTAGGTTTCAATGGTGTGAAGCTTGTGAGAGGAGTTTTTAGGAATTGAAAATGAATCATTTAGTGTCGTCCAAGCCCATGGTGTAGGCTCGGGTATGACATTTTTGACACGAGTGTTGCACGTGATTACTAATTTAGAAAATATATGTTATAATAAATAGTATTGCTTATTTAAGTGAAGATGTGAACAATAAACTCAGCATAAAATAATATTGCAGATTCTTTTGTATAAGTAAAATATGGATAGTCATATATATCTCTTATTCATGCGAACCTATGAATATGGTGAATAAAAAATTTTATTAGTTAAGTTTAATAAAGTATATATATATGTCACTTTGATGATGTTCATTCTTGTAATAAGTCGTATCTCACTAATAAGCTATAACATAATAAATGTTGTTCTTATTGGGCTCTTAGATTTTAATTATCCATTTATTGTGTACATAAATAAAAAATAGTTATTTGTCTGTCTATAGTTAACTAAGAAAGATTTCCTTTTTTATTACCGAAAATACTAAAATTTTTAAATTAAAGAATATATTCTATCTTTGAAATCATATATATAATCACATGTTTATCTTACACCTTACAAAGATACAGTTCATGTACTTGTAAGCGACTTTCAATTTATTAAACCAAGAACAATTTGGTGCAACAAGATACGTCCATAAAACATGTAAATTATTATATATGAGATCAAATCTAGGTGTAATTTGTTCTAGATACAATGTATGCAAGTGGATTCACTTGTATCTTTTTTACATGGACAAATCTTGCTCACCCGCCTCACATATCACTCACCATTCTCTATCTTTCTTGTATCGTATCCCGTTTACATGCGAATCACATTAAGTATATGAAACTAGTGTGATTCATATGTATTTAAGATATATAGAATAATCTCGCTCACCTCCTTCTTGTTTTTGTTTGTCTCTCACCTTTTTTTAGTATATCTGGTAGCAAAAATATGTATGTAGGTGTATCTACTTTAAATATAATATGAAATTATTAATAAGTGAAACAAAACATAATATTTCAAACTATAGAGATAATTAATAAGTATGGTATGAATATTTTGTAGTTAGATAATTTATCTCTTTTATTCTATAAATATGTTAGGTTTATAGATACTGACTGAAATAAATACCTTCTTTTATTTAGGACCATTTCAATCAACTAAAATGTAGAAAAAATGATAGGGAAATGATTATTGGTCTATTTCCGTTACCAAAAGTTTAACTAAAATTTGGTAAAGGGCAAACGTACCTCCTACACTTTTGTAACGACCCATTTGATCGTTTTGAGTACTAATGTTTTTTATTTCATAAAATACTTCCTCTATATTATAAATAGTTTTTTTGACTATTCGTAACTACTTTATAAAATTTTTGGGTAGTTTTAATAATTAAATTTGTTCGTTGTCAGGAAGATAACATTAAAATTAGTAAGATTTAATATTTATTAGTTCACAGTTTGTTACCCTAGATAATTAAAAAGACTAAGCAAGAGTAACACTATCTGCGGCATCAACTATGTGTATCGAATTATTTAAATGCCATTGAAGTTATTCTAATTGGCGGAATTAAGATTTACCATTAGTTTTAACTTTAGGAAATTGATTAAAAGAATTAAGTAACTTTTTTTATTTTAAGTGAAACCCAATAAAGGTTCATTTATTTAATAAAATAAAAGTATAAAGATCAGACAAGAAGTGGTTTGCATTCAATGAGAAAAAAACAAAATAAAGCAAAACAAAAATGGAAAGCTTTCAAAGGAAGAGTTAGATTTCATGTGCTCGGCTCTCTTGCCCAAATTGTCACATCTTCTTCGATGAAAATCCATCTTGCCGATCTACGTTCATCTCTCAACACCTCCGCACAAAGTACAATCTACAAGACACAAATTTTGTGTTAAATAATTTTAACGCCAAATTCCTCGTTGATGTTATGGTTCTAAACAATGAAGACTTCTTCAGTTTGAGTGGAGTAGATCTAAATGACAATAGATATATGAGATGTTCTAAAGTATTTCGATCAATGTCTTTTTAAATGGAGTAAAATTTACGGTCTCAAGATCTGCTGAAACTTCCTTCCAGCTGAATCGAGCTTAATCTAGATAAGTCTTACACCCCTTTAATTGACATTTAGTTTTATGTGGTTCTCACCTTTAATTTATTGTCCAAGCGGGTTGAACCCCTAAACAAGTTGACACCACTACTCAAGACAACAAAAAAGGCAGGTTTTGTTCTCAAGTCAACTAAATATTTAAGTGTTCTAGTTCTTGCATATCAACTGAGTCTATTACCCAATTCCTTGTTGTTGCTACATTTAGTTAATTCTATGTCTCCCTATTGTATCCTGTAATTCTTGTTTTGAACTTCTATTATCCACAAATTAGGAATTTTTTCTTTTCCTAACTGTACAATTGCTTTAGCCTTTTGTGGAATCTCCTTCAAATTATGAAATTGCTGCCTATTTATATCTGCAAAACTAACAATATGATTAGCTAAAAAGTCTTCTATGGAGTTCCCTTCTACGAATGTATGACGTATCTCCACCTCATTATTATTCATTCGACTTTTTATGTACCAAACATCACAGCATATCAACCATGGAACCTCCCAATTTCCATCTAATACTTGTTTAGCCAATATAGAGTTCGTATCAATGATTAGTAGAATTTGATTATTATGCAAATAATAATCAAGGCCCATTTTGATAGCTTTAATTTCAGACACAATAACTAAAACATCTTTTGATACCCTAGTCTTATCATAAGGAAATCTCCTTCTTCATTTCTTATACAAAAGGCAAAAGAATCTATCCCTGGCCCGTCTTTGTTGCATTTATAAGTTCTAGTGGGAGGATGAATCCATCCAACAACCTTGTAGTTGATCAATGGTGATTACTCCTCTATGAACTGCACAATTAGGGGCCAAGTGATCTTAGCCATCTCTTTAACCAAGGTAATCTAGATTTAACAAATAAACATATGTTTCTTTCAATCTAAAGCTAGCTTACTCTTTTTCTTCTCATGATTGATCAAGTTTCTTCTTTTTCGTATGATCCATATAATTAGTACAGGAACCACTTTAAGAACTTGTTTCAGTTTTGTAGGGCAGTCAATATTCAACCAATCCTCAAGAACTTGCCTAAGCTGAACCACTGGAAAATGCAAACTTGCAGCTTGTACAGAAAACCTCCACATTGGGCATGAATAAGAACAGAGAATAAACAAATGCATAAAAGATTCTTGTATATTATCATTACAACAACAGCAGTCCATATAATTAATTATGCTCCTTCGAATGAAAACCGCTCCTGTAAGAATTATTTTGTACCACATTCTCGACAAAAGGGAAGAACCCTTAAAAGGTATGTATTTTTCCCAAATGTTAAGGATTAGCTATATGATACAACCCCAAAATGGACGGGATGACACTTTTCTTATCCCACCAAAACAAGTCACCCAAAAACTCAACAATTACAATAAAATGCAGAAATTATTATGATCAACATAAAAATACCCCCCAAAATCTGGTTGAGCATCTAAAGTATTACAATTGAATTAAAAGAAAAAAACAAGTCTTGTATGACATTGTTTCTGAAGTAGGAAAAGATCATAAACAGGAGTAACAAGGTTTGTTCAGATGAAAAATAGCTACCTAAAAAATCTCCAAGAAGCCTCAGAAAATTAGAGAATATATTATAAAGGACCAGCTAGTGACCTACAAAAAATTATAGAAGCAAGGGGTGACCACAAAATCACACGGTACTCAGCAAGTAAAGCTCAAAACACAAGCTAAGGGAATGAAATATGTATACTCCTACTACCACAACTGAATCTCCACAACTATATGTGCATAAAATTTAGCCTAATCTAACAATTCACAATTTACAAGTACATACCTCAACAACAACATCCTAAGCATCACATATCATCAATAGCGATCTCAATAAACATCAACCAATATTCTACAACTACAACCTACATAAAACCAGCCCAACCTAATAGTTCATAATTCACATAAAACACAATTCAACAACAACACAACCAATTACATATCCCAAACAACAACCTCAATATTCATTAATCAACGTTTCACAGAAAGGCACTCACAAAAAAAGCTACAATATCAAGTTCACTAGTGATAAATATGTGTAACTGATACGCTCAAACTTACTTCTCAAATAAGAAGTAAAGCGGTTGTACAAAATTTGATACGCTAAAACTTACTTCTCAAATAAGAAATTAAGTGGTTGTATCAAATAAAGAACCCAACTAATGAGGTAGGGATTGTTCCCACGAGGAAAATAGTTCAGACCTAACTTTATTGTATTATTACTAATATTTAGTCAATTATTTTCCTAGAAAATAAAAGACAATAAAGGGGGGTCTTATATTTAAATTAATGAAAATAATTAACTAAATTAAAGTAAACAACTAACAAATTTAAATCTTGGAGCTTAATCAATTAATAAAAGTAACTAGGGCTTAAGTGTTCCCCACAGGTTCATAACTTGATAATGCTAACTACAACAATTTTTTCCTAGTATCTTGCATGTTAAGTTATAAGTTATGTATCTCTAAATCCTTGGTCCATCATCTAGAAAATTTCACTACGCACCTTGGTCCGGCTAGATGTGTTGCTATACTAACCATTACCTTTACCTCATATTAAGCATTGTATTAAATATTTGACTAAGTTATTACCTCATACCAATAGACACTAGCCTTTTAGATCGTATACACTAAATCTATGTTGATGATTCTTTTCCTATTATCTACCTCCTTGGTCCGGCAAGTAGCACTAAGGCGAGTTCTAATGTTTGTCATCTGTTTAAAAGAATTATCAATACATGCAATACACTATTCTTGAATTGCTATTTTAGTTAGATTTTACCTCATTATAACCCATGGTTCCTACAACCCTAGCTATGGAGTTTAGTTACCCATTATCATAATCACACTATTCATATATTTAATATAACAATTCATGAACTTACTTTAATGAAAAAGAATAAAATCTAGAAATTCACTTGATTAATCAACAAAAGCACCAACAATCAATTCCAAAAAAAGTATATCAATTACTGAAATTAATCCTTTAAGACTTGAACAAGAAAAACTAAAACTAATCCAAAAGTCTAACTTTTGAAAAGTCTACTATCGAAAAGTCTAACTCTACAAATGTCTAACCCCAAAAAAGAGGTTTTTCAACTATTTATAATAAAAACAAAAACCTAATAAAAGAAGGATTCTAATTAGTGAAAATCTGTCAAAATGTGTTCGAGTGGACGGACATCCTGACGGCCCGTCGTGGTCACAACGGGCCGTCATGGCCTCCGTCGTCCCATACTTCACAAATTCTTCTGATGCTTTCTTCATTGCCCTCAACTGACAGGTATGACAGACTGTTAAAAGCACGACGGTCCGTCAAAGGTCTTCGTTCCATAATAGTTAAAATTCTTGGAATTTGGGTACGTCGACTACTCTCTAATCATCACGATGAACAACAGGATGGACCGTCGTGGCTATGAAGGTCCGTCATAGACTTTTGTAATCCTACACTAGGTCAGACTTACCTATCTTTCTTCAATAGCTTTACTACAATGCCACCTACAGCCGTCAAAAGCTCGACGGACCGTTGTGGGCTCCGTAGGTGGTCTCTTCTACATTTCTCACTAAAAAACATGCGCGTTAATGTTTGGACAAATTTACTGCAAATAAGGAGAAACTTACATAAAAATCAATACAAAAAGGCTTTTGGACACACACTAAACTTAAGGAAAAAACATTAAAAATATCGTGAAACCACGGTACATTAACACCCTCAACTTAAATTCGTTGTTTGTCCTCAAGCACCGCAGTATGACTCACTACAAAATCTTTGTACAATACTATCCATATCTTAACATTCGCAATCATTTGGCTGTCAATCCAGATCAGTCTCATCATGTTTATGCATGTTATTACTATTAAGCTTGAATTATGTGGAATCAGACCATGACAAAGACTCACCACGCACTGACACATATCCTCTTCAATTTATCAATGAGGTGCTAATATTTCCGGTATAGCAACTAGTGTCCTCACTTCAAAACAACAACCTCGTTTTTCACATAATGATTTCAGTTTTAGTATAAGGATTACTTTTCTGCACTCACTCTTAGAACAAATTCACAACTCATTCATGGATATTTCCATAAGCTTGCCCTTATTTTCACTTCTTTAAGTTCACCATACAACTCTTAGGATCACGATAAGACTTTCTTAGCTTTTAACATATGCTCAGAGTCAGGTAGGGTATATTTAGTTATACTTTAGTGACTTTTTTCCCTACTTGACATATCGGTTAAGCGTCCTACCTTTTCATCATTTTATTCCGCCCTTTTTCTTATATTCTTTCACCTTGCTATTTTCTCTTCTTTCTTCATTTGTATAAGTGACTCTTTTCTTTTCCTGCTTGTATTTATTATATTTTTTTATTTCACTTTTCTTTCAATTGGTTCTTGAGTAACTTTACTTTTGTTCTTTCTCTCTCTTTGTTCTTTTAACCCCACTTTCCAGAGCATTCCTCATAATAGCCACCCTCAACTCATGGATTTTTCATAAGTCAAAGTACACAATACCCAAAGTTGGTTCAGGGCCACGAAAAGGTTGTTTACATCATTACCACCCTCAACCTATGCTTTTGGCATAAGCTGAGATGCACATCTCCAAGGAGGGACAAGGGCCAACATATTATTCCCAGAAAAGATCAGCTGGGGTGAAAAAGAAAGGTCTACTTTAAACTCAAATCATTTGGATCAAAGAAGGATTAATTTCATTTCGGTTTTTTTAAGCAAAAATTAGCTATATTGAACAAGGATCTATGCTCCTTTCCTAATTGTCTATTACAGCTTACTTTTAGCAGGACTAACCAGGCAAGTTCTAGCTTAGTACAAATAGTGGACTATTAAAATTTTCCTCACACTCACTTGACGTCTCATTACTCTACTAGATTATCAGACACCTAGTTCCGGTCATAAACTTAGGGACATGCAGTGTTGTATCTCTATGTCATGCTTAGAGCCACACATTTATCAATTATTGTGCCTACCCATGCATCATTTTCATTACATCATGATATAATTTTTGTTTTAGCCATCATGCTTCAGTGTTATACTATGTACACAAGATATAGACATGTCAGTTAAACAAAAAAAATAATCAGTCTCTTGGACAAAAAGAACACCGGCAAGAAAACCCTAATAAAGGATCATGAATTGGGCTACTCAGACTTCACCCTAGAACTCACTTTCCATTTACCCTACCCCAAACAAAAAGATATGCAATTGTCCCCAATGAATAAAAAAACTAAAATACGAGAGTGGTAGGAGAAGCAAACCTGGGGCGCAAAGCGCCGGCGATCAGCAAGCTGGTGGGTCTAGTTCCCCGGAACCCACGACATATGTAGTCTGGACACCCTCAATATTTTCCTCATCAGCAACAACAGTATCAGTAGTGCCCCCTGTTGTCTCCACATTTCTAGAGCTAGATGCCTCCATCTTATGGCGTCTTCTCATAAGCAATCGAGGCTCTGCCCGCAGCCTCTCATCTCATGGCTCTCATACATCCTTGCCCTAGCCTCATCCTCCTCACAACCGCTGCGCCTCTTGGCATGCTCTCGAGGAGGAGGTGGTGGAATCTCAGAAGTGGCGAATAACGCCGCCAACACTTTGTCCTCAGCAAGCCCTGTAGAAGGGGACTCAGACTCAGGCACCCTAGCCTCTAGGATCATATTAATATCTTCTCGCAGACTCTCAACCGCAGCCTGAAGAGTCGATACGTCCATCGGAAGGGATGGCCGGGCTAGAACCCGCAGTGATCTTCCGCTATGTGAGTTGTGCCATTTTATGCTCCAAGCGCTCCTCCGCCTCAGCAATAGACCTCTGCATCCAAGGCAAGATGTGATGCAGAAGTGTGGCCATCTGAGCCTCTAATTTCTGGACCCTAGCAAGCGGGACCATAGCGGGGAAAGAGGCTGAGCGAGAGGAGCTAGGGGCAGTGCTACTACCCAAGATAGACTCAATCGGAGTAGTGTGAGTGGTCGCTTGAGTAGCCTGCCTAGTCATTCGAGCATGTGCTACCGTATCAGCCATATTCACCAAGTTAAGGAAACTCGGGATGGGTCCCTCTGTATGGAGCCAACACATTAGCCTCATCCCTGATGTGGTCGATATCAACAGTGCCCAGCGGAGTCTTGAGCTTATCAATGTGACATATGGGCACACCTGCAGACCTGCATAATGAAAATATCATGCACGGAACAGGGTAAGTAGTGGTGACCTTGAAAGCCCTCTCTTGCATGACCGCCTGTAGAAGCCAAGCGAAGTTCACCTGAAACCCGGCTATCATAGCCGCTATCACAACTGCGCGATCCCATGTAACTATATTATCAGCAACCGTGGGGGAAAGGCATTGGCGGACAATCAAGCATAAAAACTTAGCCGTGAAGATCAAGTTAGCCTTTCTGATGGCTCCTTTCGACTTCGCTACCCAGTTGGAATCCTCTATATTAATATATAAGTGCAGGGTCATCCTCGTCTTGGTGGTCTCTCTCAGCGATGGCTCACGCAAGAATTGTCCATCATTAACAATTTACCACTAGTAGTCAAACTCGACGGTGAGAGGGGTCCTATTGGCATCAACATCCTAGCCGTACAGATACTGGCGGATGGCTGGTAGGGAGATGTCGACCTGTATGTCGCGTACTCTAATGTGCTCAAGTGGGGCTTGTTTGGAGGGGGTAGCCCGCCTATCGATCTGTTATCGGAGAGTAGCCACATAAGAGGCGTAAAACTCTCGCACCAACTCCTCACTCTAGCGGACCAAAGAACAAGCTGTTTACTCTAGCCGTTGTCTGGTGAACATATTGTGGATATTTGGCATGGTGGGGAGACTTCCCGTAAGGACCCGCCTCTCCAATGTAAGGGTCTGTGACATGACGCCTTTATCATTTAGAAAATTGGCGTCTGAATAAACTTGGTATTGTCCGTTGACACACCACCGGTTGGGCCAGTAGGAAACCAGGGTGAGAGCACCAATCGGTGAAACTGGAGTAGAATAAGGATTGTAATCCTCATCTGACGAGGCAGACTGTGCAGCCGTGGCGGGTGCAGGGACTTCTGCGGACCTGGAGGCTTCCTCTGAACACGAAACTCCAAAGGAACCAGACACTCCGTCTTCTTGTGTAGGTGACCCATAATGTGTGCCAGCCAGTGTGCGCTCCTCGTCAGATTGGGAGTCATTGACTACGCTGGATGCCACCTTTTGGGTGTAGCTCTTGTTGCACGTGCAGCTCATGCTGGAGTGGCAGTGCCTGGGGGAATGTGCTCAGGATCATGCTCATCATTAGAGCCTATAACCGGTCGGGCAGAGGGCGACAGACTTTGAACGCCCACGTGCGTAAACTCGATCTTTTTTTGGTGCCGTTAGAGATAGTACTTATAAAGAATCAATATTATTACTAGGAGTAAACAAGACAAGAAAAAATAAAAAATACACATAAGAGCAAAGTTGTAATGACATCTATGTAGTAGGAGTGACATACGATGGACCAGGTGATCGCTCGTCGTGAGTATGACAGACCGTCATGGGGTCCGTCATGTCTTACTTCAACGATGTGCATGTGGAGACCCCTGAAGGAAAGTCTCTGAAAGTTATGACGGATAAGCAGATAGGACCGTCCTGATAATGATTGTCCGTCGACGATGTCCGTCGTGTGGTACTTAGAAAAAGTATGGAGACCCTTAGGAGAGGGGTCTATGACCGTCATGATGGTTTTGCAGGACAGACCGTCGAGGGTATGACAGTCCGTCGTAGGTGCCCGTCAGAGGACACTTGGAAAAAAATGGAGACCGTTAGGACAAAGATCTCTGACAACCATAACGGTTGTGCAGGATGGACTGTCGTGTTAATGACGGTCTGTGTTAGATTTCCGTCAGAGAACACTTACAAAAAAGTTGAAGACCCTTAGAAATAGGGTCTCTGCGAACCAGAATGGTTGTGCAGGACGGACCGTCGAGGGTCTCCTTTCCATAATACTTAAACTTCTTGGAATTTGGGTACAGGGACTACTCTCTGATCATCACGACGAACCAACAGGATAGACCATCATGGCTATGATGGTCTATCGTCGACTTCCGTAATCCCACACTAAGTCAAACTTCCACATCTTCCTTCAGTAGCTTCACTACGATGTCACCTACGGACCGTCACAAGCTCGACGGACTGTTGTGGGCTCCGTAGGTGGTCTCTTCTGCATTTCTCTCTCAAAAACTTCTGCGTTCATCTTTGGACAGATTTTCTGCAAATAAGGAGAAACTCACATAAAAATCAATACAAAAAGTCTTTTGGACACACACTAAACTTAAGAAAAAAGCATTAAAAATACCGTGAAACCACAATACATCAGTAATGCAATTGAATACAATGTCAATTAACGTGATGCATGTCTGACCTAGTTATGCACACCCGTTGTCTCTCAGTCCTGGATATATGGGGGATATATATGTACATGCATCCATCGGGCAGGCGATACGATCCTCAATAATAGTAACCATCGTGGCACTCGATACGTCTCTCGAAATGGTACATCCTTTTATCAAATAATATTTATTACCAAGATGTCTCAGAACCAATTCACATGATACGTTCACAGAGATAATGAGGAGATGCCAATTTTCATAAAATTGCACAATTCACTCAACACAATAAATATAAAACATCAACAATTAATCAAAAAGCCTTTCAAACCATTCTCAACACATCATGCACAGTCGATTAATTAGCCTTTTATTACCCATTTTTCATCATTATAATTATTCAATGTGGACAAGTCAACCAATCACAAAGATTCGTTATGCTCAAACACAAATAAGAAGTAAATACACGAATTCCACATACTTAACAAAGGTTTAGAAATTCACTTCCCTCAAATAACCAAACAATCACAGTGGGGATTGATCCTTCTCTTTTTGTTGAGCTTTCAAATCAATGTAGTCTACTCAAGTGCATATTCGCAATTAGATTTCGAAACTAACAATTCCTACATTACTATGAGTATATCCTTGGACTTAAAAATATCACTAGAATTTATAAACAATTTCGTAAATCTTGATTCCAATTCACATTTCAACTATCAAATTTTTCAAGTTTCAAGTGTAGGGTTAAATCTTAATTCCCCCAATATACTAAATTTGATGATATTCACATAATACCTTATATCGAATATTCAACTACATTACCATTAAATAAAAACTTGAATAAAAATATGATTAAAATAAGAAAATAAAAAGTTACCGAAGTAATTACGAATAAAATTGTTAACTCATTATATTTTGCCTAATGACAACATACACGAAATAACAAAAAAATCCTTCCAAAATTCAGTTGAAGAAGGAAAGAAGATATTCTTAAACAATTAGGATGGATTGAAGATAACCACAGAGAAGTCAAGCCAATTTTCATGGAGGACTGCTCCCGCAAATCGGCCAACAAAGGAAAGAAGATATTCTTACCAAAACTAAACCAATCAAGCCATTACTCAAGGAAGGCATTCCCAGCAAGTCAACCATGAAAGGAAAGAATTGATTTAATCATGTACATATCTAATATGGACATGATTCAGCAAATCAATTAAACAATCAAGGAATCAATCAGGCGATCCTTGATTGACAAATCCCTTGGGTTTCCGAAACAGAGAAACAAGCCTCAAGAATCTAAATAAAACACTTTCAGCCATAGATGTGAAAAATACAAAACTTCTCTTGAAATTATTATTAGTTCTCTTTCATCTTTGATAAATCTTTGTACACGCTAGTGAAGAATTGTTAAAGAAAAAAGAGAAAGAAAAATACTGAGAGTAGGTTATAGAAGTCGAGGCAATGTCAAGTTTTAGAATACTAATTTGCATATCAGACAGGATCAAGAGACTACTCAATCAGTAATCCGAGTACTTTGAACTTTGAAGGAAACTCTTAAAACCATTGGGGACTAGAAAAGGCACCACATCGGTGATCCGACAAGAATACACCTTTTTTGTCCTTTCACTTATTGTTAATTTGGTTTATATTATACTGTTAACTAATCTGCAGGATAGTTGACTGACTCTTTCAGGTAGAAGACTAAGAGAAATTTAATTAACCCCCCCCCCCCCTTAATTATTAATTTATATCAGAGCAGGTCTCACAACTTCAGTGTCTAACCGCACGTGAGTAAATATCAAATGGCATATTACAAATTCCTGGTGCACTACTTCAAGACGGACATTGTTCACATCGACCTCCCTACTTCAACGTGCAACACTATTCTCATTGGAAAGATAGATTTAGAATTTTTGTCTCCTTAAATGACCATCAAGCATGAATACTCATCAGGTTTGGACCATAGCCAATTCCAAGGCTAACTGAAGAGGATGGAACAGAAAAACCTTTTGATCCAGAATCATTCGATATTACCAAGGAATAAAAAGAGGTAATTCAAACTAATGCAGTAAGCGGAGCAGAATATAACAAATATCAACATGTGAAATCGTGAAAGAAATATGGGAGAAACTTGAAGTAACCTATGAAAGAACTAAAAAAGTCAAGGAAGCAAGAATCATCTCCCTTGTAAATGAATATGAATTATTCAAAATGGTCGATGATAAAATCTGGGTTAATGTTTTCAAGATTCTGCAAGATTGTATGTGAACTTAAATCACTTGCAATGGCGTACTAAAACTTATTAAAAGTCAGTAAACTTGTTTGAAGTCTTCCCAAATCCTGGGAAACAAAAGTTATTATTCTTACAGATGGAGATCTTCAAAACAGGACCTATGATGAGCTTCGAGGAAACATAATGTCCTATGAACAAAATCACATAAGCAGGTACAATAAAGATGATAAAAAGAAAAGCGTAGCATTCGCTGATGAGACAACTGATGCTGGAGAAGAAGCAGATGAAAATCAAGATGAAGGAATGGCACTCATAACTCTTGGAGTAAGGAAAACGCTCAAACAAAGAAGATAAAGGCCTCAACATGACTTAAGAAAAATGAATTCAAGAGAAATGATGATCGATGCGCCTATTATGGAGAACAAAGACACATCAAATAGAATTGTCCAAAACGAAGGAGAAAGAACAGTCGAAGAACTGAGGATCCTAAAAGTCTTGGAGCATGGGAACAAGGATAAATGATTGACAATGATTATGATGAAATGGCGAACCTATGCTTCATGGCTCTAGGTTAAACAAGTGATGTAAGATCTTTAATCTTTAATAATTATGACAACTTAAAAAATTCTTTAGCTATGGTTGCTGACAAATTAAACAAAGTTATCGACGAATACAATAAACTTGCTCAAGAAAAGAAAGATTGGAAAATTCTTCTTGAGGCAAGTCAGATTGAAGTTGACCTTTTAACAGAAGAATTGGAAGAAATAAAGATGTAATTGAACAGCATAACAAAATATCCAAGTCTAAGTTTTATTCTATCCAACAGAACTCCACTCTACAGTGGAAACTCTCAAAATTGCAGTTCTAATGGATCAAATAAATCTTTGACAAATTGCCACTCCTCAAATTCTGTTTCTAAAGTAATTTGTTTCACTTGTGGTGACAAAGGACATAAATCCTTTAAAAGTAGAAAATACACTTTTGGGAAGTGTATCTAGAGACCTAAAACTACTAATCATGAAGGACCCAAAAATATTTGGGTACCTAAAGAAACTAACTTCATTGTTTTGCAAGACCAAATTAAGAAAACCTACAAGAAAGGAATGTCGGTACTTGACAGTGGATGCTCAAGACATATGTGTGGAAATAAAGCAATATTTAAAACCATCAAAAGAATTGATGGAGGGTGTGTAAGATTTGGAGACAATGCAAAAGGAGAAGTAACAAGAATCGCAACTATTGCTTTAAGTTCTTCATGCGATCTATTTAAAGGACTTCAGCACAATCTTCTCAGTATTAGTCAACTGTGTGATGTTGTATTCAAAGTTACGTTTAACACAGCTACTTTTATTATAAATCATCCAGAAAAGAAACTCACTCTCATTGGAGATCGAGTAAAAATATATATGTGTTAAATAATGTTGATTTTCCTTCTCTCACACGTCTTATTGCAGTCACAAATGATCCTTGGCTTTGGCATTGAAAACTAGGACATGCAAGCATGTACGCCCTGGAGAAACTATCCAGACTTGAACTAGTAGTTTGTCTACCAAAGTTAAAATTTGAAAAAATATCATATATTTCACGCTTTCCAACTAGGCAAGCAGACTCACGCATCGTTCAAGGTAAAAGACATTGTAAGTACTTCAAAACCTTTTCAACTCCATTATATGGATTTAGTCGGTCCTACTCGAACTCCCAGCATTGGATGTAAAAGGTATGTGTTTTTCATTGTCGATGACTTCTCTTGAATCACATGGGAAATTTTTCTTTCTCACAAAAATGAAGCATTCGCTAATTTTGAAGCTTTCTGTAGAAAAGTTCAAAGAGAAGCAGGGTATTTCATCACTACAATTCAAAGTGATCATGGTGGTGAATTTGAAAATAAATTGTTTGAAGACATCTGTGCTCATAATGGATTCACTCAAAAAATTTCTTCACCTAGATCACCTCAACAAGTTGAAAGAAAAAATTGCTCTCTATAAGACATAGCAAGAGCTATGTTATTGGATCGAAGTCTACCCGACAATTTTTGGGCAAAAGCAGTAAGTACCGCTTGTCATATATTGAATCAATGTCTAATAAGACCCATATTAAAGAACAGACCCTATGAACTCTGGATAGGAAAGAAACTAAATATAAGTTACTTCCGTCCCTTCAACTATAGGTGCTTAATTCATAACAATGCTAAGAATAATCTTCGTAAATTTGATCCAAGAAGCGATGATGGCATTTTTTGGGCTAAGCAATTTCTAGAAGAGCTTTTAGAGTCTTCAATAAAAGAACTTTATGTGTTGAAGAATCTGTGCATATTGTCTTTGATGAAACTAATCCAACATTGCAGGAAATAGAAAACTGCAAAGACAAAACTCCTCATGTCAACAGAACTGAAGTCGTTCAAAGGAATGCTCCTGGAACTAGTACAAACGAGTCAACTGTAGTAGAGGATAAGTGGACTACTCCAGTCGATAAAACAAGCAATCCTTTGGAATGGAGACATAATTCAAATTATCCTGAAAATTTCATTCTTGGAAAACCAGATGACAAAAATGCAAACAAGACCTTCCCTATGAAAATAAGCATCCTTGGCTCTTATCATTCAAATGGAGACAAAATGAATTAATGAAGCTATGGAAGATGAATCATGGGTAAAAGCTATGAAAGAAGAACTGGATCAGTTCGAAAAAAATTAACTCTGGACCCTTACAAAAAAACCAAAGAATTTTTCAGTTATAAGAACCAAATGGTATTTTGAAACAATTTAGATGAAAGTGGAAAAGTCATTATAAATAAAGCTAGATTGGTAGCTCAAGGATACTCACAACAGGAAGGAGTTGACTATGATGAAACATTTGCACCGGTTGCAAGGTTAGAATCCATTCGTATTATGTTAGCTTTTGCATCATTCAATCGCTTTTTAAACTCTTTTAGATGGATGTTAATAGTTCTTTTTAAAATGGTTTTATTAAATAATAAGTGTTCATAAAACAACCTCCCGATTTCAAGAACCCTTCTCATCTAAACTATGTTTTTAAAGTTATCCTAGGCTCTTTACGGTCTTAAACAAGATCCAAAAGGTTGGTACGAAAGATTGAACACCTTTCTCATTTAAATGATTTTCAACGAGGAAAAAATTTATACCACCTTATTTACAATAAAGCAAAAAAGTCTTATTCACGAATTCTCATTGTTTAAATTTATGTTGACGATATTATTTTTGGAAGATCTAATCTCTTTCTCTTTGAGAATTTTTCCATTGTTATGAAAGGAGAAATTTAAATGAGTCTTATAAGTGAACTTTCATTATTTCTAGGCCTTTAAATCAAGCAATCAGACAAAGGAATTTTCATAAATCAAAGTAAGTATACAAAGGAGCTTATAAAACGGTTTGGAACGGAAAAAGGTCAAGCATTTGACACTCCAATGAGCCCATCTACCTATCTAGAAACTGATGCTACTGGCAAACCTGTTTATAAGAAAATATATTGAGGAATGATTGGCTCTCTACTATATGTCATTGCCAGTGGAACAGATATCATGTTTAGTATGTGTAAATGTGCACGCTTTCAATCCTCTTCTAAAGAATCGCATCTAACAGCTGTAAAGCGTATCATACGATATCTCATTGAATCATCAAATCTAGGATTATTGTACCCCTTCTCTAATAATATTGACTTAATTGGATATTCAGATGCTTATTTTGCAGGTGATAGAAATGATGCACTAGTGGAACATGGAAATTTTAAGAAAATCTCATATCTCGGCATAGCAAAAAGCAGACTTCTGTGGCCCTCTCAACCACTGAGGCTGAATATCAGGCAGTCAGAAGTTGTGGCACTCAACTGCTCTGGATGGCACATCAACTTTTAGACTATGGTCTAACATTCGAGGGAGTACCTATTTTTTTGCGATAATACTAGTGCTATAAGCCTGTCTAAATATACCGTACATCACTCTCGGGCTAAGCACATTGATAGTAAACATCATTTCATTCGTGATAATGTCTAATGTTGTGATTTTGTGCTTGAATTATTCATTATGAAAATCAATTAAAAGATATTTATACTAAACCCTTGCTTGAGGAAAGATTTTGTTCCCTTAGGGAATAACTTGGTATTATTAGAACTGAAAATTAATTTATTTCCTTATATTTATTCTACTAAATATTTTCTTTCTTTTTGTAGTAATTATGATTTTCCCGTCTCTCCATAAAAAATCCTCGACTTCAACAACCATCCCTTCAATTGTTCTTTCTTTGTCCTTTCTTCTATCCCTATATCTCTTTTTTATTTCCTCTTTTTCTTCCTTTCTTCTCACTTTATTGTCTCTCACAAATGACTCGCACTCGGACAATGGCTACTCTAGAGAACGCCTCCCCATATCCATCTGCGTCCATTGAAGTAGAACTTCTCGCCTCTGATTCATCAGACTTTGAATCACTTGTGCATCTTTTCTCATCCCAAAAATGTCCTTGCTCATCAAAGAAAAAAGGTACACAGAAAGCTCGGATTCACTTTCCTCACTCTTTCATAGATAATGACTCCTCACTTTTCTGGGGAATTGAACACAAGATGAGGCTTGCCTCCTTCTCAAAACGGACCATCGTATCATGGAGAATAATCAATCTTGAAGAACTGGATGAATCTCATTGCTTTGTAAGTGCTCACTTTCGTGCTCAAAAGTTATCTCTGTTATTGCATCTTCATGGGAATGAATTTTTCGAAGAACCTGTTCATCTTTTCTATGTGAACCTTTAGATCTCGGCTAAAATTAGTTAATAGGGACCCCTAGTTCTGGGTCATCATATAATCATAAATGATTCTCTGTTTAAAGAAGTTTTTGGTTCTAAATTTTTTGGTAATGTAACTTTCATTCATGGTAATCTCTAGCGTGATAATTTTGAAGTATCTCTTCAAAATGCTAAGGCTTTTATTGTCGAATCTGGATCTGATATTTCTAGTTTTAGTCCATTCTCTTTGGGTTTTGAGAATTGTATTCTTGCTCATATTGTGTCTACTACCCTTGTTCCTCATAAAGGATCACTGAGAAATATCTCAAATAGAAATGTTTTCGTTGTTTACTGTCTTCTGAAAAAAATCCCCCTGAATTGGGCTATGTGGTTTCGAGAATACATAATTGAAAGTACTGAAGCCATAACTTTTCTGTGAGCTGGCCGTATGGACTACTTATATCTTGTATCATTGTTAACTCCCTGGTTGATCTCTCTAGGTACATGCCTACTCTGATTGATGCACCTTATGACACTCGAAGTTATTAAAGCATGTGATATGTATTGATTAATGAAAAATTGTACAAAATAGACTATGTTGGGTTTAGAACCGAAGAACCTGGGGCCACTCGCATATCTGTCGACTCTTTCGCAATGATCCTTAAAGAAGTGAAACACATTAAGGTAAGGCTCGATGGTCTGGAATCTCATATACAGGTCATACTGGATACCCTTGGGAGGGTGGTACAACTACAGAAAGATTCCAACACTGATGTTGGCAAGATATGTGTTGAAGTAGAGGATCTCAAGAAGGATTCTCTTCGCTCAGTCAAAAAAAATCTCAAGGAAGTCAACTGCATTAAGACTGGAGCCAACTCAGCTCAAAATTAACTGGCTATCTCTATGCATAAATCTTACTCTACTTTTTCAAAAACTATTGACAAATCCCTTAACACCTTCTACATGAACATGGTCAACAATCTGACGTACTTTCTTGCTAAACATTAAGTCTAGAATCTCTTTTATTTTGATCAATACACTAATCTATGATGTTCTTTTAGGACTGTAAATCGGGGCCTCTGACCCCATACATTTTGCGTTTTATATGTGTTTTTTCCTATCCTTCTTCTTTTTCCTTTTTGATTATGTCAAAGGGGCAGAAAATATACTGGCATAAACGCAGGGGGAGCATACACAAAGCATTCATCATTTCACAATAACATTCAAAAGGGAAGTTAAAATTACATTCTCATTTAACCTTAGTTGTCATTATAAAAAATGGGGAGATTGTTAACTCATTATATTTTGCCTAATGACAACATACAAGAAATAACAAAACAAATCCTTATGAAATACAGTTTAAGATGGGGAGAAGATTTTACTTAACAATTAAAATGAATTAAAGATCATCACTAGAAGTCAAGCCAAAATTCAAGGAAGACAACTCTCGCAAATCGGCCAACAAAGGAAAGAAGATATGGTTACCAAACCCAAATAAATCAAGTCGTGACTCAAGGAAGGCATTCCCAGAAATTCAACTAAGAAAGGAAAGAATTGATTTTATTATGCACATATCTAATATGGACATGATTCAGCAAATTATTTAAATAATCAATGAAGCAATAAGGCGATCCATGATTGAAAAATCCCTTGAGTTTCCGAAATAGAGAAACAAGCCTCAAGAATCTATATAAAACACTCTCAACCCTTGATGTGAAAAATACACAACTTCACTGGAACTTATTTGTAATCCTCTTTCCTCTTTGATAAAGCATTGTACACGCTAGTGAACAATTGTAAAAGAAAAAGAGAAAGAAAGATATTGAGAGTAGGCTATACAAGTAGAGGCAGTGTTAAGTTTTAGAATATCTTATTTTTATATAAGACAGGATAAAGAGACTACTCAATCTGTAATCCGAGTACTTTGAACTCTCAAGGAAACCCTTGAAACCCAAGGGGACTGGACTAGGCACTACATCGGTGATCCAAACCAGGATAAACTTTTTGTGTCCTTTCAGTTACTGTTAATTTGATTTATATTATATAGTTAACTAATCTGCATGATAGTTGAATAACTCTTTCATGAAGCTAACTAAGAGAATTTTAATTAACCCCCATCCCCTCTTTATTATTCAAAACCACAAGATTGCTTATTGTTTTAAACCTTACGTCGATATGCCATATCTTTCCATTCACTACTTTTGTCATCATTGACTAATCATTTCATAATGATTGGTGAAGCTCTTTTGTCCATTGAAAAGAGAGCATATACACTACTAAAAATTTTCAAATTATTCTAATTTAAAACCCACTTAATTATTTCCTTTTTTCCCACTACAATCAATATACTACTACTAATAAAATAATGATACGATACCCATCATTTATACACCAAAATACAAAGTTTGGATGATAACCTTATGTTTCTCATTTTGTGCCGCCGATGCACATGTTAGTTTCTTCTATCTCTTTATCTTCTAACGTAATTAATATAGGTCAAACAGTATAGGGTATTTAATAATTTTCATATTTGGCAAATAATATCAACTAAATTAATTATTTTTTAAATATACTTCAATTACCTTATCGTAGTTAAACAAATAATTTAAAATTTCAAAACCAATTTCATCACTCTTTGGAACACATATATCATCAAGCAATTAAGTGAGTAGCTCTGCCATCTTCTTCAAATTTCCATAAGAATTTAACAAAAATCCTATCAACATCATAAATAACAAAATTTGAAGGGCTAAAAGTGGAAAAAAGGTAAATAGGCATACATTGCAACACATGATTTATCAAAATCATTTCCCCCAAAAAGAAAAAAAAAATTCTTTCCATAAATGGACCTTATTATGAATTTATTAGATCAATTCTGAAAAGTTTACCTTCTAATTTTTACCATTCAACAGGAAAACCCAAATACATCAAAGGAAATTTTTCTTTAGAGAAACTTTTAACTTCCTCCACAACCTGAATAGAAGTCTGTGCAGCTTTGCTGAACATATAATAGTAACTCTCATTCTTATCAATAAGTTGACTAGATGGATATTCATATAGTATCCGAGTTTTCACAATTAGTTTTAAGGATCTTCTGTCAGTTCCTGTAAAGATAATTGTATCATCTGCATATGCCAGATTATTAAATCGTCAACTTTACTTGGGTAGTCCATAAGATTTAAAAGCAGACCTTCCAAACAACTTATTAAGAGATAGACATAAAACCTCCCAATCAAAATAGAAAGAGTAGGAGATAGAGGGTCCCCTTGCTTCACTATCCTAGTAGAAAGAAAAATTCATGTGCTTGCCCATTATTTAGTACCGAGTACCAATTATTAGCAAGAATCCTCCAAATATGATCAGTCGCATAAGAATCAAAACCCAACATTTCTAGAATTTGAATCAACAAATTCCAGTTAACTGTATCATAAACATTGTCCATATCTAGCTTAATAACCACATTGTCTAGATACCCCACAATTTAATATTAGAAACAATTTCTTGAGCTATAATCACATTTTCAAAGATATATTTACCCTTCACAAACCATAATTGATGTTGAAAATCAATCTTGGGACAAAGCCGTCCAAACCACATTCTTTTAGGACTAGAAAGATAAAAATATGAGTTTTTATAGACTCGTTAACTTATAAATTATAGAAATACACTTGATAGTAGTTTACTGGGTTTTGGTTATTCTGTGGAGGTAGTATATGGTTTATTTTATTTGATAGTAGTCTCTTAATAGTAATTGATACGCATTTAGTGATTTACGAAGTTCTCTATGTACTTGAATGTGTGATTGTGTGACTTGGTTGTGTGCTTTGCATAATCTATGTGTTCTTTGTGAATGGTCTGGAATCGTCAGACCTTGAAATTTATAATCTTGAACGCTCTCTATCAAAGTGATGCCTTGAATGTAGAAAGCTTGAAGGAATATTGTTAAGGAAGTGGAAAGTGGTGATAATAAATGATAAATTAACAATATATTTTTAGATCGGGGTGTCACATTCTTACACAATATTATCTGATTAGGGTTTTAGGTACGACATGGTATTATTAGATTGTAGTTCCATATTCTGATATAATATTATTGGTTTGAGGTGTCACATTTTGATTCGGTATTATTGGATGGGGTTTTCCCGGTCTGACATGGTAATATTATTGAAGAAAACATACTGAATTAACTAAATATACTCAATATCAAAGAATTAGTTTCTCATAGGAGCATGGTGTGGAGGCATGAGTCCTCATGTGTGTGCTTGATATTGTGAACGACTAGATACTTTCTTCAGTTGGCACTTGTTCATGTCATTTGTTGTTTATGACCTACTAATTGTAAATAGGTTATTTTATATTATTACTTTATGCATAATAATTACTATTTTGAGTTGGCCGATGATATTAACATAGTACATGTTTCCCTATACTCAACCTTACTTGTGTTTTATTTGTTTTTATTTAGTGGAGTGCATCGAGTGTACAAACGGATTTGAACTACCACTGCTCTAGCTAGTCTCCATCATATCGGGTTCCAGGGTGATCCATTCATTCAAGCTCGTGTTGGATTCTCTTGGTCATGGAATAATGTCCTTAGTTTTTAAAAATAAATTATTTTATTTTGGTGTCTTTAATACTCTTAGACTTAGCATTTGAAGATCAGATGTCCTTGATGTGATAAATTTTATGTTTTGGCGATAATATGTAATACACTTTAGAGGTTTATTTGATTGGTTAATTTAATATGTTTTGAAACTCTGCATAATGGTTCTAATCCGTAGTTGAATAATTGAATATAAGTTGGGCTTGACTTTGTAAGTTTTTCCACCTAGGAGGTTAAGTGTGGGTTTCACTTATGAATCATTTTGGGTCATGAAAAACTTTGTATCAAAGCGTTATGTTCGATGATCTCATCAGACAAGGACATGTCTAGTAGAGTCTTGAGGAATGGTATAGAGACACCTTTAATTTTCTTTGAGAGGCTATATGACTTTAGGAAAAACATTCTTTTCTTTATTTTGTGTTATTACTTGAATCCAATTGATATCTGACCTTTTTCACTCTATGTCACGAATGGTATAACTGGAGCAACAATTATGAAAACAACAAAACGAGTAAGATAGGGTTCTCCAAATCCAACAATAAGGGCTGCAACTCAAAGGGGACAAAGTCGAGAGGTCATAGTAAAGGTCTTGTGAGAAGTCTCACTAGAGGCAGACAACAAGCACCGGGTCCTATCAGGGTAGAGCGGTGACTCCTCCATTGATTGACGAGGTAGCGAGTGAGGGTGATGAAGGGGAAAAATGAGAAGATTTAGAAGAAGGAAGTACCACATCATCCTACTTCAGAGATTATAAATTAGGTTCTTACTTATCTCAACAAGTTATCTGATTAGTTTGAAACACCCTGGGCATTATCTACACGAGCATCTCAAGTTTAGGTGTACAACATGCAGTTGTTGTGGCTCTCCATGTGGATGCGTCATTCAAATCAGACATGTTTCCTCGATTGATTACACGGACTATAATGACTAGTGACCAACATGACCTTTATACTAAATTCGTAAATTTGAAACCTCTAGTCTCCAAGGGTACTGAATTTGAATATGCATATGATTTTCTGGTTGATTGTCATAACTTTCTATATAACATAGATATTGTAACGGCCATAACCTACATCATGGACGTGGCCGACAAGAAATGACCATTGCTGGCCTTGAGCAAAGCCTTACTTTGGCTTACTTAACTTAGCGAAAGACTAACTTAAAAGAAAGACTTAAAACGTAATAGTCTAGCAAAAATGGCATTTAAATCTCAAAACATTATATCTAAAATAAAATAGACTCAACTGAATTAATTGAGTATTTGTCTATAAAGCCTATAACAATACTGTGATGAATTTTGGGCAAACCCCACAACATTCTGAAATTCAAAGACTTAAAAGCATATAAAAAGGATCCTCTAGAATGCAAGGAGGATCACCACAGACTCTTCGTAATCAAACTAGATCAATGATGTACTGGGTTTTGATCCTAGCTACTTACGTACGCATCATAAGACGATGCAGGCCAACTGACATCAATATATTGAATGTACGAGTATGTGAGTTGGAATGCTAAACACAAAAATTAGGCTTAATGAGAATAAGATGAAATTACCTTGGCTCTTAACTCAAGAAGTACTCCACTTAATCTATGAATATAAGAAATGTAAAATAGATGTGACATATATAGCTTGTAAAATTGTAAAGAAACTCAGTTTATTAATAAAAAATACAATAGCTACTCAACTTTAATTATATATGAAAGTAATATAGATCTATGGGAAATTATTTAACTGACAATCACTGCTTTGAGCCTAAAAGGTGATACAACGTCTCGCCCACGCTGCCAGAACTGTCCTATACTTTGCCGTCACATAAAAAATCATTAACCCAGTGGATCCACTGGCTAAACTCAAATGATCGTCTAAACACTATGTCCCGTTAATACCCATGATGGCTAAATGGTGCTCAATACTACTCCCATAATATACTTCCACTCATGCTTTTAATATAACCTCCTTCCTCTAGGTTGATATAACTTTTTCAAACCTTATTAGATAAAAAGACCTCTTGGAATACATGTTCCCCTTTCTGGTATTAAAACTCTGTTTGAAATTATCAGTTTCTACTTCACTCAAATGTAAAAACATTTATAAATTTCCTAGGGAATACTTACTTAGTTCCCTTATGTTTTTTCATGAATGAACTTAACTCTTGCTCTTTTCTTAACTTGAAACTTAACTCTGAGGGAATACATATTTCCCTTATAGTGTTTAAGAATTTAGCTCAATTTCTTACTCTTTGATCAACTCATAGCTTGAGCCTTAAAACAATGTTAAAATATTTGCTAAAGACTCTTGAATAATTTTAGAACTAAGTTTGACTTGCTTCTGCACTTCTTTGACTTTGATATTAACATTCCTTAAATTTGATTATGGATTCAAAGAAAATAATCTCATGTTTATGGATGATTCAATGATGTTTAGCTGTTTTTTAAAGTGTTGGAATCAACTAGGAATTGAAGGTACATCACTTAGGGACTCATACAAAAAAAATGTTGAAAAATAGGATCTCTAGGTGACCCTGGCGCTCTGAGAGGTGTGGGGCGCTCGAGCCAGCCTAACAGAGATTGTCTTGAGGGGATATGGCTTCCACTGAACACCAGGACCTGTCAGACACTTATTTCCCTAAGAGCTCTGGCAGGCACGGCACCCCAGGGCTTGTTAGACGCGATTGCCGACTTTTATTCTCTGGTTTTCAATTCTAAACCTCCTACATGCCCTCGGATCTCACCCAAAATACTTATGATCACTAAAATCTTCAATACCCAATATTTTAAACTCGTAAAACATCCTGGAAACATGAATCAAACAACCAAAGGTGTACTACAACTCAACCAACAAGAATCCAATGATTTTTCCTCAAAAACATCAATATTCATCATTTAAATTACTCTAATTGCGTTGAATGAAACATATTGCTATGTGGGTTAAAGAATCCAACACAGAAGGATCTCACATACCTCAATGGGGATCAACCCCGACGAATTCCACTCGCCAAACCATAGCGTTCTTGAAGGATTCTTGACTTCCTCTTCTAATCTCTTTTCTCCCAAGCCCTCAGAATATTCGACTTTTCTAAACCTAAATTAAGGATAAATTTTACCCCTAATAAACCCTTAAAATAAATTAGTAAATAGTAGGGTGAAAAGACTACTTTACCCTTACTAAAATCTAGATTAGATTTTCCTCAATCGAACAACCTGACTTTAAATAGGAATATCTCCCTCATACGAAATTGAAATTATGTAAACTTGACGACGTTGGAAACATATCCTCAAGGGATTTCCAAACATATAAAGAACTTGACCTAAATTATTTGGATCTAGAAGTTATGCCGATTTTAAAATTACAAAAACTCACTTTTTGCACTTCGGAAATTTTCCAGATTTTTCCAATTCTTTCCAAAAATAAAATTCATAGTTTGTTTGACTAATCCTAGCTATTTAGGTATGAGATTTCACAATATCTCCCCTTTGGGAACATTCATCCTCGAATGAGAATTTTTCCACTAAGTTAGTGGTAGTAACATCATTTTAGCACTCAACCAACAAAAGCAAGTAATAACTGCATACACATAGTCTTATAGAAAGCTACGAAGAGAATTTAGTACCTTGATATGCGTTCTCTCGGGATCTAAATAGATGTGGATATATCTTCTTCATATCATCTTAGATTCCCAAGTTGCTTCTTCAACTAATTGATTCCTCCAAAGGACCTTGACTGATACCACTTCCTTAATCCTGAACTTGCGAACTTGCTGATCAAAATTTTAACTTGAATCTCCTCATAGGATAAGCCATCCTTATTTCCAACATTCTCAGTTACTACAATCATGGAAGGATAACCCCAAGTTCTTCTTCAACATAGACACATGGAATACCGGATGAAAAACTTATAACTCTTGGGATAAATCCAACTCATATGCTACATTCCAAACCCTTTTTGAAATTTCGCCAGGACCAATATATCGGGACTAAGTTTCCACTTCTTACAAAACCTCATAAAATCTCTTCATGGTTGAAACTTTCAGATATATCAATCATCCTCCTCAAACTCTAACATCCTTATCCTAACATCTATTTATGACTTTTGGCGGCTTTGTGTCGTTTTCGATCTCTCTCAAATCACTTTCAATGTCTTCATGGCTTGGTGAACTAAGTCTTGTACACCTAACCTTTCTTCACAAACTTAGGACCACCCAATCGGAAATCTGCATCTTCTCCCATAAAGAGTCTTATATGGAGCCATTTGGATGCTCGAATGGTAATTGTTGTTGTAAGCGAACTCAATGAGATGTATGTGATCATCCCAATTTTCTTTGAAGACAATTCTCTTTGAAGTTGATCACACAATTTTTTAACCTATCTTCTAAGTTCTGGAAGTACGCTCTGCTTGTCCATATGTATGAGGATGAATAGTAGTGCTTAAGTTCATCTTCGAACCCAAACCTTTCTTGAAGGACTCCTAGAACTAAGCAGTAAATTGTACAGCTCTATATGAAATAGTGATGAGCGGAACTTCATGCCGTCTCAACACCTATTGAAGGTTCAATTTAGCAATATCCTCGTCCGAATAGGTAGTCTTTACTAGCAAGAAATTAGCTGACTTTGTCTTTCAATCGACAATCACCCAAAAAGATTCATGTTGCCTGCGATATCTTGGCAACCTTATGAAAAAGTCCATATTAATCATCTACCACTTTCACTATGGAAGTTCTATAGTCTGAGCCAAATCTCCAAGGCTTTGGCAACAGACTCAACAATATCTTTGTTTGAGCCTTCCCACCAATATACCTCTCTCAAATCGCGGTTCATCTTGGTGAAACCCGGATTAATTGAGTACCAGGAGCTATGAGCCTTCTCCACGATTCTCTCTTGGAGTCTATTAACCCTAGGTACACACAACCTACCTTGATACTTTCGCACACCATCTCCCCTTTGTTAAAAAGCTAATAGTCTTTGCTTATGAGTGTTTGCCTTCAAGTCAAGCAAAATTAAATCTTGGTCTTGTTTCTCTTTCACCTCTAACACTGATGATGACTGAACCTAATGTGTCACCACTATTTCTCTTTTTGTGGAATCCATAAGTTTGACTCCCAGGTGTGAAAGTCTGTGCACATACTTAGATAACTCTTTGTTTTATTCCTCACATGGGCAGTACTCCCCATGGATAATATTCTTAAGGAATCATCAACCTCATAAGAATTACCTGGGTGGTAAAAAATACTCATGTCATAATCTTTGAGTATTTCTAACCACGTCCTTTTTCTGAGTTTGAGCACCATCTGGATGAACACATATTGTAGGCTCTTGTGGTCAGTGAATATATCCACATGAATGTCTTACAATAGTGACGCCATATATTCAAGGAAAAAACCACAACAACAAACTCTAAGTCATGGGTTGGATAATTCTTCTTATGAACCTTCAACTGTTTGGAGGCATAAGTTATAACCTTGTCGTTCTACATTAACATATAGCCCAAGCCAACTCTTAATGCATCATAGTACACCAATAAACCTTGAGTACCGTCAGCTAAGGTAAAAACTGAACAGTTGTAAATCCCTTTTTCAATTCCTTAAAGCCTTCTCATAAGCTTCAAACTATTGAAACTTTACTGTCATTCGAGTTAGATCGATCAAAGGAGGTGAGATAGATGAAAACCCTTCAACAAATCTCCTATAATATCCAACCAAACCCAAGAAAATGCTTATATCAGTTGGATACTTTGGTATAGGAAAACTCTAAACTTCTTTAATATGTTGGGTATCAACTCTAATGCAATTAGCGGAAACAATGTAGCGCATGAATGCCACATACTATACCCAAAACTAACACTTGAAAAATTTTGCATAAAACTCCTTATCTTTCAAAGTCTAAAGAACTATCCTAAGGTGAATAGCATAATCATTTTCATTCCTTGAATAAATTGGTATGTCATCAATGAAGACGATGACAAACATATCTAAATAAGGTGTGAAGATCCTGTTCATAAGATCCATGAATGTTGCAGGTGCATTTTTCAAACGAAATAACATAACAAAACACTAATAATGCCCATATCTTTTTCTAAAAGTTGTCTTTTGAATGTCACATTCCCTAACTTTCAACTGATGGTAGCCTTATCTAAGATCAATTTTTCGAGAAGCAAGAAGCACCTTTAAGTTGGCAAAAAATATCATATATCCTCATAAGAGGATATTTGTTCTTGATGGTCACCTTATTCTATTAGAGGTAGTCTATACACATCCTAAGAGAATCATGTTTCTTCATCACAAATAAAACTGGTGTGCCCCAAGGTATGAAATTTGGTTGAATAAAATCTTTATCTAATAGATCATTCAACTTCACTTCCAACATTTTTAACATTATTGATGCCATTCTATATGAAGGTATAGAGATAGGACTAGTATGTGTAATGATATCTATGTCAAAGTCTATCTCTCTCTCATAAGAGACTCCGGGTAGATCATCATGAAATTTTCTGGAAACTCCCTTACTAAAGGAGTTGACTGAAGGAAACATACCTCAACACTTGTGTCATTAACTCGAACTAAGTGATAGATACACCCATTTGAAACCAACTTTCTAGCCTTAAGGTACAAAAATAAAAGACCCTTAGGAACTGCTAAAATACTACTCCACTCTATGACTGGAGCATTATGAATTTGGCACTTGACCACTCGAGTTCTACAATCTATTGGCTCATAACAAACATAGAGAACAATCACGATAGACCCTTTCCTCTAGAATAAACTCTCCAACGGGGGTGGAAACATAGAAAGGTTCACAATGTTTCTCTGGAAGAATCTTAAACTAATTTACAACATAACAAGCTAGAGAAGAAAAACTTTCTCATGGTTCTAACACAGCATAAACATCAAAAGTAAAGACTTTGATCGTACCCGTGATATCATCTTGAGAGTTCTCTTGCTCTTGGTGGCTTGTGATTGCATAGAGACAATTCGCCCCTCCGCCAATACCAGAAGTGGCTTCTCTTGGTGCAGCCCTGTCTGGTGGAGCAACTGATGAAGATTGATCCCTCTTACCCGGATTTACACCACCTTGCATATTCTTAGGGCACTCTCTTATGTAGTGACCCTCTTGACCAAACTTGAAGCAACCTGCCTTGCCATCACAACATTTATCGGGGTGATTTCTACAACACTTAGCACATGTAGGATCCAAAATTCCTCCTTGTTCCATACTACATTGGGATTGGGCTGTGCTAGCCATGATGTTCTGAGAATTCTGGCTATTATACTCACCTCTATTTCTGGGCAGAGGTGCACTAGCAGATGATGGTTTATGCCCCTTTTGATTCTGAAATTGTGGTCGACTTGAACCATATTTCTATTAACTAGACTCTTTGCCAGTCTTAGCTTTCTTGTTCATGTACTCCTCTATATCCCTTAGCTTTACTTCTTCAACTTGTTGCACATAGACCATTAACCTTAAAATGTGCATGTCCCCAATCACCATTGCAACTCTACCTTCTTTGCGTGAAGCACCACCCAAGCCAGCAACAAACAAGCTCATTCTACTCCTCGTATCCTTAATCATCTCCGGATCATAGTGAGGCAGTGGGATGAACTTTAGCCCATACTCATGAACATTTATAGAATCCATCTTAAGGATCTCTAACAGTTGTCGGGAAAGAAGCATCCCAAGAAGGCTTCTTTAAAACAAGCCCAACTAGCAAGTGGTGCATATCCACCTCTACCCTCCTTCCACTAATCAAACAAAGTTCTAGTAATGCCCTTGAGTTGATACGAAGCTACCTTAACTCTTAGTGTCTGAAACATGCATTACCTCAAACACCTTCTTCACCTCTTACACAAAGTTTTCCGGATCCTTAGTAGTGCTTGACAAGTGATGTTTGCGGGATTCATCCTCAAAAATTCCTGATTCATAGAAGTTTTTGCCCCTTATTGTTGGGAACCTCTTTGTTGCCCAATATCGTTTGTCACAGCTTTGCTTAACATCCGGATAATTCAGGGTTGGGGACTTCTCTTTGAGGTTGAAAATTCTTTGCATTAGGAACCTATGGCTATTCGATACTCCTTCTGGTGGGTCGAACTCTAACTGCTCTTCGTGGAGGCATGACAATGTGAAAACACGTGCATACACGAATTTAATGGAAACCTTTTAGAGTAGAGCTTTTTATTTCATACCATACTTCCGCTAGATTATAAATTTGTATTTTGGACTATTCGTAACTACTTTATCAAAATTAGGGCGGGAATTTTAATAATGATATTTGTTCATGGTTCAGGAAGATAACATTAAAATTAGTAAGATTTAATATATATTAGTTCATAATAAGTTACCCTAGATAATTAAAAATACTAAGTGAGAGAAATACTATCTGCGACGTCAACTAGAAGAGACTGTCATCCATGTAATGCTTCAAACTCTATGATTTCTCTCAGTAATATTTAGTATGTTGCATTGTTATTGATTGGAAATGAGAAATAAAATTGAGAGGAGGTTGAAATTTAAAATTCCTCAAATACACTAAAGTGTGTTTCATTAGGAAGTTTGAGTTAGAGCAAAGTTAATTGTTGAGAGGTTTGTCATTCATTTAATTTAATGATGTGCTGGGAGAAAGAAGTTGCAAAGTTCAATTTTAAAGGCAGGGTTTGCATTTTGATTGAGAAATTTATGCACATGGGGATTTAATATTTATCTGATATTTGTGGGTTTAAAGACAATGGGAGTTAAACAGTTAGCAGTGCAATTGGATTATAGTTTTGCAATTGGTTTCTTTTACTAGTGATTGGTTTTACAACATAGTGAGCATGACTTTATAACTCAATTTAATTATCATATTAAAAATAAATATTTTGATATATGAAGATAAATAATTAAATATTAGGGGTTTCAAATTATTTAAATTTCATTGAAGTTATGCTAATTGGAGGAATTAAGATTTACCCTTAGGTTTGAACTTTAGAAAATTAATTAAAAGAATTAGGTAGTTTTTTATTTTAAATGAACCCAATAAAAGTTCATTTATTTAATAACATAAAAGTATAAAGAGTAGACCAAAAGTGGTCTGCATTGAACGAGAAAAAAAAAACAAAATAAAGCAAAACAAAAATGAAAAGTTTAAAAAGGAAAATCTACATTTGATGTCCTTGGGTATCTTGCCCAAACTGTCACATCTTCTCCGATTAAAATCCAGCTTGCAGATCTCCATTAATGTCTCAACACCACCACACAAACTATAATCTATAAGACACACAGATTTGGTGTGTAATCATTTTATCGGTAAATTTCTCATTAACGCTATTATTCGACCAATGATGACTTCTTCAGTTTGAGTGGCATAGATATAAATTTCAATCGAGATACGAGATGTTTTAGAGTATTTCTGTTCATTTTCCTTTGAAATAGCCTTAAATTTACGGTCTCAGGAGCTGCCAAAACTTCATCCCAGCTAAATTGAGCCTAATCCAGATAAGTCTTCCACCCCTTCAATTGACATATTTTTTTCATTGGTTCTCACATCTAATTTATCATCCCAGCAAGTTGAACCCCTAAAGGAGTTGATACCATTTCTCAAGAAAACAAATAAACAGGTTTTGTTCCAAATTCTACTAAATATTTCAGTGTTCTAGCTTTTTCATATCGACTGAGTCTTTTACGCAATTCCTTGTTGTTGATACATTTACTTAACTCTTTGTCTCCCAATTGTAGCATTTAGTCATTGTTTTGAACTTCTATTATCTCAAAATTAGGAATTTTTACTTTTTCTAATTGCACAAATGTTTTAGCCTTTTGCAGAATCTCCTGAAAATTGTGAAATAGCTGCCTATTTATATGTCAAAATTAACAATACGATTAGTAAAGAAAAAGTCTGCTAGGGAGTTCCCGTACATGAATGTATGACATATTTCTACCTCCTTAATAATCATCCTGCTATTTATGTACCTAACATCCCAAGATATAAACCATGGACCCTCCAAATTTCCATCTAATACTTGTTAAGCAAATAGAGAGTCCATCTCAATGATTAGTGGAACTTGATTAGTATGCAAACAATAATCTAGGTCCATTTTGATAACTTTAATTTCAGACTCAATAACTAAAACATCTTTTAATACTCTGGTCTTATAATAAATGAAGTCACCAAGTTCATTTCTTACACAGATGGTAAAAGAAACTACCTCTGACCTATCAGTGTTGCATTAATAAGTTCCACTGGGAGGATGAATCCATCTAACAACCTTGTAGTTAATTAGTGGTAAATACCTCTCTAAGAACTTCACAATTAGGGACCAAGTCTTACCCATCTCTTTAAACCAAGGATATCAAGATTTTTCAAATAAATATAAGTTTTTTTGAATCTCCAACACTAAAGCTAGATTACTCATTTTCTCCCAATGATTGTTCAAGTTTCTTCTTTTCCATATACTCCATATAATAAATGCAGGAACTACTTTAAGAAATGGTTTGAATTTTGTAGAGTAATCAATATTCCACCTATCCTCCAAAACATACCTAAGTTGAACCACTGGAAAATGCAAACATGTAACTTCTGCAGAAAACCTCAACACTTTATATGAATCAAGATAGAGAATAAACAAATCCATAAAAGATTCTTGTATATCATCAATACAACAACAACACTCTATAGAATCAATTATGCTCCTTATAATCAAAACCTCTCATGTACGAATTCTTCTGAACCACATTCTCCAACAAAAGGAAAGACACCTTAAAAGGTATGTCTTTTTCCCAACTGTTGAGAATTATCTCTATGTCACGACCCAAAAATTGATGTGATGACAGTGATCTTGTCCCACCAATAAAAGTCAGCCTAAAACTATACCATTACAATAAAATGCGTAAATTATGATAATCAACTTAAAATACCCCCAAAATTTGGTTGACATACAATTGAATTAAAAGAAAAATACAAGGCACATATTACATTGTTTCTGAATTAGAAAAGATCATAAACATGATTAAGAAAGTTTGCTGAGATGAAAAATAGCTACCTCACAAATCTACGAGAAGCCTCTGAAAAGAAGAGAACATATTACAAAGGAAGGGGCTAGTAACCAACTAAAAACTGTAGAAGTAAGGGGTAAGTACCAAATCACACGATACACAAAAACTAAAGCTCTAAACACAAGCTAAGGGAATAAAATACGAGCACCCCTACAACCCTAACCAAGCTTCTACAACTATAATTTGCATAAAAATCAGCCTAACCTAACAATTCACTATTTACAAGCACATATCTCAACAACAACATTCTAAGCATCACATATTCTCAACAATGAGCTCAATAATCATCAATAAAACTTCCACAAGTACAGCTTGCATAAAACCTGCACAACCTAATAATTCATAAGTCACATAGTACACAACTCAACAACAATACTATACCAATTACATATCCCTAACAGCAACCTCAATATTCATCAATCAAAGTTCCACAGAAAGGCACTCCCAAGATCCGCTACAATATCAAGTTCACTAATGAGAAATATGTGTAATGCAATGGAATGTAATGGCCATGTACGACTTAGTAATACAAACCCGTTGTCTCTAAGACCAGTACCCCTACGGGATATATATGTATATGCATTTATCACAGTGTGTGATACGACCCACAATGATAGTAACCAAAGTGGCACACAATACGTCCCTCAAAATATATTATCCATCATGTCACGTGATACGTCCCTCAAAATATAGTATCCATCGTGGCATGCGATATGTCCCTCGAAATATAGTATCCATCATGGAGGGCTACACGTATTATAATAGAAAACTATCATATATATATATATATATATATATATATATATATATATATATATATATATATATATATATATATATATATATATATATATATATATATATATATATATATATATATATATATATATTAAGTTGTTATTTAATTTTAGTATTAATATTTTAAATCTTTATTTACAAAAAATTTTGCATTATAATAATAAAATATCAACTAAGTAGATATGTGGCAAAATAAACACAAGTGTCGTTACAAGGAATTATCCAACATAAATAGAGATATTAAAAAATTATGAAAGAGAGGAAAGGAAGATTGAGCAAATACGGAAAATAAAGTTGAAAAATATGGAAGCATGATAGCAACCAAAATGAAAAAAAGCATAAGATAAGTTAAACGAAATTTTTTTGTCAAATGTTGGTACACATTTGACCTACCATTTTGATTTTGTTAAAATTATCAACTACAAAGTGGAAAAATGGAAGAAAATGATGATTTTCTTCTTCAGAAAATTTCTATAAATTGCACGAGAAACGAGTTGATATAGCAGTGTAGAGAGGGCCCAAAACAAAACAATCGATATATTTCTTTGAGTTCTTTTTGTACTCTATTTTTAAGTATTTAATGTTGAAAATTAGTCTAGTTTCTGCTTTTAATTAAATAGTGAAATTATTCTTCTTGAATATTTCTTATATTTTTTATTTAATGGAGAAGAATATTTTCATTGGTAATGCTATAACTATTATGGAGTAATTTTCTTTTGTGTTGGGAAGTTGACGGATCTTGATGCTTCTATATAATAGTAGTTATTATATCTAAATTTTATGTGTGTGACCTTAAGCTATAGATTTCATTTTTATTTATTTTATAGTTAAATGTTATTTGATTTATTAACATATATCCATTGATTATTACGCATTAACATATTACTAATTTTGTAATCGAGAGACGAGGAAGAAGTAATATTGTTAATTGGGGTATTGGTATTTTGCTTATATTGTAGGGACATCTATCTATTTTATGTTATAATTAAATCTACACTTATTTGTAATCGAAAGAGGCAAATACTGTAATAATTAGTTATAACAAGTAAGTTAATCTAAAGAGACTTACTTAGAAAAATATGTTTTAGTTCAAGTACACTTTCATGTTCTAAAATATTACTATTTTGGCAATTAAATAGTATAAACGAGTGGAGTGCATTTGATTGTTTAATTTCTGTAAAAATATATAAATATAATCATGAGAGATAATTATACTTTATGAGAAATATAAATAGAGAAATAAATAATTTAATTTATATAGAAATATTTATTGAAGTCAGGATCCCCAACATCTTTTAATATATTGTGAAAACTAACATATTTCTCTATTTTTTGTATTTTTAATTTTTGATTAACCCTTCAACTATTTTTGATTTTCTTAAATAGTATTTAAAACAAGAAACATCTGTCGAAAAGACAAACCAATCTTTATGGGTTCGACATATTTTTATTCTATTATTTGACACACTGCGCGTTAAAGATATATATAATCAGTGACTCATCAAATTTTTGGCGCCACTGCCAGGGATTGGCAAAAATCTACTACAGATTAATTGTTTTTTACAACTAATTTGAGGTTTTAAAAAAAATATTTAAAATTATTTTTCAAAAATTTCAGGAAGTATATGACCCGTTCTTCTTTAGGAAAATTGGTTACATACAATTCCGAAATTGAAAAATCATTGTGTTTCTTACGAAAAGAATAGGCCTCTCAATCTTGAATTTCTTCACAATAAGAAATAGAGAACAACGAGCGTAATAATAATAACAATCCACTTCCACCACATCAAGTAGAAGAACAGTTTGATGAGGTAGCACCTCAACTTGATAGGATTCTTGGAGATTATATAAGACCTGATCACTTTGAAGGAGAATCAAGTGTGCGGAGGCCACCAATAGCAGCAAATAACTTTGAGTTCCGCACAGGCTTAATTAAGACCATAAAAAATTCATGTCAATATACAGGTGCTGTAGTTGAAGATCCTCACAGTGACCTGATTGATTTTTTGAGCTAGTTTAAACTTATAAGTACAATGGTGTCACAACTGATGCAATTTAATTACGAATTTTTCCTTTTTCACTAAAAGAAGAAGCCAAGACATGGTTATGTAGCTTACCAAGAGGTTCTATTAGCACATGGTATCAAATGACATAGAAAAATTTTAACAAGTACTTCTCACTTGCAAAATCAATTAAAATGAAGAAAGAAATTAATAATTTTATGCAAATAGATATTGAATCTGTTTATCAGGCTTACGAAAAATTTAAGTTCAATGCTAAGAAAATGTCCACACCATGGAATCTCATATTCCGATATATTATTATTTTTTTATCATGGCCTAAAACCATCTGATAGAAATGTAATTGATGCAGCATAAGGAGGATCTATAATGAGCTAAAAAACTGCAGAAGCAATAAAACTACTTAATGAAATTTCAGAAATACAGCTCAATGGCCATCTGACCGAGTGATTATGAAAAAAGTAGTAGGAATCAATCAAGTTGAAGCTTTAAATTCATTGACCCAACAAATCACAACTCTAACACAAAAATTTGAGGCATTTCAGGTAAGTTATCAATCATTATCGCAACTTGAAAATTGTGATGTTTGTGTAGGTAATCATCTGAATCATGAGTATCAAGTTTATGTTCAAACTGATCAACATGTAAAAGCTATTGTGCATAAGAATAATTATCCAATTAGTAGTTCTATGGCACAAAAACACCCAAGATTTCATTAGAGTAATCCAAATTGCTGAGAATCATCAACGATTTTTAATCAAAAAGTAGCAAGGGCCATTCGGTTTTCGAAATCAAAAGAGAGGAAAACACAACTTTCAGCAGTACCAACAACAACCTCAGATAAATCAAGAATCAAAAATTGAAGATTTTCTCAATAAACACCTGAAGGCTACTGATTAGCTGATAAAAGAACACATCAGGGTCACTAATGAGAACGTTGAAAGCCATCATTTAGCTAATAGAAACTTGGAAATTCAGGTAAGTGAAATAGAAACACTTGTATCGGGAAAAATTCAAGGTTCTTTACCAAGCAACTTTGAGAAAAATCCTAAGGAACATCTCAAAGCTATCTCCCAAGAAACGTGTGGCCTTTGATAAAAGGCCACACTTTTTGACGTTAAGCCACACTTTTTCAGGGGTGGCTGAAAACCCCGTAACCTTAGAGATTAGGCAACACTTTAAAAGTGTTGCCTAAGTAGTTGCGCATAAAAGAGTTGCCAAAAGGCAATAAGGCCATGCTTCTGCAGCTACGCTTAAAAGTGTTGCCTTAGCAGCTACACTTTTAAGCTTAGCCTTAAAGACAAAAAGACCGCCCTTTTTCAGCTTCGCTTAAAAGTGTGGCCTTAGCAGCGACACTTTCAAGCATAGCCTTAAAGGCAAAAAGGCCATGCCTTTTAGGTATGCTTAAAAGTGTGGCTTTAGCATCAACATTTTCAAGCATAGCTGTCACGACCCAAATCCGGGCCGCGACTGGCACCCACACTTACCCTCCTATGTGAGCGAACCAACCAATCTAACCTTAACATTTCAATATAATATCAACAGAAAGTAATGCGGAAGACTTAAACTCATTAAATAAAGACCAATTCATTAACTTCTACAATTCAACATCTATTATTCCCCAAAATCTGGAAGTCATCATCACAAGAACATCTATGATCAAATTACTAACTAAAAATGTCTAAGAAGCTAAAAATACATAAGAAGCTAGTCCATGCCGGAAGTTCAAGGCATCAAGACTTGAAGAAGAAGATCCAGTCCAAGCTAGAAGCATTAGCTCACCCTGATTTTCCGATGTAGTAAGACCGCTTGAATTATCGTTGAGTCGAAGACGACGGCACGCTTGCTACACTCCACAAATAACAAAGAAGAAAACATAAAAGTAGGGTCAAGACAAAACACGGTCTTGAGTAGATATCATCGGCCAACTCAAAATAGAAAACAATATATACCAAGTAATATCATAAAATCAACTATGATACTCAACATGTAGCAACAACAAGCACTATATCATTAACAATTACCGTCAAGTTCACACATGAGGACTCAAGCCTCAATACCATACTCATTTGGGAATCATGTTCATTAGATTGAGTGTATTAACATCTTTCAAGATTCATTATCTTTATTTCTCTTGTGTCGGTACGTGACACTCCGCTCCCTCATATTCATTAATCCTCTTGTGTCGGTACGTGACACTCCGATCCCCTAAATCTACGTGTCAGTTCGTGACACCCGATCCCCTAAATCTACGTGTTGGTTCGTGACACCCGATCCCCTAAATCTACGTGTCGGTTCGTGACACCCGATCCCCTAAATCTACGTGTTGGTTCGTGACACCCGATCCCCTAAATCTACGTGTCGGTTCGTGACACCCGATCCCCTAATCTCATTCTATCAACTCATCAAACCTTCTCCCTTACCAAGGCATCATCAATCTCATTACTTTAGTTCATCAAGTCTTCTCCCTTACCAGGGCATCATCATTAAAAAGAGATTAGGTTTTTATCAAGATTTGGGATTCAGTAAATTCATCATGCTTAATAATCACAATTATATAATCACGTTCATGCATGAATACAATTAAGCACATAGCAGGGTTTTACAATACTATCAATACATATCATTCTCTATTAAGAGTTTACTATGAAAGCATGAAAACCATAACCTACCTCCACCGAAGACTAGTGATCAAGCAAGCAAATTCCCAAAGTTTTTTTCTTCTTTCTTCCTCGTTCGATTCTCCCTCTCTCTCTTGTTCTTTCTATTTTCTTTATTCAAACCCTCTTTCTTTTACCCTAATTAGTATATAATTAAGAATAAAAGATGACAATAATAACCCACTAATTAACTTAAGGTTACCTCTTTTAACCCCCAAGTAATTAGACTTATTAACATTAACCCTCTAACTTTATAATTAAAGTAGGAATAGTCCAAAACGTCCCTTAAAACGTGTAAAGAAATCCGACCCAGACTGGGATTTCGCAGTCTGTGATGGCCCGTCGCGCCTGCGACGGTCCTTCCTGCTGCCCGTCACAGAGTTCAGAGACTCAATTTCTCTGAAGAGTCTGTGACGGTCCGTCACACCTGTGACGGTCCGTCCTGCCATTCCGTCACGAAGTTTAGAGAGTCGATTTTCAGTATCAAATTTCAGATTTTCTAAGTGTTTTGAAACGAGACCCTGCGACGGTCCGTCGTGCCTGCGACGGTCCGTTGTGCCTGCGACGGTCAGTCGTGCCTGCGACGGTCCGTCGTGCCTGCGACGGTCCATCATGGGGTCCGCTGCTTCGCCGATTTTCCGTAATTGAAGTTCACGCTCAAAACGACTAAACAGGTCGTTACAATAGATACCAATTTACCCATCGTTCGTCCCCGAACGATCACAAGAGGGAAAACAAGGACGAAAAGGAGTACCTGAATCTGTAAACAGATGTGGGTATCTTTCTCGCATATCTGCCTCCTTCTCCCAAGTGGCTTCTTCAACGGGTCGATTCTTCCATTGAACTTTGATGGATGCAATCTCCCTTGATCTCAACTTGCGAATTTCTCTATCAAGAAAGGCAACAGATTCCTCCTCATAAGACAAATTCTCGTCAAGCAAAATTGAATCCCAACGGATAATGTAGTTTCCATCCCCATGATATCTTTTCAACATAGACACATGGAATACCAGATGTACTCCGGAACCCCCTGGAGGCAAGGCTAACTCATAAGCCACCCCCCTACTCGTTTAAGTACTTCGAAGGGACCAATATACCTTGGGCTTAGTTTACCTCTTTTACCAAACCGCATCACCCCTTTCATTGGTGAAACTTTCAACAAGACTTGTTCACCCTCCATGAACTCCAAGTCTCTAACCTTTCGGTCTGCATATTCCTTTTGTCTTCTTTGCGCCGCTAGAAGCTTTTCTTGAATAGACTTCACTTTCTCTATCGAATCCCTCAAAAGGTCAGTACCCCAAGGTCTAACCTCGAATGCATCAAACCAACCAATGGGAGACCTACATCTCCTCCCATACAATGTTTCAAATGGGGCTATATCAATACTTGAGTGATAGCTATTATTGTATGAAAACTCCGCTAAGGGTAAAAAGCTATCCCAATGGCCACCAAACTCTATCACACATGCACGAAGCATATCTTCCAACACTTGAATCGTTCGCTCAGACTTACCATCGGTCTGAGGATGGAACGCAGTACTAAGGTCCAGCCTAGTACCCAATTCTGCATGCAATGTTTTCCAAAACTTAGAAGTAAACTGCGTACCTCTATCTGATATGATGGATAGTGGAACCCCATGCAATCGAACGATTTCTGAGATATAGATCTTGGCTAACTTCTCGGCATTGTAAGTCACCTTAACCGGAACGAAATGAGCAGACTTAGTTAACCTATCAACAATCACCCAAATGGAGTCATACTTACCCATTGTCTTCGGAAGACCAACCACAAAATCCATTGCAATTCTCTCCCACATCCATTCCGGAATGGGCATTCTCTGAAGTGTTCCTCCGGGCCATTGGTGTTCATATTTTACTTGTTGACAGTTTGGACATTTGGCAATAAAATCCACAATATCCCGCTTCATTCTACTCCACCAAAAGTGTTGCTTTAGGTCGCGGTACATCTTGGTTGCACCCGGATGTATAGAATACCTTGAACTATGAGCCTCTGTCAAAATAGTGTTGATCAAATCATCAACTCGGGGTACACATACCCTTCCCTTGATTCTCATAACACCTTCCTCATCGATTGTCGCTTTTTTAGCCTCTCCTTTCAACACTTTATCTCGGATCCGGATCAATTTTTCATCATTAAACTGTTTTCCCTTAATCTTGTCAAGAAAAGAAGATCTTGACTCCACACTAGCCAACAATCCTCCCTTCTCATTTACTTCTAACCTCATCAAGTCGTTGGCCGTAGTCCGAACCTCTCTAGCCAATGGACGTCTAGAAACTTGCAAGTGAGCTAGACTTCCCATGCTTCCCGCTTTTCTACTTAAAGCATCTGCCACAACATTCGCTTTTCCCGGATGATACAAGATAGTGATATCGTAGTCCTTTAGTAACTCCATCCATCTCCTCTGTCTTAAGTTCAAATCTTTCTGAGTAAAGACATACTGAAGGCTACGATGATCCGTGTAGACCTCACACTTAACCCCATATAAATAGTGTCTCCATTGCTTCAATGCAAACACTACCGCAGCCAATTCCAAATCGTGGGTCGGATAGTTACGTTCATGCACCTTTAATTGCCTTGAAGCATAAGCAATTACACTCTTCTCTTGCATTAGCACCGCACTCCAACCTGCAATAGGATGCATCACAATAAACAATGAAGTTCTTTCCCTCTACTGGCAAGGTAAGGATAGGTGCGGTAGTCAACAAAGTCTTGAGTTTCTGAAAGCTTTCCTCACATTCGTCTGACCATGCAAATGGAACATTCTGCTTAGTCAAGTTCATCAATTGGGAAGCAATAGAAGAGAATCCCTTGACAAATCGGCGGTAGTAGCTAGCTAACCCAACAAAGCTCCTTATTTCTGACACATTAGTGGGTCTTACCCAATTCTTCACTGTCTCAATCTTAGAAGGATCCACCATCACTCCTTCCTTAGAAACCACGTGCCCCAAGAAGGACACTGCATCTAGCCAAAACTCACACTTAGAGAACTTGGCATAAATCTTTTTCTCCCTCAACATTTCCAATACCATTCTCAAATGCTCTTCATGTTCCTTCTTGCTCTTTGAGTATACCAATTTATCATCAATAAATACGATTACGAAGAGGTCCAAATATGGCTTAAAAATCCCGTTCATCAAGCTCATAAACGCAGCAGGGGCATTCGTAAGACCAAAAGACATCACCACAAATTCGTAATGCCCATACCTTGTTCGAAAAGCAGTCTTTGGCACATCCATTGCCCGTATTTTCAATTGATGATAACCAGATCTCAAGTCAATCTTAGAGAAGACACAAGCACCTTGTAATTGATCGAACAAGTCATCAATGTGAGGAAGAGGATACTTGTTCTTAATAGTTACCTTATTCAGTTGTCTGTAGTCTATGCACATCCGAAAACTCCCATCCTTCTTCTTCACAAACAAAACCGGAGCACCCCAAGGAGATGCACTTGGTCTGATGAAGCCTTTGCTCAACAACTCTTGAAGTTGGGCCTTTAACTCTCTCAACTCCGCGGGAGCCATTCTATAAGGGGGTATAGAAATGGGGCGAGTGCCCGGTTCAAGATCAATACAGAAGTCAATATCCTTATCTGGTGGCATACCAGGAAGATCTGTAGGGAACACATCCAAAAACTCACGGACTACCGAAACCGACTCAATCGAAGGTATTTGGGTAGTGTCATCCTTGAGATGGGCCAAGAAAGCTAAACACCCTTTACTAGCCATTTTCTTAGCACGAAGAAAGGAGATGATACGCACCGGATTGGAAGTGTAGTCACCCTCCCACACTAACGGGTCTGTCCCAGGCTTGGCTAACGTCACTGTTTTAGCATTACAATCCAAGATCGCAAATTGCGAAGAAAGCCAAGTCATACCCAGAATTACATCAAAGTCAACCATTTCTAAAATAACCAAATCTACATAAGTGTTGCTCCCCACAAAGTTCACCAAACAAGACCTATATACCTTTTCAACTACCACAGACTCACCCACCGGAGTAGAAACACGAATAGGCATATCAAGTAATTCACAAAGTAAATTTAGACCATTAGCAAATGAGGAAGATACATAAGAAAATGTGGATCCAGGATCAAACAATACAGAAGCCATGCAATCACAAACCAGAAGATTACCTGTGATGACAGCATCAGATGTCTCCGCCTCCGATCTCCCAGGGAAAGCATAACAATGGGCCCTTTCATTTGTTTGTTTGTTGCCCCTACCATGTTGTGGTGTAGTGGCTCCAGTTTTCCCATCACCTCTGCCGTTTTGGTGACCACCATTACCTCGACCACCACGTCCTCCAGAATAACGGCCTCTACCATGACCACCTCTACCTCTAGCTATTGGGGGTCTATAACTCTGTTTGGGACAATTCCTCCTAATATGTCCAGTCTCCCCACATCCATAACACTCTCTAGAGTCAAGCATAGGTCTCTCAGAAAAGTGTTGGCCGGTCTGAGGTGGACCCCCAACTACAGTCTGTAGTGAAGACTGAATTGGTCGAACTGAGTAACCTCCGGAACCCTGTCCTCTAGTGTAGGAACCATTAAACTCACCTCCCTTTCGAAACCTCTTTGATGCCGACTCCATGGTGAATTCATCTGGCTTCACTCCTTCCACCTCTACCACGAAATCTACCACTTCTTGGAAGGATTTTGCCGTAGCCGCTACCTGTAAGGCTGAAATCCGCAACTCTGACCTCAACCCCTTCACAAAATGACGAATCCGCTCTTGTGGACTGAAACAAAGTTGAGTGGCATATCTGGATAGGGCACGAAACTTAGCCTCATATGCATTGACCGACATCCTACCCTACTCTAGGCTCAAGAACTCATCCCTTTTCCTATCCCTCAAAGTCCGGGGGATATACTTCTCCATAAACAAACTAGAGAATGAGGCCCAAGTCATAGGTGGTGCCTCTGTTGGTTGACACTCAACATGTGACCGCCACCACATTTTGGCGTTCCCTTGAAACTGATAACTCACGAACTCAACACCAAACCGTTCTACTATACCCATCTTGTGTAGTAGCTCATGACGATCAACCGTAAAATCGTAAGCATCCTCGCATTCAAAGACTTTGAAGACTGGAGGTTTCAATTTCAAAAACTTACTGAAAAGTTCATGCTGATCATTTGTCATTATAGGACCGGTAGTCAGACGTGGAAACGTGCCTATGTCCAATGAGGCATCCATACGAGGAGCAATAGTGGCTGCATGTTGTACCTCCGGACCCCGAGGTGCTGGTGCAGAAAACACTGGAGGTGTTTGACCTTGATCAGATAACCCACTAAGATAAGCGAGAACCTGATTGATCATCCCTGGGGTAGGTTGGGGTGGCAATTCCTCATTTTGCACTTGTTCATTTTCCTCATCCTCCCCTTCTCTTATTACCTCCTCAGTCGGTGGAGGAGTCACTGCCCTAGTATCAGATGGGCTAGGTGCTCGTCCTCTTCCCCTAGAGGACGTCCTCCCACGACCTCTACCACGGCCTCTTGCCGCTGCTCTTCCTCGAGCTACAGCCCTAGTGGCTGGCTCAGACGCACCCTGTCCTGCCGGTGCTGGTGTTGGTGTTGGCGTAGTCGTTGCTCTAGTTCTAACCATCTGCGAAAGAGAGTGAAGATGGTCAGATACCAATTTGTATCACCTAGATACCAATTGGATTCAAGTAGTAGCACGAAAGAAAGAATGAAAGAATAGAATTTTCCTAAAGTCTTATAGCCTCTCAAAGAAAAGTAAAGGCGTCCCCCTACCGTTCCTTAAGACTCTACTAGACTCGTTCTTGTGTGATGAGACCAAGAAACCTAATGCTCTGATACCAAGTTTGTCACGACCCAAATTCGGGCCGCGACTGGCACCCACACTTACCCTCCTATGTGAGCGAACCAACCAATCTAACCTTAACATTTCAATATAATATCAACAGAAAGTAATGCGGAAGACTTAAACTCATTAAATAAAGACCAATTCATTAACTTCTACAATTCAACATCTATTATTCCCCAAAATCTGGAAGTCATCATCACAAGAACATCTATGATCAAATTACTAACTAAAAATGTCTAAGAAGCTAAAAATACATAAGAAGCTAGTCCATGCCGGAAGTTCAAGGCATCAAGACTTGAAGAAGAAGATCCAGTCCAAGCTAGAAGCATTAGCTCACCCTGAATTTCCGATGTAGTAAGACTGGCTTGAATTACTGTTGAGTCGAAGACGACGGCACGTTTGCTACACTCCACAAATAACAAAGAAGAAAACATAAAAGTAGGGGTCAGTACAAAACACGGGTACTGAGTAGATATCATCGGCCAACTCAAAATAGAAAACAATATATACCAAGTAATATCATAAAATCAACTATGATACTCAACATGTAGCAACAACAAGCACTATATCATTAACAATTACCGTCAAGTTCACACATGAGGACTCAAGCCTCAATACCATACTCATTTGGGAATCATGTTTATTAGATTGAGTGTATTAACATCTTTCAAGATTCATTATCTTTATTTCTCTTGTGTCGGTACGTGACACTCCGCTCCCTCATATTCATTAATCCTCTTGTGTCGGTACGTGACACTCCGATCCCCTAAATCTACGTGTCAGTTCGTGACACCCGATCCCCTAAATCTACGTGTCGGTTCGTGACACCCGATCCCCTAAATCTACGTGTCAGTTCGTGACACCCGATCCCCTAAATCTACGTGTCGGTTCGTGACACCCGATCCCCTAAATCTACGTGTCGGTTCGTGACACCCGATTTCCTAATTCTACATGTCGGTTCGTGACACCTGATCCCCTAATCTCATTCTATCAACTCATCAAACCTTCTCCCTTATCAAGGCATCATCAATCTTATTACTTTAGTTCATCAAGTCTTCTCCCTTACCAGGGCATCATCATTAAAAAGAGATAAGTTTTTTATCAAGATTTGGGATTCAGTAACTTCATCATGCTTAATAATCACAATTATATAATCACGTTCATGCATGCATACAATTAAGCACATAGCAGGGTTTTACAATACTATCAATACATATCATTCTCTATTAAGAGTTTACTATGAAAGCATGAAAACCATAACCTACCTCCACCGAAGACTAGTGATCAAGCAAGCAAATTTCCAAAGTTTTGTTCTTTTTTCTTCCTCGTTCGATTCTCCCTCTCTCTCTTGTTCTTTCTATTTTCTTTATTCAAACCCTCTTTCTTTTACCCTAATTAGTATATAATTAAGAATAAAAGATGACAATAATAACCCACTAATTAACTTAAGGTTACCTCTTTTAACCCCCAAGTAATTAGACTTATTAACATTAACCCTCTAACTTTATAATTAAAGTAGGAATAGTCCAAAACGTCCCTTAAAACGTGTAAAGAAATCCGACCTGCATCGATTTCGCGATGCAGTGACGGCTCGTCGCGCTGCGACGGTCCGGCCCGCCGCTCACAGAGTTCGTGAGACTCAATTTCTTTGAAGAGTCTGTGACGATCCGTCACACCTGTGACGGTCCGTCCTGCCATTCCGTCACGAAGTTCAGAGAGTCGATTTTCAGTACCCAATTTCAGATTTTCTAAGTGTTTTGAAACGAGACCCTGCGATAGTCCGTCGTGCCTGCGACGGTCCGTCGTGCCGTCCGTCGTTTCTGCCAGTTTTACCAGAATTGAAGTCTGTTGCTCAAAACGACTAAACAGGTCGTTACAATAGCCTAATAGACAAAAAGGTCACACAATTTATATGCCACAATTTCTAATTAAAATATACCAATATTTTTTTGCGATAAATAATCTAAAGCATGAAATTAGCTAATAAGTAATTCAAATTGATAGATTTTCCATAAACTTCAAAACATAATATGTGTTGTGTACATACACATACTTATAACGCATTAATATTCTAAATGTGTATACAATAGTTCAAAAAGTACTCTTACAATAGTTCAATATATTCCACAAATGAATATATTTCACAAAATCAAATTAATGTATTCAAACTTTTACAAAAGTTCAAAAACTCAACATCATCCACTTCGAATTTGTTCACCTCCATTTCCCTACACAAATCAAATTGCGATGGTTATAGAATAGGCAAGAAGTTCCATATTGCAACATGTATTTAAGAGGCAAGAAATCCAGATTGTAGTAGTTTTTATAATCATTCATGCAACAATTGGTCAATATTTTTTTATATAAAAGGATGGATTCATAACCTCAATATTTCTATTTTATTGCTAAAAATAAGGTCAAACACCCCCCCCCCCTCCACCCCAAAATGGTATCAGATCTATGAAAGATGAAAAGAAGTATGGTATCAACAGAAAGATAAGAAAAATAAAAAGAAAATTGAACAAATTATATCCAGAATACAAAGAACTTAATGTTACAAAAACCAACAATAAAGGATTAGAAGAAATGATAGATATTATTTCTAAATTCAAATATAAATATATTAAATACTTAAAAATATGATGAATAACGAATATAAACAAGAACTTGATAAAATAATTATGGCAAAAAGAAAAGGATTAAGGCACAGACAAAATAGACTAAATAACAATATATTTGCAGGAATTTGTGAAAAATCTATAATAGCACAAAGAAATAGTATTTTATATCTAGAAATACAAATAAATAATTTAGAATATAATCTACAACATAATTTATAAATGAATAAAGAAGAATATTCAAAAGATGAGAAAATATTTGAAAACTATGAAGGATTAAAAATAAGAATAATATTTTCTAATCTAGGAAGAAGATATAAGAAAATAGGTGACAATTTAAGTTTAATGTTAGAAAAAGAAACGGTAAAATTAGAAGATAGTTTAACTGCTATGGTAAGGATAGAAAAAGAAAAGGCCTAAGTCATCTTCAGCCACTCAAAGTTGTCCGCATAATTCATTTAGACACATCAACTAATCCTTGTGCCAATTGAACACTTTATTTGTTCAAAAGTCATTCCTATTAGACACAAAATGCTGACATGGCAAAAAACGTGTAATTCACTTTCCTTGAGCGCGTTAATTTATTAAAAAATAATATTTATTTTTTCTCTTAATTTATACCCCTAAGTTAATTTTAAAAAAAAAATTAACAAAAAAGAAGAAGAACTGTTGTCTTCTTCTTCTTCTTCCCTATTTCTATCAACCCCACCCCACCCCAACCCCTATACCCATACACCAGTGGTTATGTTCTTCCCCCATCATTCTAATGATTTCAAAATTCTTAGTATCAGTGGTTATCTTCTTCCCCCACCATTCTAATGGTTTCAAAATTCTTAGCATTTTGTTTCATTTATAAATTTTTCGAAGAGATTCTTTTCCCCATCTTTCTCTACCTAAAAAACGAGATGAAGTAAAAAGTTATAATTATTAAAAAAGCTGATGAAAAAAAAATTGTCGGATTAAAGATGGAACTGTATAGGGAGGGGAGGGTAGCCATTAATGGAGTTAGGTGAAATGTATGTTTTGTTCCAGTTGAAGGCAGGGAAGTTTAAATTTTACTTCTTTTTTTTCATTTTTTTTACTTTAAAATAATTTTTATTTTTTTTACTTTATAATATAATGTTTAAATAATTTTTTGGATTAAAAAATAACGCATGTCATTATTTGATTGGTCAAATTGACATGTCAGCGCGAGTGTATTTCACACATCCTCTATTTTTTGTTTATTCTCGAAAAAATGTTCAAATGGTTCAAATTCAGAATGGTTGAAGTGTTCAATAGGTAGTACGTCTAGTTGAAGTGTCTAAATGAATAATCGGGACAAGTTTGAGTGGCCGCATATGACTTTGGCCAAAAGAAAATGAAGAAATAGATAGAAAAATGAAAATTGAAAAAATAAAACATCAAGCGAGGAAAGAAGTACAACAAATAGGAGAAGTAAAAAACAAAGAAGTTTTAGAGCTAGAAAAAGAATTAGCAATGTTGAAAGAAATGTATGAAATAAAACAAAAAGAGAAAGAACAGAAAAGAAACTTGGCAAATGAGATAAACAAATTTAAAGAAAGATTGCAATTAGAAGATAAAAAAAGTAATCAAGATAATATAACTAATCTACCAGAGGTAAGAATTGATGATATCAACAATAATTTAGAAGAACAATACTCAGAGATAAGTGAAACATATACAGAACATTTAGATAATATTGACAATACAAAAAATGTAGAAATAAATACGGGAGATATAAACATGAATGAAAAACCTAGTACATCAAGAGTAAAAAATTCAAAATACTTAAATCCAACATATTATAATATAAGTTATGAAAAGTATGATAGAGAAAAGATTTTATGGGATAAAAGATTAAATAAGTGGACGCCTAAACCAACAACTGAACAACATAATTTTTTAGATTTAGACTGTGTAGCAGATATAAATAAAACAATTCAATTATGGATGAGATAGATATCAAAACAATTAATAGATAACAAGATAGGAATGACGGAAACACCATGATATATAGAAAGAACACTTATAGGATCAACAAAATTATGGTTACAAAATTTAACAGAAGTATAAAGACTTTAAGAAATAATAAAAAATTTAATGGAGAAATAGCTACAACATCTATGGAAATATTAAATAAATATGAAATAATTATAAGAAATGAATTAAGTAGTATGAAAACAGAAGTAGAAGAACAAAATAAAGAAAAAATTGTAAATAGAAATTTAATGGCAAAATTGGCAATATGTAATATGTGTTATATAGATGAATATACATGCGCATTTAGAGAATATTATTATAAAGAAACATATAAAATGGAAGAAAGTAAAGAAATAAGAAAATTATATTGTACAAAATTACCAGAACCTTTTAGTTCAAAAATAATAAAAAGTTGGAATGAAGTAGAATTAACAGATACTTTAGGAGCTAGAATGAAATTCTTACAAAGATGGTTTACAGAATTATGTGAAAAACATAAGAAGACATAAAAATGGAAAAAGTATTAGTAAAAAATTTAGCATGTTGCAAAAATAAAATAGCACCTCAATTTGGTTGCACAGCTAGATATTATAAAAAGAAGTATAATAGAAATAAAAACTATAAAAAAAATATAGATCAACATATAAATATAATAAACCAAGAAAGCGATATTATGTAAAAATACATAACTAACAGACCATTTAGACCAAAAAGAAAATTGACGGAATGTACTTGCTATAATTGCGAAAAATTAGGACATATAGCTAAAGACTGTAAATTATCTAAAAATCCAAAGAAAAAACAGATATTAGAAATAATCATGGAAAACGAAAAATATACACAGATAGAATATAGCGATTACGATTTAGAAAGTGAAGATAGTATATATGAAATATCAAGAAAATGAAATAGATAATGACACAGAATTAGAATCAGATAATGAACTTTATAATATAAGTGACTGAAGCAGATGTACAAATAATAAATAAAGAAGAATGTCAAGATGAAGAAACTTTAGAACAAAAAATAATATTTAATAATAGTATATTTGAACAAATAAAATGAAAAGAATTAGATCTAAGTGTAGAAAAAATATTAGAAGTAACAAAAATAAAAAATTGATCTAAAAGACAAAAAGAAGAATATTATGTAGTAAGCCAAAGAGAACATATCATGGACTGTAAGTATACCAAAGGAAAAGCTAAAATAACCATAATAAATAAAAGGATAATTAATAAAGAAATACAAGATATAAATGCTAAAAACTCAATAAAATATGTACATTTAGGAGGAACTGAAATATTAATAAAAGCATGTTTTAGAGAAGGAATAAATACACCTATAGAAATATATTTAGCAGATGACAGAATTATACAACATATAGAAAAAAATTATAATAAGTGCAGTAAAAGGTAATTTAATATACCAAAAATTTAAATTTATAAGAAGTGCTAATTACTCAGTAGCAATTAATGACAGAAACATAGATAAATCATTCGTATTATATTGAAAAATGTCAGGAATAGAGCTAGCACCCGGAAGTGTAAAAATTTATATGTTTTAACAACAAAACATAAAATAACAGCAAAAAAAAATAAAAATAGAAAATCTCTTTGAAAAAATAGTTACGGTTATAGATAATAATGACTATAGTTATAATAAAATTGATATAGAAAGAGATTTAGAGATAGTACAAGAAAGACTAAGCACATCAAAAAGAATAAGTGATAATGATATATCACAAACATCATCAAGAATGAGTACTTCAAATATTTCCAAAAAATTAAATATAAGTTCACAAAGATTAATAGAAGAAGAAATAAAACCACATTATTATTATATAACAGGAATAATAGAACAAAGAAAATATTTAATACTAATAAATACAGGATAAGAAGAAAGTTATATTACAAGAGAGTTAGTAATGGAAGATAAAATAATAACTACGGAACACTCATGCCCAGAGTTACCAAAAGTATTAATAAATATTGAAGAAACAACAGAACAAGAAATAATAATTGGAGGTATACCAATGATAATAAAATTTAAAATATATCAAGGAAATGAGAATATAACTTTAGGAATAAAATGGCTAGAACAAGTAAAACCATATAATATAGAGGATAAACAATTAACGATAAATTATCAAAGTAAAAAAGTCATAATAAAAAGAACTATTATATAAATATATGAAAATATATATTCTCGCGAAGATAATAATAGAAGGATACTATAACAGATATTATACACCAATAATAGATACAGGAGTAGAGGCTAATATATGTAAATACAATTGTTTACCAGAAGAAAAATGGGAAAAGTTAAAAACACCAATAGTAGTAACAAAATTTAATAATGAAGGAAGTATGATCACATACAAGGCAAAAGATATAAAAATACAAATATGGGATAAAATATTAACTGTAAACGAAATATATGATTTTGAACTAACAACAAAGGATATGTAATTAGGAATGTCATTTTTAGAAAAATTATATCCACATATAATAACAAAAACACACTGGTGGTTCACAACACCATGTAAACAAAAGGTAGGAGCAAGAAGAGTAGGTAACAAAAGAAGAAAAACAGTAGAATTGATTAAAGGCAGTGAAAAAATTACACAAAAATTAGAAAATATAATAAAAAGAAGACCCTAGAATAGAATTTATTATATTTTCCTTAGATAAAGTAAAAATAATCCAAGAAAAATTAGAATTATTATATGACAAAGATCCTTTACAAGGATGGGAAAAACATAAAACATAAGTTAAAATTGAACTAATTGATGAAAATAGTATAATAACACAGAAATCATTAAAATATAATTTTAATGATTTAAATGAATTTAAAATACATATAAGTGAATTATTAAAAAATGGATATATACAAGAAAGTAATAGTAAACATACAAGTCAGGCATTTATTGTTAATAAATATAGTGAACAAAAAAGAGGAAAAAGAAGAATGGTGATTGATTATTGAAATTTAAATGCAAAAACTAAAACATATAATTATCCAATACCAAATAAAATATTAAAGATAAGACAAATACAGGGATATAATTACTTTAGTAAAAACTGATGCAAGTGAAAAGAGTTATGGAGGAGTATTGAAATATAAATATGATAACAGTAATATAGAATATCACTATAGATATTATTCAGGCACATATACAAATACGGAAATAAAATAGGAAATAATTATTTTCTGTATATAAATGTTTATTAGCATTTGAGCCATATATTGTATATAACAAATTTATTGTAAGAACATACAATACACAAGTAAAATGGTGGTTTACCAGAAAAATACAAGATTCAGTAACAACAAAAGAAATTAGAAGATTGGTATTCAATATATTAAACTTTACATTTACAATTGAAGTAATAAAGACTAACAAGAATGGTGTTGCAGACTACTTATCAAGACAAAACTACTCAGACTGAGAAAAAAAATTACGATACAATCGAAGAGCTACTCAAAGCCATTACTACACTTTGTACCAAAGTGGACATGAGATACAAAAGATAAAGACTAATGCAGATAATCTGAAGTCTAAAGCTAATATAAGTGAGCAGCATGACAATAAAAATGCGGAGCTACGTCGATCGGAAGACGATAAAATTTCAGAGATAAAAGGAAACGATGGGAAACTCCCTAAAACCCATAACGTTTGTTTAAATACAGCTGCAGGTACAAGCAGGAAAGTTAATGAGAAATCACGAAATACAAACTTAAACCAGTTTTTTATAAAATCATTTACCCAAAACACACAAAAATATATACCACACAACCGCAAACTTCTACATACGCAGTTAGTATACAGAGTGATAAAAAAAGATACAATTATATCACACAATCATACATTGAAAATATATATAAGATCCAAACCTATTTAAATCTCAACCCTAAATCTAACCAAACCAAGACTATATAACCCAAAAATTACAAGGATACAATAGACTTATAGCACAACCAAAAACTAGTGCTAATCTAGTCAAGACATGTTATAGATTACTAAGTACAGTATATTCATACGACGGTGAAAAAATTAGTGGAATACCAGAGTTATACAAAGCATTTATTACATATAAAAGAAACTTGTTTTATACAGCACCAGCAGAGATATTGTATGAAGAAATTAAGTCACTGATTCAAGTTATTAAGATAGGATTAACAAAAGATATGATCATACGAGAAGATATTTGACATCATAACGAAATACCAAAAATAGAAATACCAAGTTTTTATGCCAATAAAAGAATAATTGGTATATCAACTATCATACATGAATTAGCAAACAATTATTTAAATGAAAACGCTATATGGAGTTATTACGCTAGAGATCAAGTTAAGATATATTTGTACTCGAGGGAGTTAAGAAGAGCAGATATGGATGAAGTCCAGCGATGAATTTTGTCACTACTAAAACAAGAAGAACAACCTACGACAAGAGCATTGAAAAAGAAATTTATTTCAGAAAAATTATTGATCAGATATTGCAAACTTATTGGACACAAATATCTAGATCACAGATGCTCCTAATGTAATAGAAAAGATAACGTTATAACAGATATTGATTTGGAATAAGAATAAGGAGAAAAAGGTGCAAGATAAGATAAGGATGAAGAAAAGAAAAAGAGTTATGGCAGACAAAGAAAAAATGACAAAAGAAAAAAGAGACATAAAGATAGAGAAGGCGGCAGACAGAGAGATAAAAATCTTTGAAAAAATGTTAAAATAAAGAGATAAGATTCCTTTGTACAGTAAATAACTTTTGCTTTTTTGAAAGGTCAATGTGTATAGCCGGCCATTTTTAAAGTTTTGTTTAAAAAGTCGTAAAATATACAGTAGACGCACTTATGTGCAGGTTTAGGATTTAGTATATATAGATTGCCAAATTGTAAATAAAAGGCAGGGAATACCAAACTAAAGTTCATGTTAATAAACCCTCTCTCAAAATACAAAACTCTCTAAAAGATACAAATTAAGAAAAACATATGGAAAAATCGGAAATACAATCAGATAACATGACAAATCAATAGGAAAGGTGCATTGTTTATTAGATATGCAGAACTAATTTCATATATTCCTGAATATCATATTTATGATTGATTAAATTTATGTTAGTTATTATACACTAGAAATATTTGAATCATGAATTCTAGTTTGTTAGTAAACGGGAAACAGAGAGAAAATTGCTAGACTATGCCATCCCACAGTGGAATATATGAAATTTAATCAATCATAAATATGATATTCAGGAATATATGAAATTAGTTCTGCATATCTAATAAACAATATACCTTTGCCTCTTGATTTGTCATGCTATCTGAGATATCTGATTGTATTTCCGATTTTTCCATATGTTTTTCTTAGTTTGTATCTTTAAGAGAATTTTGTATTTTGAGAGAGGGTTTATTAACTTGAACTTTAGTTTGGTATTGCTTGCCTTTCATTTACAATTGACAATCTATATATACTAAATCCTAAGCCTGCACATAATTGCGTCTACTATATATACTTTACGACTTTTTAAACAAAACTTTACAAATGGCCGGCTATATACATCGACCTTTCAAAAAAGCAAAAGTTATTTACTGTACAAAGGAATCTTATCTCTTTATTTTTATATTTTTTCAAAGATTTCTATCTCTTTGTCTGCCACCTTCTCCATCTTTATACCACTTTTTTCTTTTGTCATTTTTTTCTTTGTCTGCCATAACTCTTTTTCTTTTCTTCATCCTAATCTTATCTTGCATCTTTTTCTCTTTATCCTTATTCCAAATCAACATCTGGTATAACGTTATCTTCTCCATTGCATTTGGAGCACCTGTGATCTGGATATTTGTGTCCAATAAGTTTGCAATATCTGATTAATAATTCTTCTGAAATAAATTCCTTTTTCAATGCTCTTGTCGTAGGTTGTTCTTCTGGTTTTAATAATGACAAAATCTATCGCTGGACTTCATCCATATCTGCTCTTCTTAACTCCCTCGAGTTCGAATATATCATAACTTGATCTCTAGCGTAATAACTCCATATAGCGTTTTCAGTTAAATAATTGTTTGCTAATTCCTATATGATAGTTGATATACCAATTATTCTTTTATTGGCATAAAAACTTGGTATTTCTATTTTTGGTATTTCGTTCTGATGTCCAATATCTTCTGGTATGATCATATATTTTGTTAATCCTATCTTAATAACTTGAATCGGTGACTTTCTTCATACAATATCTCTGCTGGTCCTGTATAAAACTTAATATAAAACAAGTTTCCTTTTGTAAATCTTTTATATGTAATAAATGTTTTGTGTAACTCTGATATTCCACTAATTTCTTATACGTCGTATGTATATATTGTACGTAGTAATCTATAACTATAACATGTCTTGACTAGATTAGTACCAGTTTTTGGTTGTGCTATAAGTCTATTGTATCCTTGTAATTTTTGGGTTATATAGTCTTGGTTTGGTTAGATCTGGGGTTGAGATTTAAATAGGCTTGGATCTTATATATATTTTCAATGTATGTTTGTGTGATATAATTGTATCTTTTTTTATCACTCTGTATACTAACTACGTATGCAGAAGTTTGCGGTTCTGTGGGTATATGTTTTTGTGTGTTTTGGGTAAATGATTTTATAAATAACTGGTTTAAGTTTGTATTTCGTGATTTCTCACGAACTTTCTTGCTTGTACCTACAGCTGTATTTAAACAAACGTTATGGGTTTTAGGGAGTTTCCCATCGTCTCCTTTTATCTCTGAAATTTTATCGTCTTTCGATCGACGTAGCTCCGCATTTTTATAGTCATGCTGCTGACTTATATTAGCTTTAGACTTCAGGTTATCTTCATTAGTCTTTAGCTTTTGTATCTCATTATCCATTCTATCCACTTTGGTACAAAGTATAGTAATGACTTTGAGTAGCTCTTCGATTGTATCTTCATTTTTGTTGTCAGTCTGAGTAGCTTTGTCTTAATAAGTAGTTTGCAACACTATTCTTGTTAGTCTTTATTACTTCAATTGTAAATGTAAAATCTAATATATTTCATACCAATCTTCTAATTTCTTTTGTTGTTACTGAATCTTGTATTTTTCTGGTTAACCACCATTTTACTAGTGTATTATTTGTTCTTACAATAAATTTGTTATATACAATATATGGCTCAAATGGTAATAAACATTTATATACGGAAAATAATTCTTTCCTATTTATTTCCTATTTTATTTCCGTATTTGTATATGTGCCTGAATAATATCTACAGTGATATTCTATATTACTATTATTATATTTATATTTGCACATTCTACTTTTGATGCCTTTACAGCCAGCAGGTGTTCCTTTTACTGCCTTTACACCTTCATCCAACATTCTACAATGCGCATTATCAACAAATTTAAACTTATTCCCGTCAACAAGAACATTCAACAACTAATTATAACTAAAAGTACCAGCCATTACACAAAACTCATTCTACATCATATCAAGAACATTAATAGCTTCATTATTCAACTCAAATTTTGCATAACTTTCAATAAAGATAAAAGAAAGTACCTTCAACTAATTCAATCTTCAATCTCTTCATATCATCCAATAACCCCTTCATTAAATCAAAAGATCCCATATTTCCAAGCTTCCTTAGAATCTTTTCGAATATAGACAAAGTGGGTGTGAAATGGGGCTGCTTAGAAGCCCATTTAAAGTGATGAAAAGCTGAAGTTTCAACATTTTCTTAACGAAGGGTGTCGAAAAATTACTTTGGTGTGAAATCTTGCAAGAGTTCTTGTTCTTTAGAAGGTAAAACAGTTGAAGAAACACATTGGAGATGAAAATGGGAGAGATATGGGCTTAGGAGGATGAAATGGAGGAAAGAAGAGAAAGAGAAAGCCATTGAAACAATTCAACAAATTGAACAGATAGCATGTGGTAACACTAATTGAAGAAAATCTCAGTGGAGAAGAGCACAGGCATCTGCAGATTGCATACTCAGGTAATATATCTGCAGATTGCATCTGGAAGTTATAGAAAATAGTAAATCTGCAGATTTCAAATTCCAGATTGCATTTGGAAGTTACAGAAAATAATAATTCTGCAGATTGCAGATTCCAGATTGACTATGGCATACACTGAAGGATCAGTCGACTAGAATAGTAGAGAAATACCATTTCGAATCTTAACAGCTAACACCCAGAACATAATTAAAATGGAAACAAAATCTCACATAGAAAAAACTAGACTCTAACCATACCAAACAAGCCACTAACAACAGCTAAAAAGAGAAAATTGTTAAAACATTTAGAGTGTTTAACCAACATTCAACAATATTCAAAAACATATCGAGATCTCTTTTTCTTGATAGCAGTCAACAAATTACATACCTTTGCCACTCAAATTTTGAAAAGATCTCTTTTTGTTCTTCTACGCCAGTTTCATCTTATTGAGAAGCATGTTCAAGTTGTAAACATCATTTTAAAGAAGTTCAAACACATTATTTAGAAGACCAAAAGTAAAAACTCAAACTAGAAAGTACAGATATGCAGATTTGCATATTGCACATTTGCAGATTTACATACATATTTTAGATTACAAATTTTCCACTAAATATAGAACAATAAGATACCACAACACATTTTTAAGATCCAACATAGATCCGCAGATCTGCAGATTAGAAGATTTACATATTTTATATTTTTAAGCCCAAGCACGGATAACTCTCCTAATACAGGAATACTTGTTGATACCACTAACAATTCACATGCTACTGTCCCTAAAATACAGAACACAATCTCAAAAGAGGAGAATCATCAAAATGGTAAGTCTACTCCCTCTAACTATATGCTCAACCAGTTTTTTTTAATGATCAAATTGTTTACCATGACCATGTTAATGCCATGGGACAAAAGGCTGTGGAAAGTTGTGAATAAATACAGGGGCGAGTGTGAGTGAGTGTGGACAACAATCCAATTATAACCAAAAAGAATGCTGAACAATTGGACCCAAGACCATCAGCACCATCCTAAAACCAATGATGAGTAAAGTAATTACCATAAGGACTTTCCCAAGATTTCCATCAACTTTTACAAACGTCCCTTACCCGCACAAAAGAGTCAGCATTTATGTTCTAACATTGTGGAGATTTATGTTACCCATGGCCATAAATCAAATTCTTAACATGTCATAAATAAGGTAAAACGACGAGACAAGAATCAACTTATGCACATAATCAATTGCAATCCTGAGAAATCAAGTTTATGGCATAAATAGGTGGATGACTAAACTGGAACTCAACATGAAAATATTACTATATTTGATAAAAAAGAAAATTTTGAAATGAGAAGGGACCATATGAAGGCTTTCTTGATAGAAATGGTACATTGTTTGTTTAACACACAAAGCTAAAGGTACTCATCTGCAAAATTTTGTTGTTCCAACTAGTTTGAGAGGTCAAGAAAATTAAATCGCATATGACAATAGCTCGCTCTCCTAAAACCTTTATATAACAGTTTTTGCCAAGGTCCTGCCTAAGAATATAGGGAAAGCTCTTTTAACAGTGACTCAGATCACATAAGCAGGTCATCGAAGAAAAAAAAACCTCAAAGTGTGATGTAGATCAAGATTGGCACCTTAATGATATATGAGATGGTGCACCGCATAAGAAATCACATTATCCAGCTCAAAGTATTCATTCCCAAGTCAAAAAAGTATTCACACATGAGATTGATCAGATACCCAGTGAGGGTAGAAGTGAAATACTCTTCTTAAGGGTCTTCCGTGATCACCAGTGAATGGCTGCTGCAGTTTCTGATGTTCCCAACTGAACAGTAGTTTCAAGAAGAAAAAAAAAATCAGCATTAAATGCTTACTCATTTACCCATAGTCCATGGCCATGGGAAACATAAATCTCCAAAAAGTTAGAACATAATAAATAGCAGCAACAAAACTCAATTAAGTGTGTGTGTGTGTGTGTGTGTGGGGGGGGGGGGGGGGTCAACATCGTAAACTATAATGCTAAACAAATGTTTATTAACCTGCAAAATAAACTTGATTAAAACACAGTCTGAACACAACAAAGAATGACGATTGAAGGCAAGCTTGAATGGAAAGAATGACCATATGAAAACATCCCCCATACTGTGAGTATTGCAGGCACCAAGGACACTACATAGAGGAATGGAATGTTTGAATGAGGGAGGAGCATTACAGAAATAGAAAAGAGAATGAAAAGGAAAAGAAGGATAAAAGCAAGGAGAATCAACACAAGAAAGAGAAATAAAATAACTATGACAATGCAAAAGATGCTACAGAAAAACAACAACAAAACATTAGGGAGATGAACAAACAAAATAAACCTTAACAACAGAAGGAAGAAGAATGGCAAACACAAAGAAAAAGAAACCAAAGACAGCAAGAAGTGAGACCCCATAAAACAACATGGTAACCTACCTCACCACAAAATCCGACAGCCAAGGAAGCTCCCCAAAACACCGCACAAGCAACATATAAACTTCCCATATTACTTCACAATGCTTTCACTAACTTGAAATACAGAAAATTCAAGCTATAACAAGAGAAGAACCTACAACCACAGGGCATCCAGCAATAAAGGAAACACATAAAAGGTATGAGCATGAAAATGATAAAGAAAAACAAAAAATTGCAATAAGCAGGGGATGTCAATAGCAAAATATCATGTATCATAGATATGAAACCTTACTCAAATAATTTGTCTAAAAATGCTACTAACATTGTTGAAGTTGAAGGAGGGATGGATGGGGGTTGTTAATACAGCCTCACTTCTGCAGAAAGGGGCAACAGGAGGAGGGAATTTGCCTCATGTTTTCCAAGAGGGGGTGCACTCAGACCTTAACCAAGACCATAGAGCTCCAGCTAACAATAAAACTCAACAACAGCAATCCAAACAGCAGCAGGGTTAACAACAAGGGAAGACAGTGTCAATGAAACAAGGTCACCTTAGCACACACTTCTAACAATACTACCCGACACCTCTATTTCAGTTTCTAAAGTAAGTGTAAATTAGTACTTACTTGATGAAATCAGTTCTTCAGCTTCCGTCCTGCAACTCTTCGATTTTTATTTCTTCGATCCCCAGGTCTTTAGCATCAACTCTTCATTTCTTCGAGAAATTCAAAATCTGGAGATGAGAATCTTCAACTCAACTCTTCCATTTTTCAGATTAGCTAGTCAGGAGAATCTACATGTTTTAAAAGTTTTATAGCTACATAAATGACAAAACAAATTTAACACGCAAGTTTAAAAAAATTAATTGAAACTATGTCATATAAATAGAAACTGGAGGAGTAATGTTCAACGAAAACATTACAGTAACTGTTCCATATAAAATTCAAAATATATTGATAACATATAACAACACTTGTTCTGTTTAATGCCCATCATTTCATTATACTCAGTCTTCACAATTTTTTACTTTTATCGAAGGAACAACTAATATCTCTGTTCATTCAGTTTTCTTCTTTTCATTTGTTCAATATCACAAGACAAGGTACTAAGGCCCAGGGAAACCACAAATCAACTAATAAAGATAAATTACGAGGTAGACTCCCTAGAATTGTATAAAAACACAAGAACAGCAAAACCCTAAAGCTAGAATCTAGACTTTCAAAGATAGAATTCTTAAGCGATAAACCCTAAATCTATCTGAAATCAAGTCCTGCAATGAGAAATCAGAGAGAAAAGTGTCACGGAGAGACTTAACTTCAGTTCATCTTGCTAACTGTTGGGAATTAAACACACAACAAACACAAATAATCTAGAGAAAAAAGAGAAACGGAACGCAAACGGGACACACAAGAATTTAACGTGGTTCGGTTTCCCTACTCCACGACTGTAACAGGAGGATTTTATTTCACTTGTGGTCCTTAAAGAATTACAAATACAAGGATCATATTTATAGGAAAACCAAATGGTTAACCTAGGGTTTCAGTAATGGGTCGCCGCCACAAGCCTCCACAAAGCCCAACAATCTCCCACTTGGAGGCTTGAAGAATTTCAACTGTCATCCACTTAGAACACTTGTATGTCTAGTAATCTTTTTCAACTCTCTCCTGCTCTGGCCTTCTCATCACCAATCGAAAGGCCCGTTGAAGCTCCCCGGCTTCAACACATCGGCCACGGCCAAATCGCCTTGACTCGTCCTCGGTCCCTACCGGCTCCCACTTGAGACACGAATCGCCGGATCCTAGAACTCCTCGAGAACAAACACTCTCCATACTCGGAAGAAATTTTCGAGACGTATCAACATTTGGAATCTTGGTTCTCTTGACCCATCGTCTTCTCAGAGCCTTGGTCAAGCACTGCTGGTGCTCCCACCGCCACAAACGCCTCGACCGGGTCTTCCTGAACCTTTCCTTGCTCGCTCACCCGAATCGACCTGTGGCTCGGGTTTCTTTCTTGCAAAGACAACCTTCTTACGCCACGAGATTACGTGGAACGGGACTTTGTTTTCTTACGAGCTGGGGCGGTCACTCCCTCGCACGGTAATCCGACAATATACAACGATCCTCTTTTTGTTCCACGAGCCATGACAAGATTGCCCTCACGACCTTCCATCGCCCATTTCCGAACTTCACATGATGTCCCTGTTCATCCACCTGCCTAACAGAACTCAAACTTTTCCTCAAGCTTGGGTGAACACTGACATCCTTCAAGGTCCGTAACCGACCGGGCGTCTTTCAAAGACCATGTCACCCATGCCCGTAACATCAAGAGCTCTATCGTCTGCAAGCCTTACCTTTCCAAAGTCTCCAATAACCAGATTCTGCAATGCTTCACTGCTGTGGGTAGCGTGAAAAGAAGCACCAGAATCCATGACCCAGGAATCCACATTGCTCTCCGCGCAACAGATAAACAAATCCTCGTTGACGCTGTCTTCTGCAATGTTGACTTGTTTGTCTTTCTGGCATTGATTCCTGAAATGCCCCACCTCCTTGCAGTTCCAACATGTTACACCTGAGCCATCCCGAGCCTTCGACTGATTCCTTCTTCGGTTCCTGCTCCCACTACCTCTGTTATTTTCTCTGCCTCTGACGACGTTTAGCATATCACCTGATGATTCTCCAGAACTCCTTCTTCTGACATCCTCGCCAAGAACGAGATCACGAATCTTCTCAAAGGTGAATCCATTAGGTCCCATCAATCGCAATCGCTGTAACTGCTCAGGACCGCCAGGCAATGATGATAACAAAGAGTAAAGCTTGAACTTCATCATCGAACTTAATGCCAACCGACAAAAGTCCGCTAAGATCGAATTCAATGAGTTGATGTGCTCGTAATCGAATCGCTTTCCTTCATCTTTGTGTTCACCAACTCTCTAATCGTAAAAATTTTGTTTCTTTGCAGATGGCTTCGTACATGTTAGACAAGGCTTCCAAGATGCCTTTATTTGTCTTCTCCTTAAGAATGTTGAACGCAACATTCTTGGTCAACGAGTCGGATAATCGACATAGCTTTCCGATCCAAATCGCCACTCTGCATCGTGACAATTTTCCTTGTTTGTCACCCAACACTACGTCCAAATCTTTCTGAACCAGCAAATCTTCAATCTGCATCTTCCACCAACTGAAATCTGTACCATCGAACTTCTCAATTCGGAACTTCCCATCTTCTGCCATCTCAAAGGACTTTGTCAATTCCCTTAACGGCGTCTACAGACAACGGGCGGCGATTTGAACGATGCTCACGATTTGGACGCTCGCGGCTGGATCAAAGGCTCCTCGACGCGGCGGCCAACGGAACGGCGCGACGGACAAAGACACTGACGACGGCCGTTCGCACCTGCAGTTCTCCTAGCCATTCGGCCGCTTGAGGTTACCCACACAGAACGGCGGCTACTCCTCCTGCACCGCGATTCTTCACACAAGAACCCTAGGTGACAATTTCTCACAGTTTGTGTTACAATGTTGTTGAAACCTCGCTCTGATACCAATTGTTGGGAATTAAACACACAACACACACAAATAATTTAGAGAAAAGAGAAACGGAACGCAAACGGGACACACAAGAATTTAACGTGGTTCGGTTGTGTGTTTAATTCCCAACACTAACAACCCCAATAAATTCCTTCTAAACAAAAAAATTAAAATTCATTCAATATGAAGAAGCTTGATGAAATCTTCAGCTCTTACCTTGACGAAATCTTCAGCTAGGAGAAGAGAAAGCTCGGTCAGCTCGGTGAGTTTTGCAGCTCGATCTTCAGCTCGATCTTCAGTTCTATCTTCATCTCGGATAAGAGAATTGTGAGTTCTTCAGCTCGGAGAAGTAAAAGGAAAGGGTGATTTGAAGGAAAGAGCTCGATCTTCAGCACAATATCAGAGAAAGGAAAGGGAAAGCGTGAGTTCTTCATAAAAGGATCGAGAAAGGGAGAAGGAAAGAGAAAGTCTTTTTGTTTTATTATTAATTAATGTTTATTTGTTTTGCCAATAAAAATAGGAGGGAGAATTAAAATTTTTGGAGGGAATATAAAATTAATTTTAAGGTCACACTTATATTGTGTTGTTTTTATAATACTAAAATATGACATTAAAAAAAGAGTTGTCATATATGTAAAAAAAAATTGTCAATTATATCATTTTGTAGCAACACTTATAACGTGTATCTTATAGCAATAAAGACTACACTTTTCAAGTGTTGCCAATAGTATTGTTGCTAAAACTTAAAAAAAAATTCTACATTTTGAAAGCGTTCCCAAAAATACTTTAGGAAACACTTTAAAAGTGTAGTCTAGAATTAGTGTGACTAAGACCCAATATGGTGTAGTGTCCCTCGAAATATTACATCCTCTTTTTGCATAACATTTATCACCACCATGTCTTAGAACTAATTCAAATGACATGTTCACACAAATAATGAAGAGATAAACTATTTTCATAACATTACACTATTCACAACAACACAATCAGGATAAAACATCAACTATTATTCAATAAGCCGTTCAAACCTTTCTCTAACACATCATACACAGAATATTAATCATATTGTCTCTTATTACCCCTTTTTCATCATTATAATTAATCAATGTGGACTAGTCTACCCATCATCAAGTTTCATTATCCCCAAACACATATAACAAGGAAATATACGAATTCCACATACTTAACAAGGGTTTGAAAATTCACTTCTCTCAAATAACCAAACAATCACCCTTGGACTTTATCCTTCTCTTTTCATTGAACTTCCAAATCAATGCAATCTATTCAAGTACAGATTGAAAATAAGATTTTGAAACTAACAATACTCAAATTACTATGTGTATAGCCTTGTCCTGGAAAAATCACTAAAATTTATAATCAAGTTCGTAAATTTGATTCCAATTCACATTTCTACTATCATATTTTTCAAGTTTAAAGTCTAGGGTTATGTCTTAATTCCTCCAATATCCTAAATCTGATGGTATTCATATTATACATTACATCGAATATTCAATCACATTACCAATATAACAAAACTTGAATCATAATATTATAATAATAACTAAATAAAAACACAACGAAGTAATTACGAACAAAATCACGAGAATTCCTACTGTTCAAACCTTAATTACGTTTATGATGCCATATATTTCCATTTACTACTTTCGTCATCATTGACTAATCATTCCATAATGATTGGTGAATTCCCTTTTTCCATTGAAAAGACAGCATATACAATAAACAATTTTTTCCAATTATTCTAACTATAAATCAACTTAATTGTTTCCTTTTTTTCACTATCAATCAAGTATACTAATAATAATTAAAAATGATGATAGGATACCGATCACATATACACCACAATACAAACTTTGGACGATTACCTTATGTTTTCCGTTTCGTGCCGCTGATGCACAAGTTAGTTTCTTCCTTCTCTTTATATTCTAAATTAATTAATAAAAGTCAAATAGTATAGGGTATGTAATATATTTCATAGTTGGAAATTATTCTAACCTAAATTAAATATCTTATAAATATCGATCAATTAACTAACCATAGTTAAACAAATTTTTTTAAAATTTCCAAAACAACTTTATCAACTGATTAGAAACAACTCGGGGCAACTATCGAGGGTTGAAAAAAATACTAATTTTACAAAAAAAATTACAAAATTGATCTTCCGGTTCATTACACTCTATAGGTTCTTTCCTCCACGGCACAGCTTCCAAGCAGACCCAGCTGAACCAATTTTAAATTTCCTAATACCACTAGGTATCCACTAAGGATTATCTCCTAGAACTTTTTCTTAATGTGCCTACAAACCTCCTCCTTGAAGATAGCAGCTAACACCTTATTATTCTATTATCAAGTATTGTACAATTGAAAATAAATTTAACATGTCCATAATCATATGAGAGAGGTAAGACATACTGCAGGGCTCCTAATTGTGTCCACTTATCAAACAAAACACTAGCATGCATTCTTTTGGTTCCCACCAAATGTCTCGATAAAAAAATCTCTAGTTTGAAGCGTAGCCTCCCATACATTTGAACAACCATTCCATTGAACTACTTGAGGTTTATTTCTCTTACAATATTTGTTCCACATGAAATTATCCCATAAAGAATTGGAAGTTCTAAACTTCCACCAGAATATTGCTAAAAGATATTTGGAATCATCAAATAATGATCTTAACCCCAAACCTCCCTCACTTTTTAAAACACAGATCATCAAGCAATCTAGTGAGTGGTTGTTCCATCCTCTTTAAAGTTCCATAAGAATTTAGCAAAAATCCTATGAATATCATAAATAACACATTTCAGAGGGCTAATAGTAGATAATAGGTCAATAGGCACACATTGCAATACATGATTTATCAAAATCTTTCCCCCCCTCCCCCCCCCCCCCCCAAAAAAAAAAAACTAATCTTTTCTTTCCATAATTGGAGCTTATTATGAATTTATTTGATCAATTTTGAAAATTTTACCACCCTCTTCTTACCATTCCCAGTAAAACAACCCAAATACATCAAAGGAAACTTTTCTTTAGAGAAACTTGTGACTTGTTCGACAACCTTAATGGAAGTCTGTGAAGCTTCGCTGAACACATAATAATAAGTCTTATTCTTATCAATAAGTTGACCAGATTTATGTTCATATAGTATTTGAGTTTTCATAATCAGTTCTAAGGATCTTCTGTCTATTGCTGCAAAGATAATTTATCATCTCCTGATTCAATTATCAACTTTACTTGGGTAGTCCATAATACTTAAAATTAGACCTTTCACACAACTTATTAAGAGATAGAGATAAAACCTCCCTGATCAAAAGAGAAAGAGTAGGAGATAGAGGGTCCCCTTGCTTAACTCCCCTAGTAGAATGACAAAATTCACGTGCTTGCCCATTAATTAGAATCGAGTACCAATTATTAGCAAGAGACCTCCAAATCTTATCAGTCACATTAGAATCAAAAGCCAACCTTTCTAAAACGTAAATCAAGAAATTCCAGTCAACATTATGATAAGGTTTGTCCATATCCATATCAATAACCACATTATGTAGTTTACCCCTCAATATAATAACAAAAACAATTTCTTAAGATAAAATCACATTTTCAAAGACATTTCTACCCTTCACAAAGCCAAATGGATTCTGGAATCAACCTTCAGAGAAAGCCTTCCAATCTATCATGAATAAGGCGAGCAATGATTTTATAAAGAAAATTACTCAAACTAATTAAATGTAAGATCCTTAAGGGAATTCACCACATCCATTTTTGGTCTAAACATATAATAATATGATTGTTTATAGACTCGTTAACTTAAAAATTATGCACATATACTTGATAGATCGGAAAGTTTTGGAGGCATTGAGGCAAGGAAAAGCATTGGAGAAGTAGTTAACTGGACTTTGGTTATTCTATTGAGGTAGGTTATGGTTTAATATATTTAGATAGACTATCAATAGTTATTGATATGTATTTAGTTGTACTACGAAGTTCTCTATGTACTTGTTTGTTTGAATTTTTACTTGGTTTTGTGGTTTTGATAATCTCTTGGTTTTGTGGTTTTGATAATCTATGTGTTCTTTGAGAATGATGTGGAATCCTGAGACTTTGAAATTTATAATCTTGAACCATCTATATTGAAGTGATGCCTTAAATATAGAAGACTTTGATGAAATATAGTAAAGGAAGTGAAAAGTGGTGATAATAAATGATAAATTAACAATATATTTTTGGATCTGGGTGGAACGTTTCGACACAATATTATTGGATTGGGGTGTCACGTTTCGACATGGTATTATTGGAATGGTATCACGTTCTGATACGGTATTATTGGATCAGGGTGTCACATTTTGATAAGGTATTATTTGATCAGGGTTTCACGGTTTGACATTGTAATATTATAGAGGAAAACATATTGAATTAACTAAATATACTAAATCTCAAAGAATCCATTTCTCAAACGAGCATGGTGTGGAGGCATGTGTCCTCATGTGTGTGCTTGATATTCTGAAGGATTAGACATTTTTTTCATTTATCACTTGTTCATATCATTTGGTGTTTATCAATAGCTAATTGTTATAGGTTATTTTATATTATTACTTATGCATATTTGTTACTATTTAAGTTGGCCGATGATATCTACTCAGTACATGTTGCCCTATACTGAGCCCTACTTGTATTTTTTGTTTTGTTTTTATTTAGTGGAGTGCATCAAGTGTACAACCGAATTTGAATTTCCCTCAGCTCTAGCTAGTCTCCAGCATATCATGTGCCAAGGTGAGCCATTCATTCAAGCTCGTGTTTGATTCTCTTGGTCATGTCATGATGTTCTTATTTTTCAAAAATAAATAATTTTATTTATTTTGTGTCTTTAATACTCTTAGACTTAGTATTTCAAGATTCGATGTTCTTGATGTGATAAATTTTAGGTTTTGGGGATAAAATGTAATAGACTTTAGTGGTTTATTTGGTTGGTTACTTTAATAAGTTTTAAAATTTTACATTATGGTTGTTATCGGTAGTTGAACAATTGAATTTATGTTGGGGTTTACTTTGTTGGTTCTCCCAACTAGGAGGTTAACTGTAGGTTTCACTATTGATTCATTTTGAGTTGTGACAAACATAGGAGAGCTTTATGTTCGATGATCTCATCACACAAGGACATGTTTAGTAGAGTCTTGCGGAATGGTATAGGGACACCTTTACTTTTCTTTGAGAGGATATTTGACTTTTGGAAAACCATTCGTCTTCTTTATTTCCTGTTTTTACTTGAATCTAATTGGTATCTAACCTTTTTACTCTATTTCACAGATGGTAGAACTAGAGCAACAACTGTAAGAATACCAATACAAGTAAATTTTGTTCTCCAATGCCAACGATCAGGGCTGCAGCTCGAGTGGGAACAAAGTTGAGATGTCATAGTAGAGATTGGGGAAGAAGGTCCACTAGAGGCATAGGACATGCACCAGGTCTAGTTAGGTATGGAGGAGTAACTCCTCCACGGACTGACGAGGTAGCAAGAGAGGACGAGGAAAGGGAAGCTGAGCAGATTCTAGAGAAGGAAGTACCACCATATCTTACTTTAGATATTATAGATTAATTTCTTACTTATCTCATCTAGTTATTTGATTAGCGACAAAAACCCTTAGCATTTTGATAAGGGACAAACTCTCAAGGTGTACAGACAACTATTGTGTCTCCCCGCATGGATGCGTCCTTGGAAACATGCACTTTTCCCCAATTAACTATAGGGTCTATAATGACTAGTGGCCAACATGACCTTTTTAATAATTTCTTAAATTTGCAACCTACAATCTTCAAGGGTATTGAATCTGTAGATTCTTACAATTTTCAGGTTGATTGTCATATGTTTCTACATAAGATAGATATTGTCACGCCCAGAGCCTACACCCTGGACGTGGTCGGAACACAATTACCATTATTGGCCTTGAGTGAACCCTTGGTCTGGCTTACTTAACTCAGTAGAAGACTAACTTAAAAGAAAGACTTAAAACATAATAGTCTGGCCAATATGGTACTTAAATCTCAATACATTAATCTGAAATAAAAGAGACTCAACTGAATTAACTGACTATCTGTCTATGAAGTCTCTAACAATATTGTGATGAAAAATGTTGGAATATACCCCACAATTTTCTTAAATTCGAAGACTCAAAAACATATAAAAAGGATCATCTGGATTTCAAGGAGGCTCACCATAGACCTTGAGTGCTCAAACTGGAGGTGCTGATTCAGGTTACCTGTGTCTGCATCATAAGACGATGCATGCCAACTTGTATTAGTACATTGAATGTACTAGTATTCGAATTGGAATGTTAAACACACAACTTAGGCTTGATGACAATTATATAAACTTACATTGGCTCTATTCTACTCAAGAAATACTCAACTAAATATATGAATGTAAGCAATTTAAAACACATTTCATATATATATATATATATATATATATATATATATATATATATATATATATATATATATATATATATATATATATATCTATATATATGCTAAACACAAAACTTAGGCTTGATGAGAATTAGATGAACTTACGTTGGCTCTCTTATTCTCAAGAAGTACTGAACACAATTAATGAATGTAAGCAATTTAAAACACATGTGATATATATATATATATATATATATATATATATATATATATATATATATATATATATATATATATATATATATATATATATATATATATATATATATATATATATTGTAAAATGGTTAATATAGTTATGTGGGAGATTCTCTAAGTGACAACCACCATTATGAGCCTAAGTGGTGATACAATGTCTTGCCCACACTACTAGAACTGTCCAATACTGTGTAGTCACGTAGAACATCCTCAACTAGTGGATCCACTCGCTAAACTTATGTGATCATCTAACAAGTATGACCCTTTAATACCCATGATGACTACATGGTTTACATGGAGACTTGAGTTAATATAAACTCTCATCCCCACATCTATGCTCAATATTACTCCAAATATACTTTATCTCACACTTTTAAAATAGCCTCCTTTCTCTAGGTTGAGATAATTTGTTCAACCCTTTTTAGCTTTAAAAAGCCATCTTTGAATCCATGTTCCCCTTTATTGTTTTTAAATTCTGTTGGAAAATCATAGTTTCCACTTTGCACAAATGTAATAAGATTTATAAACTTCCTTGGGAATACTTAGTTCCTTACATCTTTTGAGGAATGAACTCAACTCTCACTTTTTTCTTAATTTGAAACTTAGCTCTTAGGGAATATTTAGGTCCCTTATTGTTTTTGAGAGTTCAACTCAACTCTTTACTTGTTGTTCATCTCGTAGCTTGATCCTTAAAACAAAGTTAAAATGTTTGCTTAAGACTCTTGAAAACATTAAGAACTCACTTTGACTTGCTTCTTAACTTTTATACTTGACTCTTAACTTCTTTGACTACAATCTTAACTTTCCTTAATTTGGATTATGGATTGAAGGACCATGATCTAATGTTTATGGATGATTTCATGATGTTAGGATGTACTTTAGAGTGTTGGAATCAACTAAGAATTCTAGGTAAATCACTTAGGAACTCATAAAAAAGGATGAGGGAAAATGGAATCTCCAGGTGACCCTAGCGCTCTGAGAGACGTGGGGAGCCAGAGCCTGACAGATAGAGAATGTCTTGAGAGACACTGGTTGGCGAAGCGCGCCCGGCCTTGTCAGAAAGAGGCTTCCTTAAGGGGATCTGGCAGTCGAATCAAACAACTAAAGGTATGCTACAATTAAACCAATAAGGATTCAACCATTATTCATCAAGAATTTCCATGTTACTAAATCAATCTACACTAAGCTTTATTAATTGAATCAAATTGGGTGTGGGTGTAAGAACCAAATATCGAAACATCTCACTTACCTTAATGATATCACCCCGATGAAACTCTTTCCACGATCTTTGCGAAATCATGTTTTTTTCTTCTTTCTACTTATTCTATTATCTTTTCTCCCAATCCCTAAGCGTATTCAATATTATAAAAATTGACTTAAGGATTAACTTTTTCCTTAATAAACCCTTATAACAAATTAGGAAATAGTAAGGTGAAAATACTACTTTACCCTTACTTAAATCCAAATTGGATTCTTGTCAATCCAATAGCCAAACTTTTGAAAGGAATATCTCACTCATATGATATCAAAGTTGTGCAAACTTGGCGCCTTTTGAAAGATATTCCCAAGGGATTTCCAACCATATAAAGAAATCACCCTAAGTCTTCCTGAGCTGGGAGTTATGACCGTTTTAAATGGAAAAAAAAATCATTTTTTACACTTGGGTTTTTAGCTTATTATTAGTTATTTCAAGTTATGAGATGTTACAATATCTCCCCCTTGGGAACATTCGTACCCAAATGCAAACTCTTTCACTAAGATAAGGGTGGTAATACCATTTGAGCACTCAATAACAAAAGCAAATAACAACCTAAATACACATAGTATAATTAAATGTTAAGAAGAAATTTTTTACCTTGATCTTAATTCTCTAGATTCGAAGAGATGTGGATGTATCCTCTTCATATCCCTTTTAGCTTCCCAAGTTTATTATTTAATAAACTGATTCCTCCAAGTGACTTTGGTTGATGCAACTTCCTTTATTCTCAACTTGAAAACTTTACGATCCAAATTTTAAACCGGAATCTCCTCATAAAACAAGTTATCCTTAATACCAACATTCTAAGTTGGTACAATTAAAGTAGGATCACCCAAGCATTTCTTCAACATAGACACATGGAATATCGGATGAACCACCTCTAATTCATGGGGTAGCTTCAACTCAAAAGCCACATTGATCACTCTCTTGGAGATTCTATTAGGTCAAATATATCGGGGACTATGTTTCCCCTTCTCACCGAACCTCATAACACCCTTCATGGGTGAGACTTTCAGATACACCAAATCATCAACCACAAACTCTAACAGCCTTCTCCTAACATTTGTATAGAACTTTTGGCGACTCTGTGCCATTTTCAATCTCTCTTAAATCACTTTCACCTTTTCCATAGCTTGATGAAATATATCTTGTCCTATCAACCATGATTTACCAACTTCGAACCATCCAATTGAAGATCTCCATCTTTTACCATAAAGCTTCATTTGGAGCCATTTGGATGCTCGAATAGTAAACATTGTTGTAAGAAAACTCAATGAGAAGTATGTAATCATCCCAACTCCCTTTGAAGTTGATAACACAAGCTATCAACATATCTTCTAATGTATTGATAACACGCTCTGCTTGTCTATCTGTCTTATGAAAAGCAGTGCTTAAGTTCACCTTTGAATAGAAACCTTTTTGGAATGATTCCCAAAATTTTGCAGTAAATTGTGCAGCTCTATCTGAAATAACATGGACTGGAACAACATGAAGTCTTTCCTCTTCTTAAAGTTATATATTAGCATAATCCTTTGCCAAATAGGTAGTCTTTACAGGCAGGAAATGGGAAGATTTTTTCATTTTATCGACGATCACCCAAATTGAATCATGTTGCGTGCAAGATCTTTGAAAAACTGTGATAAAGTCCATGTTAATCATCTCCCACTTCCATTCCAGAAGTTCTATAGTCTGAGGAAAACCTCTAGGCCTTTGGTTCCCTACATTCACTTGCGGACAATTTGAACATTTGGCAACAAGCTCAGTAATATCTTTCTTCATACCTTTGATCAACATGCCTCTCTCAAATCGCGGTACATCTTGGTGAAATCCGGATGAATGGAGTACCAAGAGCTATAAATGAAACTTTCAATCCTTTCTTCATGCCTTCCCACAAATATACCTTTCTTCATGCCTTCTTACCAAACCTCATAACCCCCTTCATGGGTTAAACTTTCAGATATATCAATCGTCCACCTTAAACTCTAACATCCTTCTCGCAACATCTATGTAGGACTTTTGGCGGCTTTGTGCCATTTTAAATCTCTCTCTAATCACTTTCAATGTCTTCATGGCTTGGTGAACTAAGTCTTTCCCACCTAAGCCTGCTTCACAAACTTCAAACCACCCAACATGAGATTTACATCTTCTCCTGTAAAGAGTCTCATATGGAGCCATTTGGATGTTCAAATGGTAACAATTATTGTAAGCGAACTCTTTGAGAGGTATGTGATCATCCCAAGTCTTTATTTATGCCTTCCCACCAATATACCTCTGTCAAATTGCGGTAAATCTTTGTGGAACCTCGTCGAATGGAATATTTTGAGCTGTGAGCCTTGTCCAAAATCCTCTCTAGGAGTACATCCACCCTAGTACACATAATTAACCTTTGTACTTCAGCACACCATGTCCCGTTGTAAAAAATTCAATACTCTTTGCATATGAACATTTGCCTTCAATTAAAGCAAAATGGGGTCTTGATATTGCTTTTATTTCACCTCAGATACTAGTGATGATTCAGCTCCATTGGTAACCACTATCCCCCTTCTGTGGAATCCATAAGTCTTACTCCCAAACATGCAAGTATGTGCACCTCTTTATCTAACTCTCGCTTTTCTTCTTCAAAATGGATGGTACTCCCCATGGATAACCCGCTTAAGGCATCAAAAACTATGTTAGCCTTACCTGGGTTGTAAAGAATACTCATATCATAATCCTTGAGTAGTTCTAAGCACCCCTTATATTTGCGATTTAGCTCCGTATGAGTGAACACATATTGAAGGCTCTTGTGATCAGTGCATATGTCAACATGAACACCCCATAAGTAGTGACACCATATCTTCAAGGTGAAAACTACAATAGCCAATTCTAAGTCAAGAGTTAGATAATTCTTCTCATCAACCTTCAATTGTCTGAAGATATAAGCTATAACCTTTACATTTTGCATCAACACGCATCCCAAGACAATTCTTAATGCATCACAATATACCAAAAAAACTTGAGTATCCTCTGGTAAGGTCAAAACGGGATCCGTAGTAAATCTCTGTATCAACTCCTGAAAGCTTTTCTCACAAGATTAAGACCATTGAAACTTAATTGTCTTTTGAGTTAGCTTGTTCAAAGTAGATGAGACAGATGATAATCATTCAACTAACCTTGTATAGAAGCCAACAAAACAAAGAAACTCCTTATATAAGTTGGATATGTGGCTCTAGGCTAACTTTGAACTGCCTTTATCTTTTAAGTGTCAACTCTAATCCCTTCACCAGAAATAATGTGGACTAAGAATCCTATACACGTAAGCCAAAAGTCACACTTGGAGAACTTGACATCTATCTTCTTATCTTTCGAAGTTAGTAGAACAATTCTTAGGTTACTAGCATGATTTTCTTCACTCCTTGAATAAATCAGTATGTCATCAATGAAGACGATGACATGCAGATATAAATAAGGTTAAAAGAATCTGTTCATAAGATCCATGAATGTTGCAGGGAGATTTGTTAATCCAAAGACATAACCCAAAACACGCCCATATCTGGTTCTAAAACTCTCTTTGAAATATTACATTTCCTAACTTTGAACTGATAGTAATCTAATCTGAGATTAATTTTCAAGAAGCAAGAAGCACCTTAAAGCCGGTCAATAATATCATCTATTCTTAGTAAAGGATACTTATTCTTGATGGTCACCTAATTCACTGAAGGTAATCTATACACATCTTAAGGGTGCCATCCTTCTTCCATACATAAAAGACTAGAGCGCCCCAAGGTGAGACACTTTGTCGAATAAAACCTTTATCGAATAAATCTTTCAATTGTTCTTTTAGCTCTTTTAACTCTGTTGGTGCCATTATGTATGGAATAATAGTGATAGGAAGAGTATCTCGAATGATGTCTATGCGGAAGTCTATATCTCTTTCGGGAGGGACTCCGGGTTGATTATCAGGAAAGACTTCTGGGAGCTCACTTACTATAGGAACTAACTAAAGGAAAGGTATCTCAGCACTTGAGTTATTAACTCGGACTATGTGATAGAAACACTATTTTGAGACTAACTTTCTCGCCTTAAGGTACAAAATGAAACGACCCTTACGCACTGCTGATCTGCTACACCACTCTATGACTAGCTCATTAGGAATCTGAAACTTGAAAACTTGAGTCCTACAATATATTGATGCTTAACAGGCATGATCTAGTCCATACCTAGAATGACATCAAAATCTACCATGTCTAGTTCTACTAGATCAGCCATAGTGTTCTTGTGATTGATGGAAATTGGACATTCACAATAGACTCTTTTCTCTAGAATAGACTCTCATATAGGTGAAGATACACAAAAGGGTTCACTAATTATTTTAAGAAGAATCTCAAACTGATTTTCAACATAAGGAGTTACAAAAGATTAACTTCTCCTAGGTGTAACAAAGAATAATCATCGAAAATAGACTTCAATTATACCCGTGACATCATATGAGAGTTCTCTTGCTCTTCGCAACTAGTGATAGCGTAGAGACAATTTTCCCCTCCGCCAGTACCATAAGTGGCTACTCTACGTACAACCCTGTTTGGTGGGTCAACTGATGAGGATTGGTCTCTATTTCCCGAATTTCCACCTACTTGCTTAATCTTAGGACAATCTTTCATGTAATCTCCCTCTTGACCACACTTGAAAAAACATGACAGGCTATCACGACATCTACAGATGTGGTTTCTACCATACCTACCATAAGCATGAGTCCAACTACCACCTTGTGCCACACTACCTTGGGATTGGGCTGGTCTAGCCTTATACTTACGAATTCAAACCCTTATAATAATCTCTGTTTCTTGGCGCATGTGCACTAGTAGATGATGGTCCATGCCCTTTCTATTTCTTAATTTGTGGTCGAATCGGACCACCTTTCAATTTTTCAGACCACAAGCATGAGTCCAACTACCACCTTGTGCCACACTACCTTGGGAATGGGCTGGTCTAGCCTTATATTTACAAATTCGAACCCTTATAATAATCTTTGTTTCTTGGCGCATGTGCAATAGTAGATGATGGGGCATGCCCTTTCTATTTCTAAATTTGTTGTTGAATCAGACCACCTCTCAATTGTCCAGACTCATTTACAATATTTTCATTCTTGTTTTTGTACCCTTCTCTTTCCCTCAGCTATTTCTTTTCAACATGATGCATATAGTTCATTATACTGGATATGTCTATTTTTCCAATCAACATTATATCCCTGCCTTCTTTGCTTGAAGCACGACCCAAACAAGCGACAAACAAACTCATTCTGCTCCTCATATGATTCACCATCACCGGATCATAGCGAGACAGTTCGGTGAACTTAAACCCATATTTGTGCACATTCAACGAGTCTTGTTTCAAAGTGAGGAACTCACGTACCTTTGCTTTCTTCTATTCTCGAGGAAAGAAAATCCCCAAGAAGGTTTCTTCAATGAAATTCCAACATGTATGTGGTACATCCTCAACTCTGCCCTCATTTGGTCGAACCAAGTTCTAGCCACACTCTTCATTTCATAAGCAACTTATTGAACCCTCTCAGTATTAAAACACATGTATCACCTCAAACACTTTGTTCAATTCTTCAAAAAAAATTCCGGATCCTTATTATTGATTTAACTGTTGCACTAATATGATTCATTCTCAAAAACTCACGAACCCTACAGGTGTCAGTCCCTTCTTATCGAACCTCTCTCTGTTGCCCGACATGTTTTCTTACTACATCACTTAATATCCGGATAAATTCTGGGAATTTGGTGTTTCCTACTTTTCCTTGTAATTACACATAAGGTGCATTGGGTAACTCTTGTTCCTCAATATCTCTTCTAGGGGACGACCTCTCACTGCTCTTCTTGGAGGCATTGTAAACCACTGAAATATGTGCAAGCACGAGTTAGAGAGAGAATTTTAGAGCTCTAACACACAAAAAGAATATGAAAGAAGTGATACATTCCTAAATGTTGTAGCCTCGTAATAGTAGATGTGGCGTGCTTTACACTGATTACTAAGACTCTATTGATAGGGATTCATAGACTCTCTAGGACTCTTGAACTCTATGCTGTGATACCAAGTTGTCACGCCCCAAGCCTACACCCAAGATGTGGAAGACACCCTACGACCATTGCTAGCCTTGAGCGAATCCTTGGCCTGGATTACTTAACTCAACGGAATACTCAACTCAACTAAATAAAGAAATAGAGTATTGTTAAAAGAAATACTTAATATTATAATCTGGCAAAAAAGGCACTTAAGTCTCAACACTTGAACATATGAAGTTACAAAGTAAATGAGACTCCAAAACTAAACTACTAATTGTCTATCTGTCTATGAAGCCTGTAAACTGAATTAGATGAATGTTCAGACGAACCCCACAACATTCTATTGAACTAACAAGAATGCAATAAAAAGATTCTCCGAAATGCAAGGAGTCTCACCACTAAATCTAAAGCCCAATATAGATAAATAAAGCAGTACGTGCTGATCCTTGTTACCTGAGTCTGCATCATAAGACGAAACAGGCCAACTGGCATCAATACATTGAATGTAGGACTATGCCAGTTGGAATACTAAACACAACTATAAGGCTTGAAAGTGTTCTAGAATTAATTTACTGTTGCGATGCTAAACTAAAAAAGTCATAACTCAATATAAAGCAGTAAAGACGTATGCAATATAAGGAAAACTTGTAAAATAGTGTAAACAGTTAGTTCATCATAGATAAAAAATAATTAACTCAACTTTACTTATATATCAAAGTAATATATTTTCTGTTGGAGATTCTCTAACCAACAACCATCACTATGAGCTTAAGTTATGGTACAAAGTATTACCTCATGTTGCAAGAGGACCTCTCTACACCTTGCCATCAGTATAAAACCGTAACTACTAAGTCAATCCACTAGTCTATGCCAAAAAGCACTGAGTAATCATCTAAAAAGTATTATCCTTTATCCCGTCTGTGTTGGCAACATGGTTTATGAAGACTTTATTTGATATGAACTCGCGTCCCCATATAGGTTCTCAATAGAAATTCCAAAATACTTAGCTCATATATTTTTGAAACAACTTTATCTCTGGTTTGAGATAATTGCTCAAACATAGCTTTAAAATCTCTCTTTCAAATCATAGTTTCTTTATTTTACTAAACTAGCTATCTTCTTTGTGGAAGTCTAGGTTTCTTTCTTTCTCAAAAGTTTGAAAACATTTTGTTTAAACTCCTACAGACTACTTAGTTCCATTATGACTCTTGAGAAGTGAACTCAACTTGTTACTCTTTTCTTAACTTGAAACTTAACTTTAGGAAATCCTTAGTTCCCTTATAGCTTTTAAGAATTTTAATCAACTCTTTAATCTTTGATCAACATTTCTTTAGCATTAAAACAAAGTTTAAATATTTGTTAATACTCTTGAATGCCTTATGAACTTACTTTGACTTTATTCTTAACTTTTAGACTTGACTCATAACTTCTTAGACTTTGATCATAACTTACCTTGAATTGGATTATGGATTCAAGGATCATGATCTCATGTTTATGGATGATTTCATGATGTTTAGATATACTTTAGAGTGTTGGAATCAACTAGGAATAATACGTACATCACTTATGAACTAGTACGAAAAGATGGGGGAGAAATGGGGACTATAGGTGACCTTGACGCTCTGAGATGTGGGGGCCGACAGAGGCTGTCCTAAGGCTCCCTTGCTGGCGCGGCGCGCCAGAACCTTACGGATAGAGTCTGTCATGAGGGGATCTTTTAGGTGTGGCAACCCAGGACTTGTAAGGCGGGTTTCCTAACTTTTATTCTAGAATTTTCAACTCTAAATCTCTCAAACATCCATGGATTTTTCCCAAAACACATATAATAATTAATATACTCAATATCCATTAGTTTAGACTGGTATGCTACAATTCAACTAAAAAGATTCAACCATTGTTCATCAAGAACTTCCATGTTTATAAAATAATCTATACTAAGTTTTATGAATTGAATCAATTAGGTTTGGGTGGAAGAACCCAAAATCGAAACATCACACATACTTAATGGTATCATCCCTGACTAAACTCTTTCAATGATCTTGGCGAAATCTTTGTCTTTTTGCCTTTCTCTTTCTTCCTTCAGTTTTCTCCCAACCCCTAAGCATATTCAATATTTTAAAAACTAACTTAAGGCTTAATTTTTCTCGTAATAAACCCTTAAAGAAAATTAGGAAATAGTAGGGTGAAAAGACTACTTTACCTTACTAAAATCTGGATTGGATTCTCCTCAATCCAACAGCCCAACTTTCGAAAGGCATATCTCTCTCATACGATATACAAAATGCAAAAACTCAGCACCGTTGGAAAGATCTTCACAAGCACTTTCCAACAATATAAATAAATCACTCTAACTCCTATTAATATGAGATTTATGGTCATTTGAAAATGACTAAACATATAACTTTTTTACACTAGGGAAATTTTCCAAATTTCTCTATTTATTTCCAAAAATAATTAATCTTGGTTTCTTAGGTTATTATTAGTTATTTCAAGTTACGATATTTTATAGTTTCTTTATGGATATGTATATACCATGGACTTTGAGGAACATGAGGAGAGATGAGTTCCTAAATGAACAGAAAAGAATGATATTTGTTGCAACTTCATAGGCTAAATTTTGTGCATTATCCAGATATGCCACTAAACTTTTCTTCAGCCAACAAGAGTGGATTTGTTTTTTTGTAACAGGATTGATGTCAAATTTGCATACTCCAGGTTTACAGGTTGTTGCTTTTGCCAAATCTTTTCAGGAAGAGATGGGTTTTGAAAAATGGCTTCACAATAGTGTAAATATTTTACAAGTTCCATAATGCAGGCGAATTTAGTGGTTCATACTCATGAGGGTAGATTTATGGGGGGCTATCCAAATCTTCTATTAAGTCCTCACTATAGGCTAATGTTGAGAGTCCATTGAAGACCAGTCAACCTTTTTCAATGTTTGGGGGTTATCTCTAGTATTTTTGAACTTCACAAAGACTTACACTCTATTCCAAGACTTGTTATTGGTTGGTAAAGGCCATACATAAAGCAATGTAAGGCTCGATACGATCAGAAGTTATATGTAGAGGTGGTCATGGAAAGGGCCGTCATTTTGGGGGATATGTTTGTCAAGGTAATGGTGGTCACCAGTTCAGGTAGGGTGGTCGGAAGGTTGGAACAACTAGAGTGCATTCCGGCAAGGGCAATGGACTTATAGATGATAGGGTCCATACTTATGCTTTGCCTGGGAGCCCACAGGTTAGGACATCTAATGATTTTATCATATGTACTCTTCTGGTTTTTGATCACATGGCTTCTGTAATATTTGATTGTAGATCCATATTTTCTTAGGTATCTTCATCAGTCAGTACTAGTCATGATTTACATTGTTACTTGTTTGACATGCCTATTCGTGTCTCTACTCTTGTTAGTGAGTCTTTGATAGTTGAGAAGGTGTATGGGTATTGCCTTATGAATCTTGTTAAAAGAAACACTTATGTAGATTTCATTATTCTAGAGATGGTTGATTTTTATATAATTATGGGTATAAATTGGCTTTCTCCAAAATTTTCTATCTTAGATTGTAATACTAAGGGCCCGTTTGGATGGGCTTAATAAAAGCAGCTTTAAAAAAGTACTTTTGAAAGTGCTGAAACTTATTTTTAAAATAAGCAGTTATGCGTTTGGATAAAAGTGCTGAAGTTGTTATGCCAAACGTGAAAAGGGAAAAATAGAAGAAAGAGATGTTAGGGTTATATGGGTAATTTGGAGATTGTATAAAAATATTAAGGGAAAAAACATAAAAATATGGTCAACTTAAAACAGCTTATAAGCTAAAAAAAAAAAGCACCCCTACCCCAGCTTTTAACTTTTGGCTTAAAATATGTTTTTTTTAACTCAAAATAAGCTATTTTGAGTATTGCCAAACAGTTAAATAAGTCAAAAACCAGCTTTTAAGTCAGTTTGACCAGCTTTTAAGCTGAGCCAAACAGGCTCTAAGACTGTGACCTTAGCCAAGCCTGTGATAGATCCACTAGTGTGTGACTGTTACTATATTTCCACCGCAGTTCATAGTATCTCTTTTCTTCATTCTAAGAGGTTGGTGAGCAAGTCTTGTTTAGCGTTTTTGGAACATCTCAAATATGATACTTCCAAAGTGCCTTTGATCGAGTCTATTTCAATTTTTTTGTGAGTTTGTGCATGTTTTTCCTACAGACCTGCGTGGTATACCACCAGATAGAGATATTGATGTTTGTATTGACCTGGAGTCGGATACTCGCCAAATTTGTTTTTGACTTTATAGAATAAACAAAACTGAGTTAAGGGAGTTAAAGTCCCAACTTCAAAAGTTGTTAGGTAAAGATTTTATTAGACCCAGTGCATCTCCTTATGGTGTTCCAATTTTATTTGTGAAGAAGAAGGATAATAGTTTCTGGATGTGCATGGACTACATGAAGTTGAATAAGGTAACTATTAAGAGAAAGTACGCCATTCCTCACATTGATAACTTGTTTGATCAATTATAGGGTTCTTGTGTCTTCTATAAAATAGATTTGAGGTTCGGTGATCATCAATTGAAAATGTGGGCAATAGACAATGCCAAATACCTATTTTATAACCAAGTATGGGCACTACAAATCCTTAGTAATGTGTTTTAGGCTTATTAATGCCCATTGTTCCATCATGAGCCTGATGAACAATTTTTTAAATGTATATATCTAGATGTCTTCCTTATTATGTTCATTGATGATATAGTGATATACATAAAGAGCAAGACGGAACATGAGGAACTTTTGAGAATTTTATTGGGGTTGTTATAGGAGAACGGGTTTTATGACAAGTTCTCCAAGTGTGAGTTTTGGCTCGATTCAATGTCCTTCTTTGGGCACATGGTTTATAAGGATAGAGTGATAGTGGACCCCAGTAAATTGAAGTAGTGAAGAGTTGGGCAAGATCTGCTAATGTTTCTTAGGTAAGAAGCTTTGTTTGTTTAGATAGCTACTAATCGCCAATTCGGCAACAGATTCTCTTCCATTTCTTCCAATTTGGCAAATTTGACCAAGTAGAATGTGCAATTTGTATGGTCAGTTGAGTGTGAAGAAAGCATCCTGAAACTAAAAACCTTTTTGAGTATTGTACCGACTCTTACCTTGCTAGTGGAAGGTAAGAATTTCATTGTATACTGTGATGCATCTTATTCTAATTTGGGTGCAGTGCTAATGCAGGACAAAATGTAATTTCTATACTTCAAAGCAATCTAATATGCATGAATATAACTATATGAACCATGATTTAGAGTTGGCTGCAGTTTTCTTTGCATTGAAGCAATGGAGGCACTATCTATATGGTGTCAAGTGCGAAGTGTATACAAATCATTGCACCTTACAATATGTGTTCATTTAGAAGGATTTACATTAGAGGCAGAGGAGGAGGATTGAGTTATCGAAAGACAATGATACGACTATTTTATATCACCCAGGAAAAACTAATGTTTTGGTATATGCCCTAAGTAGAAAAGTAGGGAGCATTGGTAGTTTAGCCACTAGCATGTTTCTAGACTCCCATTGGCTAGATAAGTTCACACTCTAGCTAATGACTTTATGAGGATTCAATTACTTGAGAAAGAAGGATTTTTGGCCTGTGTGGAGTAAAGATCTTATTTTCTTGAAAAGATTAAGCGAAAGCAGTTTGATGATGAGAAGCTGAGATGAATTCAAGATATTGTATTTCGAGGAGAAGATAAAGAGGCTTTGATTGATTATGAAGGCGTCTTGAGAATGAAGGGGCGGGTATGTGATCAACGTGTTAATAATTTGACTCATTCTATTGTTGTAAAGGCGCATAATTTGATGTATTCCATACATCTTGGTGCAACCAAGGTGTATCGTAATATGAGATAGAATTATTGTGGAGGAGAATGAAGTGTGACATTATTGACTAAGTTGCCTAATGTCCAAATTGTCAGCAGGTTATGTATGAACATCAGAGGCCTGGAGGGACACATTAGAGAATGTCTATTTGTGAATGCAAGTGGGAGAGAATCGTAATGGATTTTGTGGTTGGTATTCCAAAGACGTTGAGTAAGTTTGATTATATTTGTGTAATTGCTCAAACATTATCACTTTATTCCTGTTAACATGGCTTATAATATTGAGAAGTTAGCCTAACTTTATATGTGTGAGATTGTTTGATTTCATGGAGTTCCAATCTCCATCATATCAGATAGAGGTACACAATTTACTTCTAACTTATGGAGGAACTTGTATGCTCAATTAGGTACTAGATTGGATCTTAGTACTGCATTTCACCCTTAAACCAATGGGTAATATGAGCGATAAATTAAGTGCAAAAGGATATTCCTTGTGAGTGCGTGATTGATTTTGGTGGTCATTAGGATTAGCTCTTTCCCTTAGCAGAGTGTTCGTACAACAATAACTACCACTCAAGTAGTGATATGGCTCCATTTGAGGCATGTATGGTAGGAGATGTAGGTCTCCCATTGGTTGGTTTGATGCATTCGAGATGACACCTTGGGGTACTAAACTTTTGAGGGAATTGTTAGAGAAAGTGAAATTCATACTGGAGATGTTTCTAGAATCTTAGAGAAATCATGAGGAGTATGCAAATCAGAAGGTCATGGACTAAGAGTTTATGGAGGGTGAGCAAGGCTTGGTTAAGGTTTCACCCATGAAGCGTGTAATGCAGTTTGTTAAGTGGGGTAAGCTTAAATTGAGGTATATTGGGCCATTTGAAGTTCTTAAATGTGTGTGGAAGGAAGCATATGAATTGGCCTTCATCAAGGGTTGTCAGGTGCGCACTGAGTGTTTCATGTGTTTATGTTTAAGAAATAATATGTTGGTCGAAACTATATTATTTTATAGTATTCAATATTTCTCGATATGAACTTTTCTGACAAGGAAGATTTGGTAGCTATTCTAGATAGGGAGGTGTACAAGTTGAGGTCAAAAGTGGTTGCCAGAGTTTATCTCTAGTGGAAGAATTGCAAAGTTGATAAGTCCACTCTGGATAATGAGGGGGATATGCACAGAATATCCACACCTATGGTTGATTCAGGTAAATTTTATTTTCCTCCCCTTCTTTTATCGTTTGAGGACAAATGATGGATAAATTGGTATCTAATGTAACGACCCATTTGATCCTTTTGAGTACCAGAGCTTTTTATTTCATAAAATATTACCGCTAGATTATAAAGGGATATTTTGAACTATTCATAATACATTATAAAATTAGTAGGGTTGTTTTGAATAGTTAAATTAGTCGGTGCTTCAAGTACATAACAATAAAATTAGTAAGATATATTTGTTAGTTCATAATTAGTCACCTTAGATAATTAAAAATAGTAAGAGATAGAAACGCTATATTTGGTGTCAACTAGAAGCAACTGCCATCCATGTAACGCTTCAACTATTTTATTTCTTTCAGTAATATGTAATGAGTTCTATTTATTAGTAGTATGTTGCATTGTTATTTGTAGGGAGGGAGAAATTGAATTAAGAAGAGGTTGGAATTGGAAATTTCTTATATACACATTGGTTTATATTAATTGGGGGAAAAGAATATTTACTTCATTGTAGTGTGTTTCATTACGATGTCTAAGTTAGAAAAGAAGTGTTTACATTCTTGATTTAAGAAATAAAGTTGATTGTTGAAAGGTTGGCCATTCATTTTATTTAATGATGTGCTTGGAGAAAGAAATTGAAAAGTTCAATTTTAAAGGCAGGGTTTGTATTTTGATTGAGAAATTTATGCACATGGGAGTTAATAGTTATCTAGTAACTGCGGGTTTAAAGAGAATGTAAGTTCAATACATAGCGGTGCAATTGGATTATAGTGTTGCAATCGGTTTCTAGTACAAGTAATTGGTTTCAAAAAATAGTGAGTTTGAATTTTTAAATTAAGTTAATTATCATAGTAAAAATCAAGATTTTTATATATAATATAAGTAATTAAATATTAGGTGTATCAAATTATATACATTCCATTGAATTTATGCTAATCGGAGGAATTAGGAATTACCCTTACGTTTGAACTTTAGGAAACTGATTAAAAAAATTAGGTAAGTTTTGGGTCTAGGATAGATAAAGAATAATAAGAGTGTTTATAGACTCGTTAATATACAAATTATGCACTTATACTTGATAGATTGGGAAGGTTTGGATACATTGAAGAACAGATGAACATTGGAGAAATAGTTTACTTGACATAGGTTATTCAGTTGACGTAGGTTATGGTTTATTATACTTGATAGATAGACTCTTAATAGAGCTTGATATACATTGAGTGATATTGTGAAGTTCTCTATATACTTGATTGTGTGTTTCTGTGACTTTGTTGTGTGGTTTGGATAATCTATTTGTTCTCTGTGAATGGTCTAGAATCCTAAGACCGTGAAATTTATAATCTTGAACCTTCTCTATAAAAGTGATGACTTGAATAAACAAGGCTTGGTGAAAAATTATTAAGGAAGTTAAAAGTGGTGATAATAAATGATAAATTAACAATATATTTTATAATCGGGGTGTCACGTTCTGACACGATATTATTTGATCGGGGTGTAACATTCTGAGACAGTATTATTAGATTGGGGTGTCACGTTCCCACATGGTATTATTGTATTAGGGTTTCACATTTTGACACGGTATTATTGGATTGGGATATCATATTTTGACACGTTATTATTGGATCAGGCTGTCACGTTATGACATAGTAATATAAAAAAGGAAGACATATTGAATTAATTGAATGTACTCTATTTTAAAGACACCATTTCCCAAATGAGTGTGGTGTGGAGGCATGAGTACTCGTGTGTGTGCTTGATATCGTCATCGAATACGTACTTGTTTTAGTTGTCACTTGTTCTTGTTGTTTGTTGTTTATCACATGCTATGTGATATAGTTGGCTTTATACTATTACTTTATGCATATTAGTTACTATTTTGAGTGGGCCAATGATATCAACTTAGTACATGTTGCATTGTATTGAGCCCTACTTATGTTTTTTCTTTGTTTTTCTTTTTTGGAGTGCATTGAGTGTTCCAACGACTTCAAATTTTTGTTATATTCTAGGGGTTACTTCTGCCTTATCTCGCAAAAATTTCAAAATTACAAATATTAGCAGGACCTTCTACTCTTCTTCTTCTTCCTTCCTTCAAGTTTCGCCATTATTAACATATTTTCCTTCTTTCTTCCTCTCCTCCTCTTTTCTATTTCATGTCTCTTCCTAGTTGTTTATCATTCTCTTTAAAATTTGAATGCATGCAAACATGAATCTTTTTGAGAAAGTTAAATAGAAAAAGACTCGAAAGATTGAGATGATTCCATATTTAAAATTCGAGACTATTACGAGATGAATTCGAGTTGATCGAGATTGAATAGTCAATGTATACTTCATATCATTAAAGTATATTTAGTTTTTTGAGTGTATCATAATATATATTCAATTATAACTCATATATAGGTATCTTATAATATATAGTCAATATATACTTTATGGAAAATGCACAAAAATACACTTAAACTATCGGAAATAGCTCACATTTACCCTTATATCCATCAATCAAGCAACAATAATGGATCCAACATAACTTTAAAATAGAAAGCATAATAAAATAAGAACAAAGATTTACTAACCTACGGCGTCGAAGATCTACTTTGAAACCCAACTACGAAATCAACTTTAAAACCAAGGCGCAAAGTGAAGAAATCTGTGATTCGTTTCTTACCCTACCCGTGAAAATGAGGGAAAATGGTTGAAATCGAACCTTCAGAGAAATGAGGGGAAGATTATGTATTAGGGATCTTATTAGTCTACATAGAAGTGGGAAATATTTGACACTTATGTGGCGTCCATGTGGAGTCCATTTGACCCTTAACATACTTCTTTAAAAAGAAGTGTAAGCATGATCCAATACATAGATGAGAAGGGTAATTTTGAGCCACAATATAATTTAATGGAAAATTTGCGCAATTGCCGATAGTTTAGGGTTACTTTTGAGCATTTTTGGTATACGTAATATGACTTTTAGCAAACCACAACATATAATCAATGTATATATTGAATAGTTTTAAAAATTATATAACTGTATTAATTTGTAAACTAATTACTAATTTATATTATATATAATTGAAGCTATTTCTAAAATATAAGACCAAAAGAAAACAATACTCTGAAATTAAGTGTAATTCTCGGAATTAACTAATATACTACTCACACTCTTCAGTTACTTAGTGCCAAAAAAGTATTTGAAGAAGCAAAAGCCATCATTGGAGGGTTAAGCTCACGATCGTTTCCTTCTTTATTAACCTTCTATTTTTATTGTAAATTCATACCTGTTGCTCAGTTTGGTGAAATCCTGTAAAAAAATTTGCTAATTGGCATTGCTTGTTTATTTGTTGAACGTTGCTCTATTTAAAAAAAATGAAAAAAAAGACATTTGATATGTGGATGAAATTTTTATATTTTTTCGGGTGAATTTATTGGTGGGAGGACCTTTTTTAGTTGTCATTCTGCTAAATTTAAAAATACGGGGATGCAAAACAAGATTTATTTTCTGTTTTTTATCCTCAATTCTGTTTTGATGAAACTAGGGTTACAATTTTTTTGTGTGTTTGTGTGAAGGAATGCATGCTTTTGGTAATAGATTTTATATATGAGGGAGAGTGAACATGAAAACTGATGGAATTTGAAAAACGTTTTCACTCCAAATTACTCACAAAAACTAAAAAACAATTGACTCCAATTTGTATTCACAACCTAACACAAATCCGATTTTCAGTGATCATTATTCAATTATTCACTTTGAATGATGATGATTGAAAATTTGTGTTCTTTTTAAGTTTTTGTTAGTGATTTGGAGTGAAAATAGTTAAAAAAAAAACTTCAATTGTATGGCCAATCATGTTTATTTATTGGATTCTTTCCTCCTTTGCCACCGATATAGGTTGCAAAGGAAGAAAACAAGTTAAGTTATTCATGAATTTTGAGATGAAGTTATATATGAAATAAGATTAAAGTTTCTTTTCTTGTGAAAAAGGTGTAAAATTTGTATAGAATTATAGAACTAGTTGAATGAGTGATGCATATAAGTTATTTTGGAAGTTATTTCTTCCCTTTCCTTTTCTTGTAGGTGCTCTTTCTTGAGAAGATGAGTATTAGAATGCCGAATTTTGATACATATGATATGTTGTCTGTGAGTAGTAGTCAAAAATTTATATGGGTGATGTTGAGATGGTGGATGACGAAAAGGATGTCCTTGCTATTGATGTCTTAGTGTAAACTGAGTCATCGGTCAAGTAAGAAAATGGTGTTAGGATGGAAGTCTTGATTGGGATAAGTAATATTAAGGAAAAAACAGATGATCAGAGTGTTTCAAAGGGAGAGGACTTGAAGTATGTTACAAGTGAGACAGAGAACGAGCTCAACTCTAAGAGTCAGCAATAGGCACACGAGAATGTATTCGGTAAGGAAAAAACGGTTTACAAGTCCCACAAAGTGTTGAAAATGGAGAAGAGGAACTTGAACGAAATATGTTTTGGATTAAAAAAAACACCTACTATTGATAGTGGATCACATTATATGGTAAGCGGCTATTTGAAGGTGATTGATTATGAAGTACAGAAGATTGATTAACGAGAATTGAATGAAGTGCATTAGAGTGAGAAAATGGTCTATGAGGTCAATCATAATGGTAATGTTATAATGGTTGATAGAAAAGAGACCATTGAATTAAAACAAATGTTGCAACTGTTATGTGCTAGATTGATTGAGTTTCCCAAAATGAAAGTTTAATTTACTAATTCTGCTATTGAAAAAACGCCTGAACCAGCTAGTCCAATGTTTTTGATCAATCCTTCAACTGCAAATGCTGGACAACATAGTGGGGAAGTATATGAGAATGTTTGTGCAATGGTACATACTCTAATATACCTTTGGGGCCCAAAAAGGGTATATTAGACAAGGATAATTTATTTCCAAAATGTTGCATTTAATTTGCCAGATGTATTTATTGACCCAATATTCTAATTAAGCTGCAAATGCTCCTGTCACACCCGTAGAGCACACCCTAGATGTGACCTGTGTCACCTTTCTATCAGAGGACTCAGACAAGAACTTAGCATTTGTGATAACATGTGATTAGTAAAAATTGCAGAAAATTAAAACTTTTGCTTTCTACTTGAAATATGCTTAGACTTCCTACTGAACATCTTTAAAACATATGATATTCTTAAAATTTGTCTCAAATATATTAAAACCATCTAAGAGTACAAATTTGGACTTAGCCAATAAATAGTAAATATGCCATACAAGGCTTAGTACAAAAGAATCCAGAGATCATATGGAAATATCGTATTCCTAAAACTACTAAAATCTTCCTAAGTTAGAATATTGAAAAGATAGCATCCCCCAACATTGAGGACCTACCAAGACTTGGAGAAAGAGTTCCAAGCTTCTTCAAATCTACCTCCTTAATGAAATGCATGAAAAAAGATCATTTATCGTTTCTTTAGAAAACATGCTAAGTCATGTGAATGTCCTCAATGCACATACCATAGATCATATACAAGGTAAGGACTTCATCATCATACAACATGATCATAATCAGGGCTTATTATCATAGAGTCATGCTAACAATTCATTTTAAAATATCATAGAAGATAACATACAAAACCCTTATAAATGATCCCATCCCCAACCTACAAGTGCAATGGGCATGTGAAGCCCCATAACCCCACACAACCATGTAGGTAAGATAGGAGACCATGAGTAAAGTTTTGCTTCATATAACTTATAACATAATAAGTCATCACTCCACATAGAAACATAACCCAATAACATCTCCATCATAATGACTAACATGACACAAGAATAATATCATGTATCATAAGCATATATCTTTTATGTTATAACAATACATAAGAACAATCTTCTAGAACTTCTATTATAATCAACTCGTGCATGTCTAGGTAGAGTCCCATACCCTACCTCTACTAAGTAGACTCCTAAAGTCACCCTAGTCAATGTTCAATTAATTTTTTTTACATGAGGGAACATTCACCTTTACCGACATAAACCATGTGAGTTAAACATGGAATCCGGTGTCACAAAACCTCACACCAAAAGAAGGTTGTCTACCATCCAAAGTTGAACCTAACATGACATATATTTCTAGGTGGATCCACTAGATAGAATCCTATGGTGGCAACATAGTTCAAGAACTAGGATATGTATTAGAGACCCATGATTCCACATTTCATGGCAACCTCTATCTCATGATAGTCATTGTGAACCTACCTTCCAACTAGGGAAGGGACACCTCTCACGTCTAGTTCATCGGTGCTTAGCTTAAGTCCCTTTCTTGAATAACCTTTAAGTTGTCTTTTATCATAAACTTATCATAGGTCATAGGAGATTAAATCCTTGTATAAACATGATCATGAGTCTTTATGATTTGATGGGAATTTCCTTTCATCATAACCCTTCGTATGTGAGATTAACATAACATAGTTATCTTGTGTAAAGCATACAAGAGTATATTGTAACTCGCATTTATCATATTATTTTAATTATGTCACAAATAACATGTTCATATACAAGCATATACACATAACAACATCATACATACTTCCACAACATAGCATCATGATTTATAGGCTAACATAAACATTATAGAGTAATCATAACTTTAGAAGACTTACCTCTTGCTTGCAAGAACCTTATTCATGTACTTAGTTCAACTTACTGTAACAACTCTAAATATGGATATACTAAGTGATACTTAATGTGTAAAGAATGCCTATGATTAGACTAGTGTTCACACGGATTGATGCACGTACAACCTAACTTTGAAACCCTTCCTACACCCAAGACAACTAACTTTGGGAGTAAGTTGATCTAGGAAAGGTTTGTTCCAACCATGTAGGGCTCTCGAATACGAAGATTTACTCGAAGGAGTCTTTACCGGACTTACAAAGAGGAAATCTTAGGTTCAGAGGGTCTAGGGGTAAAATGGTCTATTTTCCAGGATAAGGGTCGTAACTTAATTACCCTAAATGTATATTTAATTATTTAATTGATAATATGGAGGGTTATTTTGGGGTGTGAGGGCCGAAATTGGGCTCTTGAAGTGAAGTCCACCCGGGTTAGAACATAGATGTAAGCAATGAATTAAATTATTTTTAATTTATGTTAGTAAATTAATGTAACTAATTTATATTTTTTATTTATTATATGATTTAAAATAAAAGGAAATCAGATTTTTGATAATTAAATAAAAACCTTATTTGACTTAACCCTAAATTAGACTCCTAATCCTAAGAAAACTCTTCTCTCCCACGCTCATCTCTGTCTGGCACGTCTCTATCACTGTCACTCATGATTATCTCTACCAAATAACTTCAAAAATACAGTAGGTAAACCAAAGTACTTCACACTTGAAGAACTCACAACGAAAAATATAAGAAAACAAACAAAATCAATCATGTAGGTAAAGAGAAGAATTTGGGCAGCAAGTCAAGGTTTAAACGTCATAAAAGGTATGAGTTTTCTTCCTCTTGGTCCCTTTCCCAAAAGAACCTTTAGACTCAGATGAGTCTACTCGAAAACTAGGGTTGTTCCCGTTCTTGTCGAACTACTTTTCCCTAGTATCCCTTTGATCTCAATGTGAAATAGGTTAGAGATCATGTTGTTGGTATGTTTGTTGTAAGTTTAAGTATGAAGTTTTATTTTCGTTATAATGTGTTCATGATTATGTGTTTGCAATTGAAAGCATGTTAAGTTATGTCAACCGAAAGTATGTGAAAATGTTTTTATGGTTGAATTTTATGTGCGAATGTTTTTTGTAAATCATGAGGTGTAAAAGTGTTGTAATGTTGCTAGATGAAATGGTAATTCTTGTCTGAATATAATCATAAAAATATTATACTTAAAGATGCACCACATGATCCACAAAATGCCTTAAGAATTAACGTATGAATGATGATTAAAAGAAGCTGAATATAATGAACAAATTTCCAGCATTTGGTAGGTTGGGTTCAGCAAAACAAAATGGTACAAAATGCAATGAAAAATAAATGTAAAATAAGTGAGATCACTAAGGATTTAACCCAAGACATCATTACATGAAAGCTACAAAAAAAAATCAACAAAAGATTAGAACAAAAATGGATTGAAAGAGACTAAATTTCCAACCTGCTGGAAATTGTAGTCTCAGCCAACTTTTAAAAAAATGAGCTTCGTTTAAAAATTTTTAAAAATTTAAGGTCATTGGGGATGGAAACCACGACCTCACTAAATTAAAGTTTCTAAAAATTTCGTTAGAAAAATGCAAGGAAAAATAGATGTGGTGAGTGGGGATTGAACCACAACCTCTTGAATGGACGAGAGAGTTAGGAGAAAAAAAAGGAGAAAATAAATGTGGACAGTGGAATTGAACCCACAACCTCTTGGATAGGTGAGAAAGCTAAGAGATAAAATAAAAGAAAAATAAATAGCTTGTGGGGGATTGAACCCACAACCTCCCTGACTTAAACAAAAAACGAGAGGAGAAAAAGAAAGTAAATATAATGGGGTTGATGGGGATAGAACTAGAGTCCCCCAAATCTAAAAAATGCAATTATCAAGTTTGAAATAAGATTAAGTGTTGTCCAAGGGATTCAAAATTGGGTTCCTATCCCAATTCCATATTGACACATAAGTCATACGTAAGTAAACATTTAATAAATGCTACCTCTAAAAATCGAAATCAATATCTTGGTATATCTAAAAGATGCATAAGTCTTGTATCAAATAATCTTGGGTAAATATGAATCACTTACACAAACTATGAATGAAGCCCCATGGCTTGTATGTATAGATCCATAAGTCTAGCATACATTTAAAAATAAGTGAACCTAAGATGTATATGATGAAATGATTAAAACCCTAGAAGGGTTAACTACGAGTGTAAAATACACTAAATGTCCAAGTGCATCGGGATATGATGAAATTTACAATGAAATGATGAAATGAACAGTTAAATAATGAAATGAATAATGAAATGATGAAACCCAAGAAGGGTTAAGTAAGAGTGTGAAACACACCAAATGGACAAGTGCATTGACATATGATGAAATGAACATTAACATTAAAAAGAGGTGAGAAACTATGAAGAGCAAATGTGCTAATGATTATGAATGTGGTTACAACATTATATGAGGCTAATGTAAAAGAAGAGAGCAATCACAAATGAGCCTAAGTAAATGTTACCAAAACGTACTCACCTATGAAAGTGTAAAGTTTGTGAAGAGATCAGTCTCTATGAACACTCTAATGAAAGTACTGATATTAACACACTTAATACTAATGATGAGATGAGAAATCATCTATTGAGCAATGATGTCCTCATACTAGAAGCCAACTTCAATGATGTATGAGTTGAATGTAATGGAACTTTATACTGAGCACCGATAAACTAGCTATGAGCGGTGATGCCTTCTTTCGGGAAGGGCGGAGGTTCACGTAACTATCATTCGATGATACTGTCCGGTATGCCGGGTATGGGTCTTCTTATATCTCCTAGTCTTCGAACCTATACTGCCAATATAGGGATCTGGCGGGGTTCAATTCCCACGTACGTTAGCATGTTTTGGGTCACTTTGGCCGGTGATTCCACCTATTTTCGGTGTGGGGTTTCATGACACTAGATTTCTTGATGCTTACATGATCTATGTGAGTTAAAGTCAATGTTCTCAATGAATGAATGAGGATATAGCCTCAAATGATGTACATAATGAAATGAATGATACCAAAGGTGTTAGGATAAGATAATCAAGAGGTGAGTTAGATTAAAATAATGACATTAGGTCATTCATGGTCATTTCACAACGAACCCAATGAAAGTCTTAAACTACATCCGATGCATAGCTGGTGTTTACACTAGCCAATAAATGAAATGAAATGAAGTACGTATGAATGAATGAAACAAACCCTGTGTTTGCTAAAGCAGACTCTCTAATTGAGGTCCTATATGTTGAGCCCTCAATTTTGTGAAGTCTTAATGTCAAGTCCATGATTCAAAAGTCTCATCGCATACAAATGAATTATATGAACAAAGATATGCGTTATATGAATAATGATATGTTGTGTACGCTGTTGTGTGTTGTGTGCAAAATGTTAAGTATGATGATGCATGTTACTCTCACGGCATAACTTTCCTAATCCAAATTTGGAAAGCTCATAAACTTTCCTAATCCAAATTTGGAAAGCACACTCACTTCCTAATGTCAATTTGGCAAGTCCACTGACTTGACCTTTTACAATCATGTTGTTAGGAAAGAGCTATTCTTTCTCATGCATGTGCTTGGTGTGTGCATGCATATATCCATACTTAGTACAAGTGTGTACTAACCCTATACAATTCTAAACTTTTAGGTGCAGGCACAGGTTGACGCTAGAGCTACAGGATCATTCATCCAGACATGGTAGGCCCTCATGCTTTCGAGGATGCTTGCCCATTATATTCTATCTGAGTTATAGGATTGATCTAGAGCAGTATGTTAAACTAGCGTTTCTTTCCGCTTTTGTTCAAACATTGTATTGGTGCCATTTTTTAAGTATACATTTAATGTGATATTAAACTATTTCTTTCATTGATGATATTAATGTTATATGGTTGATGGTGAACAATTATGAATCTAATAGAATAATTATTTTGTATGTTAAGGAATAAAAAGTTTCAAATTTTTCGCTAAAATTAACCTAGACGAAGTAAGAATGACGTAAGTAGGATTGTCTGCGACTTGTGAGAGGCCAACGACGCCGGTCTCGTATGGGGTCTAGACTCCGGTCGTGACAAAGTTGGTATCAGAGCACTAGGTTAAATTCAGAGGATAATAAGTTCACATCAACCACGTTGAGTAGTTTTTAAGTCATGGGAGTGAAGTGCACCACTATCCTGAATTAGAGACTGGATGATGCGTAGGAAAATTCCCTTCTTCTGATCTTATCGTGACTTCTCTAATGTCTGTTTCTTTGTGTTAAGAGCGTATCTAACATCAACTCTTAAGAATCAAAATGATGAATACAAGGAGAAAATAAGGCTGATCAACAAGGTGTTTTTAGGGAGAACCCACCTGCAGCACCATAGATAGCAGGTCAAGGGAATTCACGAGGATAAATCCTCCCGTTTACACTGTATCTAAGATTGCTGAATGTCAAGTCCATGATTCCAAGGGCTCATGGCATATGAATGAATGATATGAACAACGTTATGTGTTATATGAATTCTTATTTGAACTATGTGTATCTTGTTGTGTGCTTTGTGCAAAATGTTAAGTACGATGATGCATGTTACTCTCATTGAATAACTTTCCTAATCCAAATTTGGAAAACTCAAAAACATTCCTTATCCAAATTTTGAAAGCTAACTGACATTCCTAATCTCAATTTGGAAAGTCCACTGACTTGACCTTCTAAAATCATGTTGTTAGGAAAGAGATATTCTTACTCATGCATGTCCTTGGTGTGTGCTTGGATATACCCATACATAGTACAAGTGTGTACTATCCCTATACAATTCTAAAATTTTAGGTGCAGGCACAGGTTGATGCTAGAGATACAGGATCAACGCTGCAGCTATCCGGACGTCGAGCATTCATCTTGACTTGGTAGGACCTCATTCTTTCGAGGATGCTTGCCCATTATATTCTAGCTTAGTTATAGGATTATCTAGTGAAGTTTGTTCCACTAGCATTTCTTTCCGCTTTTGTTCAGACATTGTATTGGTGCCATTTTTGCAAGTATACATTTAATGCTATATTAAACTATTTCATTCATTGATGATCTTAATGTTAGATGTTTGATGGTGAACAATTATGAATCTAATAGAATGATTAGTATGTATGTTAAGGAAAAAAAGTTTCAAATTTTCCGCTAAAATTAACCTAGACGAAGTAAGAATGACGTAAGTAGGCTTGTCTGCGACCTCTAAGAGGTCAACGATGCCGGTCTCGTCTCTGGTCTAGACTCCGGTCGTGACACTTACAACATTCATAATCGTAACATAGTGAAATACTCAATATCATAACAAAGAACAACTCTTCAAATCATACACAACATCAATACATATTGTAGGGTAAATGAAAGGGTAATTTAAGAGTTCATTCTAGTCTTAGTTCCAATCCCTATGTTTTCATATGGTCAACTAGTAGAACAATCATACGAAACCATAATCTGGATAAGAATATTCTTCACATGAATTTCAATCATAAATAACAACATAATCATCAATTCATGTGAAATAGACCATAGATAACACTATCTTTTCATTGAAAATCATAAATCTAGGGTTAGGAAGAAAATCCATTTTGTGGAGTAGAAACATTAGTACGTGAAGTTCTTTAAAACCATCTGTGAAAGGACATCTTGGCGAAAGGAATACCAAGAGTGAAGAACCCATACCTTATAGATGAAAAATCCACAAAAATTGGGTGAAAAGCTTGAAGTCTTCGTCTTTTTGCTTAAGCTCTTCTTGTTCTTCAATGGAGTTTGGAAAAAAAAGCGTTCTTGAGAGAGGTGAGAGAAAACTTGTTTGATCTGATTCGGGACGTGTAAAAATGGTCTAAAACTGAGATAATATCAATATATAGTCGTCCTATGAATTATCCAAAAGACCCTCCACTTAAATGGGTCATTATAAGAAGTTAAATTACCCAAAAATATGACTTTAACGATCATGGGAAGTAACTGCGCGTCTCAGGGCCAAATCCCGTCATTTTTTAATTAAATTTTGAGTTGACACAGTGAGGTGAATGTAATCCTCGCATCGCGAGGCTTCCTCTCAAATATTGAGAGAGTGACCCACGTGAGGAACGCGCATCGCGTACCTGTTCTTCCAAGTCTGCCTATTCGTGGGCTGCCAGACAGCCTGCCCACCCATGTTTGGATCTTAACCAAGGACACTTCGGGTGGTCCTTGGGGTGTAGTTACCGGATGCTTGGATCCTCTGTAATACATACTACCTATCCAAGGTCTATTTACAAGTTTTAGACTTCATTTGACACATCAAAACCTTCACTAAACATAGGGACATCAACTAGTTCAAATTAGCTGGTTTCAGGACGTCAAGGTCTTTCTATGTCGTTTTGGTGGTGACCTTTTCCAAATGAGTTTATTATATTAGTATATATCTTGAAACATAATTTTAAATATTATTTAATATATTAATATCTAGTCTAAGTCATGACATTTCCGGAGTGTTACATACCCCACTCTCCTTAGGAACATTCATCCCCGAATGACACTAAAATCTTTTGGAGGTGAGGAATAGACTCAATACTAGAAGCCCGACCAATCAACAACATAAAATAATAATGAGTCAAAACTTAAAGGAGTATATAACAACTCCACACAACACATACTATAACATTACACATTGACTCAATTCATGATGCACAACATATAAGAGCTCCATATTCATAACACATAGTGAGGAATTTCCTTCTCAACCATATCATAAGCTAAAAATGCATCAAAAAGTTACCATGCTATCGTTCTTTTCAATACAACAAAACAACAAAATCTCAAGAAGACACATGCATACATATTTCACATATATGCAAGAATAGAGTATGAAGGCATTTCCTGAAAACTCTAGTTGGCACAACTTTTACTAAATATGCACCAACTTAGAAAAACAAGTTAATTTTATGATTATTCATTCATTTTTGTATCAAGAGGAATGTATAACCTTAAGGTAAAAAGATGAGGGTAGCGTAACTTCATGTCGGCTTCAGCCTCCCATATTGCCCCCTCGACAAGATGGTTCCTCCATATAACTTTTACAGAGACAACTTCCTTGTTCCTCAACTCCTTTACTTGGAGATCTATGATCTCAACCGGAACCTCTTCATAAGAGATATTCTCATCCACCCCTAAACCTTCAATGGGCGGAATGGAAACCGGGTCGTGTATGCATTTCTTAAGAATAAAAACATGAAATACAAGATTAACTGAAGCTATTCACTGGGTAGTTTCAAATCATAGGAAACCTTACCAAATTGTTGTAAAACCTCATAAGGACCAAGGAGTGAGGACTCACCAACATCAAACCATCCAACCAGATATCTACACCTTATACCATGAAGATCTTTAAAAGGTTCCATGGAGATGCTCGAATGATAGGTATTTTTGTAAGAGAACTCGATCAAAGGTAACTGATAATCTCAACGTCCCTTGAAATCAATAACATAGGATCTTCACATGTCTTCGAGGGTAAGAATAGTATGCTCCGCTTGACCATCTGTCTGGGGATGAAAAGCAAGGGTAAGTTCCACTAGAGTACCTAAACCCTTTTGAAAACCCTTCCAAAAAACGAAATGTGAATTGAGCGCCTCTATCCAAAATGATGGAAAAAGAAATCCCATGAAGATTCACAATCTCATAATTAAGATCCTTGCATAATCTTATCCCTGTATGTAGACTTAACGAGAATAATATGGACATATTTGGTCAACCTATCCTCAATAACCCATATTGAATCATTTTGCCTCCGGGTTCGAGGAATCCCAACAACAAAATCTAAATTGATGGTTTCCCACTTCCATGTAGGAACATTCATGATTAGGGTTAAACCACCCAATTTAAGATGCTCAACTTTAGCTTGTCGGTAGTTTTGACACTTAACAACAAATTCAGCTATGTTCACTTTTTAAAACATCCCACCAATAGATCTCTCTAAGGTCATGATACATTTTTGTGGCACTTGGATGTGTAAAATAGTGAGAACCATAAGCTTCTTCCATAATTCGATTTCAAAAATCCTCAACATTGGGTACACATAATTGTTAGGTTGTGGAGCCTGATTAATATTTGATGTACTGTCATATATTAATGTACTCCATTTATTCTCTATAACTAAAAATGCTCTGATTTATGAATATATATTCATACCCCACGATTATGGAAGTTTACTCACGGGGTGTTACCACGAAATATTGGTTTCTCTCTTTCTCTCTTTAGATCTCTCATCTCTTTTTCTTGAAAGTTCTTTTGTTAGTCATTCATCAAGTGTGTGTGTGTCGATTTGATCCTAACAACTGGTATCAGAGCTAAGGAGATTCAACACGATCACTGAAGATGGATAGTTCAATGCTTTGAATTGAGAAGTTTGATGGATTCGATTTCAGTTTCTGGAAGATGAAGATCGAAGATTATCTGTACCAGAAAGATATTCACAAACCTTTGACCGGGGTGATGATGGAATCCATGACGGAGGAGAAGTGAAAGCTCAAGGATCGCCAGGATCTAGGGTTGATCCGGTTGACTTTGTCAAGAAATGTGGCGTTCAACATCGTGAAGTAGAAGACTACGTCCGGTCTGTTGAAGGAACTGTCAAACATGTATGAAAAACCATCATCGATGAACAAGGTATGTTTGATGCGTAGATTGTTCAATTTACAGATGTCTGAGAATGGATCTGTTTCTGATCATACAAACGAGTTCAATATGATTGTGAGTCAACTCAATTCTATGGATATTAATTTTGAAGATGAAATTAAGGCGTTTATTTTGATGCAATCTCTACCTGAGTCTTGGGATACTTTTGTTGCTGCGATTAGCATTTCCCATGGATCTGAGAAACTGAAGTTTGATGAAATCCGTGATGTTGTTAGCAAAAGTATTCGCAAATGAGAAGTGGGAGATTCATCAGGCAGTGCTCTCAGCATTGACCAAAGGGGGAGAAGTAAGACGAAAGGCCAAAAAATAAACATGGTCGATAAAAATCAAAGAATCAAAGAAAATCCCCGAATAGATCAAACGTGAGTTGTTGGAACTGTGGAGAGAAAGGTCACTTTTGGACGAGCTATACAAAGCCAATGAAGAAATAGAATCAAAAATTTAGAGATGACAATGAATCTGTAAATTCAGCAGAGGACATCGGGGATGCTCTAATCCTTAATGTGAACAGCCCGGTTGAATCATGGATTTTGGATTCTGGTGCATCTTTCCATTCGTCTCCAAGCAAGGAGTTGTTCCAAAATTTCAAATCTTGAAATTCTGGAAAGTTATATCTTGCTGACAATAAAGCCTTAGAGATTGAAGGAAAAAGGGATGTTTACATAAAGACCTCCTCGGGAAACCAGTGGTCATTGGAGAATGTAAGATATATTCCTGGGCTCAAGAAAAGTATGATCTCTGTTGGTCAGTTGGATAGCACGGGATATGCAGGAGAGTTTGGGAAAGGTTCGTTGAAGATTGTGAAAGGTTCTATAGTAGTATCTCATGGCACCAAATCTGGAACCTTGTACATAACTGTAGGGTGTATATTACATGACCGTTATTGCTGAAGGTGCTTCCGGTTCATGTATGTGGCACAATAGACATGGACACATGCGTGCCAAAAGGAATGAAGATATTGGTTGTAAAAGGGGCATTAGAGAGTCTGAATTCTGTTGATATGGGTCTTTGCGAGAGTTGTGTTGTGGGAAAACAGAAAAGAGTAAACTTCTCAAAGACTCCTAGAGAGCCAAAGAAAGTGTGGCTGGAAATGGTCCATACAGATGTTTGGGGACCATCTCCAGTATCATCACTTGGAGGATCCATATTCTATGTTACCTTCATTGATTATTCCAGCAATAAGGTATGGGTTTACTTCTTGAAGCATAAGTCAGATGTGTTTGCAACTTTCAAGAAGTGGAAAGCTGAAGTTTAGAATCAGACTTGTTTGAAAGTCAAATACCTAATATCTAATAATGGAGAAGAGTATGACAAATCAGAGTTCAATGCATTTTGTGCAGCTGAAGGAATCAGATTGAGGAGAACAGTTCCTGGTAAGGCAAGACAGAATGGAATTGCTGAGAGGATGAACAGAACATTGAATGAGCGTGGAAGGAGTATGATAATACACTGTGGGCTGCCCAAAACATTTTAGGCGAATGCTGTGAGCACATCGTCATACTTGATCAACAGGGGACCATTAGTTCCTTTAGGGATCAAGATTCTAGAGGAGGTGTGGACACGAAAAGAACTCAAGTACTCAAACTTGAGGACTTTTGGTTGCACTGCTTATGTTCATGTTGATCCACAAAAAAGAGAGACAATCTTGATGCTAAGGATGTGAAGTGTTACTTAATAGGATATGGTTCTGATTTGTTTGGATACAGGTTTTGGGATGACAAGAACAAAAAGATCCTGAGACATTCTGACGTGACATTTGATGAGTTTTTCCTGTACAAAGATAGAGAGCAGAAGGTTCTAGAGATTACGAAGCAAGTGGGAGTTGAGTTGGAGAAGAGTAACCCCGGAGATGTCGAAGCAGATACTCAACAGACTCCTACTGAAGAATCTAAAGTGGAGCAAGTTACACCTGAGCAGGTGTTAAGAAGATCATCCAGAACCATCAGGGCACCAGATAGGTGTTCACCTTCACTACACTATCTATTGCTGACTGACGAGGAGGAACCATAGTCTTTTGATGAGGCCCTATAGGTGGAGGATTCGATCAAGTGGGAGCAAGCCATGGGTGATGAGATGAGGTCACTTGAGAAGAACGACATGGGTGTTGATTGAGTTACCTGCAGGGAAGAGAGCTTTGCTGAACAAGTGGGTGTTCAGAATCAAGACTGAACCAGATGGCAAAAGAAGGTTCAAGGCCCGTTTAGTGGTTAAAGGATATTTAAAAAGGAAAGGTATTGATTATGCTGAAATATTCTCTCCTGTTGTGAAGTTAACCTCTATTCGATTTCTAATGAGTATTGTTGCATCGGAGAATTGGCATCTAGAGCAAATGGATGTAAAAACAATGTTTTTATAGGGAGATCTGGACAAAGAGATCTATATGCAGCAACCAGAAGGAATTGTGGTTCCAGGCAAGAAACACATGGTGTGCAAGCTCACCAGGAGCTTGTATGGACTAAAGCAAGCACCAAGGCAGTGGTAAAAGAAGTTTGACTCCTTCATGACAAAGAGTGAATTCTGCAAAGCTGAAAAGGATCCGCGTTGTTACTTCAAGAAAAACACTGATTCATATGTCCTTCTACTCTTGTATGTGGATGATATGTTGATTGTAGGATCTAGTATGAGGGAGATTAACAATCTGAAGACAAGGTTGTCTACATTGTTTGAAATGAAAGATTTGGGTCCAGCGAAGCAGATTTTGGGGATGAGGATTTCTCGGGATAGATCTTTTTGCACTGTAAATCTATCTCAGGAATTTTACATTCAGAAGGTGTTGAGCAGATTCAGGGTTAATGATGCTAAACCCAGGATTACTCCATTGGCAAACCACTTTAAATTGTCAAAGGATCAGTCACCCAAGACAGCCGAGGAGCGTGAGCATATGGCACTTGTTTTACATGCTTCAGCAGTTGGGAGTTTGATGTATGTTATGGTCACTTGACCTGATATAGCACATGCAGTAGGAGTTGTTAGCAGGTACATGGCAAATCCGGGGAAAGAGCATTGGGAAGTTGTGAAGTGGCTTTTGAAATATATGAGAGTACATCGAGCAGTTCACTTTGTTTTGGCAAAGGCAAGGTAACTCTACAAAGTTTTGTGGATGCTGATCTTGGTGGCGGTTTTTACTCAAGAAAGAGTACATCCGGGTACGTTTACACCATAGGTGGAACAGGAGTGAGCTGGATGTCTGATACGCTCAAACTTACTTCTCAAATGAGAAGTAAAGCGGTCGTGTCAAGTAAATAACCCAACTGGTGAGGTTGGGATCGTTCCCACGAGGAAAATAGTCTAGACTTAACTTCAACTTGTTATTACTATTGTTCGGTTGATGACTTCCTTAGAAAGTAAAAGCACAAAAGGGGGGTTTGTATTTCCTAATGAGCAAAAATAACTAACGAACTTGAAAGAGACACTTAACAGCTTTTAATGTTGAGTTTTAATCAAGTAATCAAAGTAACTAGGGTTTACGTGTTCCCCACAGGTTCATAACTTGATAATTCTAACTATAACAATTCTTTCCTAGTATCTTGCATGCAAAGTGATAAGTTATGTATTTCTAAATCCTTGGTCCGGCATCTAGAAAATCTCACTCCGCACCTTGGTCCGGCTACGTGTGTTGCTTTTCTAACCCTTATCCTTTCCTCATATTAAGCATCGTATTCGATATTTAACTAAGTTATTACCTCATACCAATCAATACTAACCTATTAGATAGTATACACTAAATCTATGTTAATAATTCTTTTCCTATTATCTACCTCCTTGGTCCGGCAAGTAGCATTAAGGCGAGTATTAACGTTGATCATCCGTTAAAAAGACTTCTAAGCGAAAGAATTATTAATACATGCAAGACACGATTCTAGAATTGTTATTTTAGCTAGGGTTTATCTCATTATTTGCCTATGGTTCCCACAACCCTAGTTATGGAGTTTAGTTACTCATAGCCATAAACACAATATTCAAATATGGTAAACAAGAATTCATGTACTTACTTCAATGAGAAAGAATAAAGTCCAAAAATTTGCTTGATTAATCACCAAAAATCACTTGTAAGAATCTCTAACAATCAAACACCCAAAACACAAAGTCTCACAATATAATGTTTAATATCACAGAGTCTAACCTTAAAAATGAGGTTTTTCGAACTATTTATAAAAAAATAAAAACCTAATTAAACAAGGATTCTAATTACTGGAAATCTGCCAAAACGCGGCTGGGTCGACGAACCACGCGACGGACCATCGTGGTCATGACGGACCGTCGTGGACTCCGTCGTCCCATACTTGGTGCAATTCTTCTGCTGCTTTCTTCATTCCCCTCGACGGCAAGTGTGACGGACCGTCATAAGCACAACGGTCCGTCGAGGGTCTCGTTTCAAAATACTTCAACTCTTGGAATCTGGGTACTGGGATCACTTCTCTGATCTTCACGACGAACCTACAGGACGGACCGTCATAGCCATGACGGACCATCACAAGCTTCGTAATCCCACACTTGGTCAGACTTCCCCATCTTCCTTTAGCAGCTTCTCTACGCTGACACCTACGGACCGTCACAGGCACGACGGACCGTCATAAGCTCCGTAGGTGGTCTCTTCTGCATTTTTCGCTCAAAATCTCCGCATTCAGCTTCGGACAGATTTCCTGCAAAACAAAGAGAAACTTATATCAAAATTAGCACAAAAAGAGCTTTCGGACACACTAAACTTAAGGAAAAAGTATTAATTATACCGTGAAACCACGGTATATCAACACCCTCAACTTAAATTCGTTGTTTGTCCTCAAGCGACGCACTATGACTCACTACACAATCTTTGTACAATAGTATTCATGTTTTTATCCTTTGCAATCATTTGGCTATCAATCCTGATTAATCTCATCAAATCTATGCATGCTATCACAATTAGGCTTGAATTTTGTGGGATTCGAACATGACACAGACTCACCACGCACTAACACCTATCCTCTTCAATTTCTCACAGAGAGGCTAACAATTCCGGTATAGCAACTAGTGTCCTCACTTTAGAACAAAATCCTCATTTTTCACACAATGATTTCAGTTTGAGTATAAGGATTACATTTCAACACTCGCTCTCAGAACAAAGTCACACTCATTCATACCTATTGCCATAAGCTTGCCCTTATTTTCACTGCCTTAAGTTCGCTATACAACCCTTAGGATCACGATAGGACTTTTTTTTTAGCTTGTAACGTAGGCTCAGAGTCAGGTAGGGTATATTTAGGTATACTTTAGTGACTTGTTGCCCTCCTTGACATATCGGCTAAACCTTTCACTTTCTATCACTTTATCTCGCCCAGTTTCTCCTATTCTTTCACCTTGCTGTTTTCCTTCTTTCTTCATTTGTGTAAGTAACTCTTTTCTTTTCTCGTTTGTAATTCTTGAATATTTCTCTCTTTTTTTTAAAGAGTTCTTGAGTCACTTTACTTTTGTTCTTTCTCTCTCTTTGTTCTTTCAACCCCACTTTCCAGAGCATTCCTCAAAACAGCCACCCTCAACTCATGGCTTTGCCATGAGTCAAGGTACACAATACCCAAAGTCGGGTCAGGGCCATAACGAAGGTTGTTTATACATTAGCCACCCTCAACTTATGCTTTTGGCATAAGCTGAGGTGCACATGTGCAAGGAGGGACCAGGGCCAACATATTGTTCCCAGAAAAGATCAGTTGGGATGAAAAAGAAAGGTCTAATTTTAAGCTCAAATTATTTGGATCAAAGAAGGATAACTTTCATTTGGTTTCTTTTATTTAGGCTAGAAATGGGCTATATTGAATAAGGGCCTATGATCCTTTCCTAATTGTCTGTTACAGCTTACTTTTAGCAGGACTAACCAGGCAAGTTCTAGCTCAGTATCAGTAGTGTACTATTCAACTTTCCTCACACTCACTTGACATCTCATCACTATACCAGATTATCAGACACCTAGTTCGACTTGAAGATTTAGGGTAGTGCAATGGTGTAACTCAATTTCATATTTAGATCCACACAATTATCAGTTACTACGCCTTTTCATGCAACCTTTTCCAGTTTTATCGGGATATCATTTTAGCCATCATGCTTCAGAGTTAATCTATGTACAAAAGATATAACGTGCCGGTTCAGCGAGAAAGTAATGTCAGTCTTTTGGGGAAAAAGAACACAGCAAGAAAACCCCAAAGAGGATAGTGAGTTGGGCTACTCGGACTTCACCCTAACACTCACTTTCCATTTACCCCACCCCAACAAAAACATGCAATTGTCCCCAATGCATAAAAAATCTAAAGATTAGAGGGTAGGTGAAGCAAACTCATGGCGCATAGCGCCGTCGATCTAATTTGGTGGAGTCCGGTTTCCCGTAACCCACATCCTCTGCAATCTGGACACCCTCGGTGATGTCCTCGGCAACAACCGCACCCTCGGTAGTGCCTCCATCAAGCTTTCTGCTCTGCGGGAGCTAGACGCTGACCGCTATCTGCGATGCTCTGATCAGGTGTGCTTCCGCCTCAGCAAGTGAGGCTCTCCTCGCGGCCTCCATCTCTCGGCGCTCCTTCTTCCTTGCTCGCGCCTCATCCTCTGATCGACCCCTCCGCCTCTTGTCACTCTCTCTCGGGGAAGATGGGGGAATGTCTGGAGTAGGAAACAGGGCCGCCAATACAGTATCCTCAGCAGGCTCGACAGACTCTGGCACTCTTGCCTCTAGGATCGTGTCGATGTCTGCACGAAGACTGTCGACTGCAGCCTGAAGAGTCGACACATCTACCGGAGGGGCTGGTCGAGCTAATACTCTCAATTCAAAGGCATCTAGGCGCTGGTTAACCTCAGCAATCTTCCGCCGTGACGCCTCTCCATACGCGCTTCAGACTCAGCAATAGACTTCTGCATCCACGGCTGGATATGATGCAGAAGAGTGGCCATTTGTGCCTCCAGTTTTTGGACTCAAGCAAGCGGGGCCGGTGTCGGTAGAGGGGCTGTGCTACTACCCGGGATAGACTCGACCGGGGTAGTGTCCGTCGATGCCTCTGTAGCTGTGCGGGCCTGGGCCACCGTATCCTCAAGATCATCAGATAGTGGTGGAAGCTCTGGACGGGGCCCTCAATGTGGGGCCAACTCATTGGCCTCGTCTCTGATGAGGCCGACGTCAACGGTACCCGGCGGGGTCCTCAACTGATCTATGTGCCATATGGGCACACCTGCAGACCTGCAAAGGGCAAAGATCATGCACGGAAAGGGGTAGGTGGTAGTGACCTTGAATGCCCTCTCGTGCATGACTGCCTGGAGAAGCCATGCATATTCCACCTCGAAGCTGGCTATCATCGCCGCCATCAGCACTGCTCGATCCCAGGTGACTATGTTATCAGCAGCTGTGGGGGAAAGGTAGTGACGCACGAGCAGCCACAAGAACTTGGGGACGAACGTGAGGTTGGCCTTCTTGATGGCCCCCTTCGGCTCGGTGACCCAATCGGCACCCTCTCCGTCGACTGATAAGTGAAGGGCCATCCACCGCTTGGTGGTTTCCCTTAGTGCTGGCTCTCGCAGGAACTGTCCATCCTTCACTATCTGCCAGCGGTAGTCAAACTCGGCCGTGATGGGGGTCCGAGTAGCATCTGCACTCTCGCCGTATAGGAACCGGCGGATGGCGGGCAGGGAAATGTCAACCTGCACGCCCCAGACTAGAACCTGCTCCAATGGGGCCTGTTTAGCGAGAGCAGCCCGCTTCTCGATCTGTGATCGGAGAGTCGCTACGTAGGACACGTAGAACTCTCGGACCATCTCCTCGCTGTATCGTCCCAACGGACGGGCTGTCCACTCTAAGCGATGCCTGGTGAATATGTTGTGGATCTCCGGCATCGAGGGGAGACTCCCTGTAAGTACCCGCCGCTCCAGGGTGAGTGTTCGAGTCATTACTCCTTTATCGGTCAAGAACTTCGCGTCGGAGTAAACCTGAAACTGGCCTTCAACGCACCACCGGTTTGGCTGGTCAGAGGCTGGGGTGGGACCGGCTGGTCTTGCGCCGGATGTAGAGTCTGAATCGGCCTCATCGAGGCCGACGCCAGCTGCGGCGATGGCGGTGCGGGAACCTCAGCCAGATCCTGGCTTCCTCGGACCAGGATACTCCTAAGGAGCCAGACGCTCCTTCCTCGTTTGTGGCCGACCCAGAGGGTGTGCCGGTCAGTGTGCGCTCCTCATCAGACTGGGAGGCAGTGACTACGCCGGACGCCACCGTCTTGGGAGTGGCTCTGGGGGCACGTGTAGCACGGGAAGGGGCGGAGGTGCCTGGGGGCATGTATTTAGGGTCCCGCTCATCATCAGAGCCGATGACCATGCGGGCAGACGGGGCGACAGACTTAGATCGCCCGCGTGCATAAGTGCGGTCTTGCTTGGGTGCCAGAGTCGATAGTACCTGTAAAAGGGCAATATTAGTATGAGTAGTGGCAAGCAAGACAGGCAAGCTCATATGACATTAAACTTTGAAAATAGTGTGTTAGTAATATTGAAACTGTATCACACGACGGGACCTATGACGGCTCGTCGTGACTATGACGGACCGTCATGAGGTCCGTCGTGTTATACTTCGTATATGTATATACAAGGAATCCTGAAGGAGGGGTCTCTGACCATCATGACGGTCAAGTAGGATGGACCGTCGTGGGTATGACGGTCCGTCGTAAGAGTCCGTCGTAGGACACTTAGAAAATGATGGGAGACCCTTAGAAGAGGGGTCTCTGACCATCATGACGGTCGTGCAGGACGGACCGTCGTGGGTGTGACGGTCCGTCGTAGGACACTTAGAAAATTTTTTGAGACCCTTATCAGAGGGGTCTCTGACCATCATGACGGTCGTGCAGAACGGACCGTCGTGGGTGTGACGGTCCGTCGTAGGACACTTAGAAAATTTTTGGAGACCCTTATCAGAGGGGTCTCTGACCATCATGACGGTCATGCAGGACAGACCGTCGTGAAGACAACGGTCCATCACAGGCGTCGTTGGGCAGGGTGCTAGGGCTTGTGCAACGGACCCTACGACGGTCCGTCGTGTGTGCGACGGGCCGTCATCGGTGTCTCGTTCTGAGTAGCAGTGTTAGAACTGGGGGTACCCTACGCATCCCTGATGAACCTACATGGTTGTGTAGTGTTGTGGACCTATATGTGTCTATCCCAACGACCTAAGAAACTATCCAAGCAAAATTACCTATGCCTAGGGTTATCAACATGGCACATACGAACATCTTGAACCTAGGTTTCGACATGAGCATATAAAGGAAACAGTATACGACTAAGAACTAAGCTAATACCAACTACAAAACCAAAATGCAAGAGAAATGAGTATAAATTTAAAGACACATACCTTGGAAATGGAGAAAACACAAGTGGAGAATGATTCAGGTGGCAAGGTAGATACCAATAGCAGCAGCACCCACTAGTAGATAATAATGATAAGGTTTGGGGAGATTGTGGGAGTAATGATCGATGGGGAAGTGTGGAAGTGGAAAAGAGAGGGGAGATGAGAGGAAGTTGGAAGTAATGGGGTGGAATATGGAGGGGTGGGGAGTATAAACGGTCAAATTTTGAAAAGGGGTCCAGCCGGGTCGGGTCGGGTTAATTTCATTAATCGCGTGACGGTTCCCCGACGACGGTCCGTCGCACATGCGATGCCCCGTCATAGTATCCGTCGTGTGTGCCCTAATTTCAAAAATGACAGAAATACGTACCTGGTGTGACGGATGCATACGATGGTCCGTTTCATTCGCAACGGTCCGTCATTGTATCCGTCAGTGGCTACTGCGGTGTAGTTTTCTGTAGAATTTCCTAGTGCCGTGCCTGAAAATTTAAAACCCATTTATAGAAAAAATGCTACCATTATTAAAAAGACGATAAGTATTGGGTTGCCTCCCAACAAGCGCCAGATTTAATGTCGCGGCACGACTGGGGCCACTTGATTACTCAGACTTCATCAAGATTGTATGCCTCGATCACTTCATTCGCCGATTCAGCATGCCCTAGATAGATTTTTATGCGCTGTCCATTCACCTTGAACCGCACACCCTCCTTAGTTTCCAACTCAACTGCTCCATGAGGGAATAGTTGGGTAACTGTGTAAGGACCAGTCCATTTGGACTTGAGTTTGCCTTGAAACAAGCGCAATCTGGAATTGAATAGAAGCACTAAATCCCCGACCATAAACTCTCGTTTTTCAATTTTGTTGTCATGATACGTCTTCATCTTTTATTTATATAGGGCTGAGCTTTCATAGGCTTTCAAGCGAAATTCATCAAGTTCATTCAACCCATTTAATCGTTGCTCTGCAGCTTCGCTCCAATCCAATTTTAATTTCTTCATAGCCCACATGGCTTTATGCTCTAACTCAACCGGAAGATGACAAGCTTTCCCATATACAAGTTGGCATGGAGACATACCTATGGGAGTCTTATAAGCTGTCCGGTAGGCCCAAAGAGCATCATCAAGCCTCCTTGACCAATCTGTTCTACTAGCATTCACTGTTTTGGACAATATCTGTTTGATCTCCCAATTCGATACCTCAACTTGCCCACTAGTTTGAGGGGTGGTAAGGAGTGGCCACATTATGGCGAACACCGTATTTCTCCAATAACCCCTTGAACAATCTGTTGCAGAAGTGGGAACCTCCATCACTAATAATGGCCCTTGGAGTGCCAAAACGGGAGAATATATTCTTTTTCAAGAATGCAGTGACACTCTTCCCTTCATTGTTTGCGAGATCTATGGCTTTGACCCATTTAGATACATAATCAACTGCTACAAGAATGTACTTCATCCCATGAGAACTCACGAAAGGGCCCATAAAGTCAATACCCCACACATCAAATAACTCAATCACAAGAATGGGGTTTAGAGGGAGCTCTTGCTTTCCTGAAATACCACCATCTCGTTGACATTTGCCACATGATTTAGCAAACCCATGAGCATCTTGATGAAGAGTTGGCCAATAGTAACCACATTGCAATATCTTGTGAGCGGTTCGGATACCACTGTGATGTCCGCCAACAGGTGAAGAATGGCATGCCTCCAATACACTCAACATTTCACATTCTGGCACACAACGCCGAATAAGCCCGTCGGCACAACTCCTATACAAGTATGGTTCATCCCAAAAGAACTTCTTCACATCGTACATGAACTTTTTCCTTTGATGAAAGGACAAGTCCGATGGAACAATATCACTAGCGATAGTTCGCAAAATCTGCGAACCATGGAATCAAGTCTTGTGAAGCGGCCAATACATGTTCATCGGGAAAGTATCATCAATGTCAGTCTTATCCCCTAACTCTCTCATAGATTCATCCTCTAGACGGGACAAATGATCGAACTTGATTTTCACCCTTTTCTATCCAAAGACTTCAAAGTCAAATTCTTGCAGCTAATACCCAACGAATCGACCTTGGTTTCACATCCTTTTTCGCCATCAAATATCTCGATCTTTGAATGGTCAGTATGCACTATGACTCTAGTACCTAGCAAATAGGAGCGAAATTTCTCAAAAGCAAAGACTACTGCGAGGAGTTCTTGCTCAGTCACTGTGTAGTTCTTCTGGGCTTTATTTAGGGCTTTACTAGCATAGTAAATTGGGTGAAGGATTTTGTTTCTTCTCTATCCTACACCAAGAGCCACCCCACTAGCATCGCACATTACCTCAAATGGACTGTTCCAATCCGGAGAAATAATGATAGGTGCAGACACTAACTTCTCTTTTAGCTCACAGAATGCTTTAAGACAGGATTCATCAAAACAAAATTTACATTCTTTCTCCAGTAATTTGCACAATGGGTGTGCAATCTTTGAAAAGTCTTTGATGAATCTCCGATAAAAACCTACATGCCCAAGAAAGCTTCTCACACCTTTCACAGAGATCGGCGGGCGAAGTCTCTCTATTACCTCAACTTTAGCTCGATCAACCTCTATGCCCTTTTCTGAAATGCGATGACCCAACACAATACCCTCTTTCACCATGAAATGACACTTTTCCCAGTTTAGTACCAGTTGCGGATCTTCACATCTCTTAAGAACCTCAGATAAATTGGTCAAGCATCGCTCAAATGAATCACCAACCACAAAAAAATCATCCATAAAAACCTCAATAGTATCCTCCACCATGGCAGAAAACATTGACATCATACAACTCTGAAAGGTTGCGGGTGCATTGCACAGCCCAAACGGCATTCTTCGGATCGCAAAATTCCCATATGGACAAGTGAAAGTGGTTTTCTCTTGATCTTCTGGTGCGATAGAAATCTGATTATACCTCGAATACCCATCAAGAAAGCAATACCACCCTTTTTCCGGCAAGTCTATCCAACATCCGATCCATGAAGGGCATAGGAAAATGGTCTTTTTCACCCATGAGTTCAGGTTACTGGTAATCCATACACACCCTCCATCCAGTAACCGGTCTCATTGGAACAAGTTCATTCTTTTCATTGGGGACCACAGTCATTCCCCCTTTCTTAGGTACACACCTGAACGGGCATACCCAACTACTATCGGCGATTGGATAGATTACTCCAGCATCCAACCACTTGATAATTTCCTTCTTCACAACCTCTTGCATAGGAGGATTCAAGCGTCTATGGTGCTCAATACTCGGCTTATGATCAAGCATGAGTTGGATTTTATGAGAGCAAATACCAGGAGGGATCCCAATAATGTCCGCAATGGTCCACCCAATAGCTCTTTTGAACCTTTTTAGTACCTTCACCAAACTCTGAACCTGTTGTTCATCTAGGTCTGATGCAATGATTACCGGCAAAGTGTCACCATTTCCTAAGAATTCATACCTAAGATGAGGTGGGAGAGCTTTTAATTCAACTTTTGGATCTTCCTCTATAGATGGTTTAGCGGGTGGGGACTCGCGATTCTTCATATCAAGCTCAAATTTCTTCGGTTTAAACCGAACATCACCTCGGTCAAGAGCCGCGACTAATGACTCATACTCTTCAATGCAATAGCTATCAAAGTTCATTATCACTGCCGCTAATGCTTCGACACCTAGACGTTCTTCTATTTGTGTCTCAAAGGTCTCACCCATGTTGTAGGATATAGCAGATGCCGATTGGAGCTCACCACTCTGCCTCATGGACCTACAAATATTAAAGGTCACTTCCTCACTGTTCAACCGAAATTTCATCTGCCCCTTTTCCATGTCTACTAAGGCTCTTCCCGTAGCTAGGAATGGCCTCCCAAGGATAATAGGCACTTCAAAATCAACCTCACAATCAAGAATAACAAAATCGGCTGGAAAGATGAATGACTCCACTTTTACTAGCACATCGTGGAGTATTCCTATAGGTCATTTTACTGTTCGATTAGCCATCAGTAGCCGCATCGCAGTGGGCTTTGGGTCACCCAAACCCAACTTCTTGTAAATCGAGAGGGGCATGAGATTTATGCTTGCCCCCAGATCACATAATGCTTTCGCAAAATGTAATAGCCCGATTGTACAAGGAATAGTAAACGCGCCCGGATCTTCTTTCTTTTGGACCAGAGATCTTGTAGCAATAGCACTACAATGCTGCATTCTATCATCATCCTCAAAAGTGACCGATCTTTTCTTTGTAACCAGATCTTTCATAAATTTGGCGTAACCGGGCATTTGTTCTAAAGCTTCTACCAAAGGGACATTGATAGAAAGTTGCTTCAACATTGTTATAAAACGCCGGTATTTACCATCCTCGGTCTTTTTCACTAATCTCTGAGGAAATGGGGGTGGTGGCCTAGGCATAGGAGTTACCTTTTTAGGCACTTCAGCATCTTTTGCAGTGTTATTCTCTAATTCAGCATCAACTTCTACCACTTTATCAGATTCTCTTATCACCTTATTCTCAGCAGATGGCATAGGTGGATCAATGGTTTGCTTACCACCGCGAGTAGTAATTGCCATACAATGTCCATCATTTTTTGGATTTTGAACAGTGTTGCTAGGAAGAGTGCCCGGTTGCCGTGTGTTCACAGTTGCAGATAATTGGGCCAATTGTAACTCAAGTTGCTTAATTGATATTGCATGGGTATCAACTTTTTGCCCAATAACCGCTAGATCATTCCTCAACTCTTTATTTTGCTCATCACTAGCATCGAACCTCCTCATCATTTTATGCAACATATCCTCAACTCGCGACATACTACCTCCACCATCCCTAGGAGTAACTTCACGATTTTGAGGAGGAACATAAGGTCCATTTCTATCGTTTCTGTTACCATAGCTACCCCTGTTGAAGTTGTTGTCTCGATTGTAGTTTCCATCTCGGACATAATGACCCTCACGATTGTAGTTACCATAGTTCCGACCTTGGTTCCCTTGACCTTGGTGCCAATTTTCCTGATTAGAGCCTTGGGCACTTGGTCGGAAACCCCCCATCTGTTCATTTACTGCATAGGAATCCTCCTCAAAATAACACTCATCGATTGGAGGTGGTGGTTTAGCCAAGTAGTTGACTGCATTAACCTTTTCTGCACCCCCAGTGACATGTTTTAGTACCAACCCAAGTCTCATCTAAGCCATTTCTTCCCGAATATCATCTGTGGCTGGGTTGTGAGTGGACTGCACTGCGAAGGTGTTTCTCCCTGTATCGGACTTCCTAGTACTCCAAGCTTTGTTGTTACGGGAGATTTTCTCTAATTTCTCAAAGAATCTCAAAGATAAGGGCATTCTCCATAAGATCCACCTGCTATAGTGTCCAACACCGCTTTATTGTTATCATCCTGTCCCCTATAGAAGTATTCCTTTAGTGTCTCATCATCAATACAGTGATTTGGGACACTTCTCAAGAATGAGGTGAATCTATCCCAAGAACTACTAACTGACTCTCCTGATAGTGCCACAAAGTTATTCACCCTGTCTTTGTGGTTTAATTTCTTGGAGACCGGATAGTAGCGTGCTAAGAAGACATCCCGTAGTTGGTTCCAAGTGAAAATGGAGTTGTATGGGAGCTCAGTAAACCACATAGCAGCCTCTTCCGTCAGTGAGAGAGGAAACACTCTGAGACCTATTACATCTAGATCCAAATCAGGCCTCCCCACACAACTTTTACACACTGCCCTTACCTTAGCTATATGGGCATGTGGATCCTCAGAAGGTAGCCCTGAAAACAAACCTCTGGCAGTGAGCATTTGCATCAGACTACTAGTTACCACAAAAGTGTGGCCTGTGGGTAGAGGAGGCAAAACCAGTGGCCCATCCGAATCTGCTATGTTATCATAGCCTCTGTAGTATGCTTGGGGCCGTGAAGCGGGATTCTGTCCCCTCTGTTGATGTTCACCCGGAGCATCGGGTAACATCTGACCATGAACATCAGCCGGAGCTGGGATGTTATGGTTTGGATCCTCATCATTGATTCCCAAATTACAATTCATGTTTCGCAGTGTACGTTCTAGCTCGTGATCGTAGGGGAACAACGGTTCTCTTCCTCTCCTTGTATTTGGCATACAAGGAGGATAGTTCTGAAAAGAAATCAAAAATAATAAAACAAAGTAAAATCAAGAAAATATCAACTAAACTATAGTAAGAAGTTCAAGTTAATCTAAAAGCTAAATTCCCCGGCAGCGGCGCCAAAATTTGATACGCTCAAACTTACTTCTCAAATGAGAAGTAAAGCGGTCGTGTCAAGTAAATAACCCAACTAGTGAGGTTGGGATCGTTCCCACGAGGAAAATAGTCTAGACTTAACTTCAACTTGTTATTACTATTGTTCGGTTGATGACTTCTTTAGAAAGTAAAAGCATAAAAGGGGGGTTTGTATTTCCTAATGAGCAAAAATAACTAACGAACTTGAAAGAGACACTTATGACTTTTAATGTTGAGTTTTAATCAAGTAATCAAAGTAACTAGGGTTTACGTGTTCCCCATGTGTTCATAACTTGATAATTCTAACTATAACAATTCTTTCCTAGTATCTTGCATGCAAAGTGATAAGTTATGTATTTCTAAATCCTTGGTCCGGCATCTAGAAAATCTCACTCCGCACCTTGGTCCCCACACGTGTGTTGCTTTCCTAACCCTTATCCTTACCTCATATTAAGCATCGTATTCGATATTTGACTAAGTTATTACCTCGTACCAATCAATACTAGCCTATTAGATAGTATACACTAAATCTATGTTAATAATTCTTTTCCTATTATCTGCCTCCTTGGTCCGGCAAGGAGCATTAAGGCGAGTTCTAACGTTGATCATCCGTTAAAAAGACTTCTAAGCGAAAGAATTATTAATACATGCAAGACACGATTCTAGAATTGTCTCATTATTTGCCTATGGTTCCCAAAACCCTAGTTATGGAGTTTAGTTCCTCATAGCCATAAACACAATATTCAAATATGGTAAACAAGAATTCATGTACTCACTTCAATGAGAATGAATAAAGCCCAAAAATTTGCTTGATTAATCACCAAAAATCACTTGTAAGAATCTCTAACAATCAAACACCCAAAACACAAAGTCTCACAATATAATGTTTAATATCACAGAGTCTAACCTTAAAAATGAGGTTTTTCGAACTATTTATAAAAAAATAAAAACCTAATTAAACAAGGATTCTAATTACTGGAAAACTGCCAAAACGCGGCTGGGTCGACGGACCACGCGACGGACTGTCGTGGTCATGACGGACCGTCGTGGACTCCGTCGTCCCATACTTGGTGCAATTCTTCTGCTGCTTTCTTCATTCCCCTCGACGGCAAGTGTGACGGACCGTCATAAGCACAACGATCCGTCGAGGGTCTCGTTTCAAAATACTTCAACTCTTGGAATCAGATGCGGGATCACTTCTCTGATCTTCACGACGAACCTGCAGGACGGACCGTCATAGCCATGACGGACCGTCACAAGCTTCGTAATCCCACACTTGGTCAGACTTCCCCATCTTCCTTCAGCAGCTTCTCTACGCTGACACCTACGGACCGTCACAGGCACGACGGACCGTCATAAGCTCCGTAGGTGGTCTCTTCTGCATTTTTTGCTCAAAATCTCCGCATTCAGCTTCAGACAGATTTCCTGCAAAACAAAGAGAAACTTATATCAAAATTAGCACAAAAAGAGCTTTCGGACACACTAAACTTAAGGAAAAAGTATTAATTATACCGTGAAACCACGGTATATCAATGTCCAGGCTTCAAAAGTGTGTTTCTCTTTCATCTACTGAAGTTGAGTATGTGGCAATAGATGAAGTTGGGAAAGAGATGATATGGCTGGAAGATAATCTGGAGGAATTGGGCAAGAAGTAGAGCGAGATGATTCTTTACTCAGATAGCCAGAGTGGCATACAATTGGTGAAAAATCCAATCTATCATTCGAATACAAAGCACATTAAAAGGCGATATTATTTCCCTCGTAGGGCAGTGGAGGATGGTGATATATGCTTGGAGAAGATAGAGGGTGCAAAGAACCCAGCAGACATGTTGACAAAATGTGTTGATGTTGGGAAACTGGAGTTACGCAAAACCTCGGTTGGTCTTCTGTAGTTATTGCTGCAGATGTTGCGGTGCAGTGAAGATGTTGATGATGAAGCGATTTTTTTGTTTAAGAATGTATTTTTTGGATGACTGAATCAGTCTCCAAGTGGAAGAATTTTTAGGTTGTGGAGCCTGATTAATATTTGATGTACTTTCATATATTAATATACTCCATTTATTCTCTGTAACCAAAAGTACTCTGATTTTTTTAATATATATATACACCACCGTCGTGGAAGTTTACTCATGGGGTATTACCACGAAATGTTGGTTTCTCTCTTTCTCTCTGTAGATCTCTCATCTCTTTCTCTTGAAAGTTCTTGTGTTCTTCATTCATCAAGTGTGTGTGCGTGGATTCGATCCTAACAATAATCTCTCTTGGTACCTAAGAAAACCATCCCACCCCTCTGGGAGAATGACTTATTGAGCTTACCAAGTACTGATTCCTTCAATGCCATCAGTAGTGGATCAAGATGCTTCTTAGATTTCACCTTCACCACTAATCATGAGTCAGAGTTATGATGGACCATGAAACCACCATTTGGAGAATCTTCTAACCGCACACCTAAATGAGCCAACCTATGAACATCTTTCAAAAGTTCTTTCTTCTCTTCTTTAACATGAAACACACTACACATAGTCATATGACTAAAAGCATCCACAACCACATTGGTCTTGCCTGGGTGGTAAAGGACGCTTATGTCGTAGTCCTTCAACAATTATAACCATCTTCTCTATCGGTGATTTAACTCCTTTTGTGTTAATGCATACTGACGACTTTTATGGTCAGTAAACACATCAACATGCACACCATACAAGTAATGTTTCCATATTTTCAAAGCAAAACTACAACATCCAACTCAAGATCATGAATTGGGCAATTCTTTTCATGAACTTTGAGTTGCCTAGAAGCATAAACTATCACCTTACCATGCTGCATGAGAACACATCCCAAGCCCACTCAGGAAGCATCACAATACACTACAAAGACTTCATTTCCCTCCGGTAAAGTCAACACCGGAGCGGAGGTAAGCTTATCTTTTGACTCTTGAAACATTTGTCATAAGATTCTGACCACTAAAACTTCACCTTCTTTTGGGTCAAGGCTGTCAAAGGAGAAACAATGGACAAAAAACCATCAACAAACCTTCTATAATGGCCAGATAGACCCAAGAAACTCCTTATGTCTATGGGATTCAAAGGTCTAGGCCAATACCTGACTGCATACGCCTTCTTCGGATCAACCTCTACACCATCACAGAGGTAATATTGCCAAGAAAAGCAACTGACCTCAACCGAAATTCACACTTGCTTAATTTCACATAAAGTTGGTGTTCTTTGAGGACCTTTAAAGGATAATATCAAGTGACTCTTATGCTCATCTTCATTCTTGGAGTATATCGGAATATCATCAATGAACACAATCACGAACGAGTCTAGGCAATCTCTGAAAACTCTATTCATTAGGTCCATAAACGCCGCTGGGGCATTTGTTAACCCAAAAGACATAATTAAGAATTCATAGTGACCATATCTAGTTCGGAAAGCTATTTTGGGAACATCTTCACCACTCACCCTAAGTTGGTTTTATCCTGGCCTTAAGTAAATCTTGGAAAAGTAACTAGAACCTTGATCAAATAGGTCATCAATCCTATGAAGAGGATACTTGTTCTTTATGGTAACCTTATTGAGTTGGAGATAATCAATGCACATGCTAAGAGACTCACCCTTCTTCTTAACAAATAAGACTGGAGCACCTCATGGAGAAATACTAGGTTGAATGAAACCCTTGTCTAGTAAATCATTGAGGTAGAGCTTCAACTCTTTCAATTCAGCCGGATCCATCCTATATGGAGGAATTGAAATGGGATTCCTATCTAGCAATAAATCAATGCCAAAGTCAATTTCCCATTCGGGAGGAACTTCTTGAAGTTTACTAGGAAAAACTTCTTGGAAATCTCTCCCTACAAGGACTGATCAATAAAAGGAGGTTCACATTCTAGGTCCTTAACCCTCACCACATTGTATAAATAACCCTTGTCTATCATCTTACAAGCCTTCAAACAAGAAATAATTTGACCTCTTGGCATAGAATTCCCCTCCCCCCTTCCACTAAAAAATGGGTTCATTAGGGAATTGATACTTTACTACCCTTGTTCTACAATCTATGAAAGAAAAACATGCATGAACACAATCCATAACGAAGATGATATAAAATTAAAACATCTCAAGTTCTACCAAATCAACAAGAGTAACTCTATCGGGCACCATTACACGACATTTATTTTAGACTCTTTTTGCAACAACATAGTCACCCATTGGGGTACAAACCGAAAAGGGTTCAATTAAAACATCGGGAAGTATGTCAAGCTTCCTACCTACAAAAGGTGTAACATAAGAAAGGGAGAACCTGGGTCAAGCAAATCATAAACATTGAAAGAGAAGACTTGTAAAATACAAGTCACAATGCCGGGAGAGTTTTGTTGTTCACCCTTAGCCTTGATTGCATAGAAACGACTTCTTTTTGGAGCTTAAGAATTAGGACCGCTTGGTTCAGTTTGACCATTCCCCTTACTTTGGATTCTCACATTAGGACATTCTCTCACCATATAGCCACCCTTGCCACAACCATATCAACTATTAGTCCTAACAAGACATTCACCCATATGTTTCGTACCACACTTACCACAAGTTGGTCTATCTTCTGGTGGATAAACATTTCTCCCCTTTGAGGTTTAGGATTAGAACCTTATTATTGCAATTCTTGAAGAAATTAGAAGGAACCTAATTTGAAAACCTCTTCTTGAACTTAGGCTTGTCTTGCACATCAAACATATTCTTAGAGGAACCACTTTCAACAGACCATGCCTTCTTAGCTTCCCTATTCTTCTTCCTTAGACAACTATCCTCAACCTGTGGAGAATGAACCATCAACCTAGAAATGTTCCATATTGTCATGAATCATGGCTGCACGACATTCTTCTCTAAGATCTTCGGACACGCCCATACAGAATGACTCATCTCATCCTATCATTAATAACCAAAAAGGAAGCATATTTGGACAGCTTAATAAACTTCAAGAAGTATTCCTTGACACTCATACCTCCTTAACGAAGGTTGGTAAAATCCTCTTCCTTAGCTTCCCTTTGCTCCCTTGGGAATAATCTGTCAAGAAATGCCTTTTGGAAGATCTCCCATGTCACAGGAACACCTTCTAAAGCTCTACTATCATTCAACAGATTGTACCATGTCTGAGCCACGTCCTTGAGTTAATAGGCAGCTAGTGCAGCCTTCTTAGTGGTACTCACCCCTATAACAAACAAAATCTTGTAAACCTCATAAAAGAAAGCTTGGGGGTATTCATCAACTTTCAATACAAAGAAAATAGAAGGATTCATTATCGTAAAATCTCTCAAGCGGCTAGCCATATTACTAGCATGTTGGTTCTCTCAAGGAAAAACCACCCCGTTATCTTGAGCCGTGATGTCTTGAGCTTGGGTGGTGATGGCTTGGGCCATTTGAAGAAGGGCTTCCCTCACCTCTCCATCCCACATTGCCGGAGGACTCACCGAAACCTAATCATTTGCAGCAACTTGCACTTGAGGATGAACTTGATTGCCTTGGGGAGTAGCTAACACATTTTCAATCTCTTCTCCTACTCTTCTCACAACTGTCTTTCTTGTGTCCATCACCTATAACCACATGAATGGGATTAAATGTTAAACGACACATAGTGTAAAAACTGTAAATACATGACATAGGAGTATCAAGAAAAAGAGAAGTTTCCTAGTCATCACATAGCCTCTCATCCGTAGTTGTGGTGTTCTTCATAACCATGAATAAGATACTATGTAACGTTGTTTAGTGATACATTGATCCTAAGGATATTTAACCCCATGCTCTGATACCAAGTTTGTCACACCCGGAGAGCATACCCCTGATGCGACCGGTGTCGTCCTCGAAGAGGACGCATTCGTCATAACATGTGATCAGTAAAAATTACGGAAAATTAAGATTTTTATATTCTATCTGAAGTATACTTAGACTTCATACTTAACATCCATAAAAAAAGGATATTCTAAAACATTGTCTCACATATATTAAAAGCATCTAAGAGTACAACTCTTGTCTTAGCCAGTAAATAATAAATATGTTATATTGGCCTTAGTACAAAAGAATGCAGAGAACATATGGAAATAATGTATTTTTAAAACTACTAAAATCTTCCTAAGCTAGAATACAAAAAAGATAGCATCCCCGAAAATTGATGACCTACCAACACTTAGAAAAAGAGTTTCATGCTTCTTCAAATCTACCTCCTTAAAATTCAACGACCGGAACCTACAACATTAATAACATAAAGTAATGGGGTTAGTACGCCACATGTACAAATTATGGGTATATGCGCATAACACTTAATGACATGCATGAAAAATGATCATTTATCGTTTCTTTAGAAAACATGCTAAGTCATGTGAATGTCTCAATGCACATACCATAGATCATATACAAGTTAAGGACTTCATCATGATATAACATGATCATAATCAAGACTTATTATCATAGATTCATGTTAACAATTCATATTCAAAAGATCATAGAACATAATTTACAAAACACTTACCAATGATCCCATCCTCAACCTACAAGTGCAATGGTCATGTAAAGCCGCATAACCCCACACAACAAGTTGTTAAGATAGGAGACCATGAGTAAAACTATGCTTCATAGAACTTGTAACATAAGTAGTCATCACTCCATATAGCAACATAACCCAATAACATATTCATCATAATGACAACCATCATATAAGAATACCATCATGTATCATAAGCATATATCTTTCATGTTATCATATTACATAAGAAAAATCTCCTAGGACTTCTATTAGAGTCAACTTGTGCAATTTCTAGGTAGAGTCCCATACCCCTACCTCTACTAAGTATACTCGTCAAGTCACCCTATTAACGTTGATTTACTTGTAATTCAATTTACATGACGCAACATTTTCCTTATCTAACATAGAACATGTGAGCTAAACATGGAATCTGGTGTCATATAACCCCACACTGGAAGAACGTGGTCTACCGGCCAAAGTAGAACCTAACATGACATTGCTTTCTAGGTGGATCAAGTAGCTAGTATCCTATGGTGGCAACATAGATTAAGAAATAGGAGATGTATTAGAAGCTCATAGTTCAACATTACATTGCAGTCTCTATCTCATGACAGTCATTGTGAACCTACCTTCAAACTAGAGAAGGGACACCTCTCATATCTAGTTCATCGGTCTTTAGATTAATTCTATTTCTTGAATAATCGTTAAGTTGTCTTTTATCATAAACTTATAATAGTTCATAGGAGGTTAACTCATTGTATAAACACGATGATAACCTCTTTATGATTATATGAGAATTTCCTTTCATCATAACCCTTCGTATGTGAGATTAACTTAACATAGCCATCTTGTATAAAGAATATAAGAGCATATCGTAACATGCATTTATATTATTATTTTCATTATCTCACAAATAACATGTTCGTAGCCCATAATATACACATAACAACATCATACATACTTCCATAACATATCATCATGATTTATAGGCTTACATCAATATTGTAGAGTAATCACAAATTTAAAAGACTTACCTCTTGCTTCCAAGAACCTTATTCAAGAACTTAGTTCAACTTACAACATTCTTAATCATAACATGGTGAAATACTCAATAGAATTACATAGAAAAACTCTTCAAATCATACAAAAGATTAGTGCATAATGTATGGTAAAGGAAAGGGTCATTTAAGAGTTCATTCTTGTCTTAGTTCCAATCCCTATGTTTTCATATGGTCAACTAGTAGAACAATCATACGAAACCATAATGTTGATAAGAACATGCTTCACTGGAAATTCAATCATAAATAACCACATACTCATCAATTCATGTGAAATAGACCATAGAAAATACTTACTTTTCATTGAAAATCATAAATCTAGGGTTAGGAAGAAAATCCATTTTGTAGAGTATAAACCTAGTATTTGAAGTTCTTGAAAACCATCATTTAAAGAACCTATTGGGGAAAGAAATCCCAAGAGTGAAGAACTAATAACTTATAGATGAAGAATTCACGCAAATTGGATAAAAAGTTTGAAGTCTTCGTCTTCTTCTTTAAGCCCTTCTTGTTCTTCAATGGATTTTGGAAAATAAAGTGTTCTTGAGAGAGATGTAAAAAAAACTTGTTTGATCTTATTTGTGTCGTTTAAAAGTGGTTTAAAACTAATCTAATATCAATATGTTTTCGTCCTATGAATTACCCAAAAGACCTCACTTAAATGGGTCTTTTCAAGAAGTTAAATTACCAAAAATACTAGTTTAACGATTCTGCTAAGTAGTTGCGCATCTAGGGGCCAAATCCCGTCATTCTTTTATTAAATTTTGACTTGAGGCAGTGAAGTGTATGTCATCCTTGCGTCACGATGCTGCCTCTCAAATATTGAGGCAGTTACCCACGTGAGGAACGCGCGTGGCATACCTGTTCCTCATAGTTTGCTTGTTCGCAGGCTGCCAGGCAGCCTGCCCACCCGTATTTTTGTTTGGACTATTTTTACCACATACTACCTATTCAAGGTCTCTTTAAAAGTTTGGACTTCATTTGACACATCGAAACCTTGACCAAACATAGGAAGGTCAACTAGTTCAAATTAGCTAGTTTTCAAACGTCAAGGTCTTTCTTTGTCGTTTTGGCTCTGACGTTTCCCAAATGAGCACATTACATTAATAAAAGTATGGAAAATAATTTTAAACATTATTTAATATATTAATCTCTTGTTTGAGTAATGGCATTTTCGGTGTGTTACAACTCCAATAAATAGTCCTTGAAGGACAGAGTCTGTGGTATGCCTGAAGTGTGATAGATCAATCGATTCCAAAATTAAAAATGCTTAATAAAGGAGAGGATAAAATTATCAAAATGGCCATCACTAATGACACAAGTTATTTGAAGAGCACTATGACATAAAATTTCATAAAACCTTGGCAAAGGTTCAGGTACCTAAATATGATGAAAAATGAAGAAATATTGATAAGTTGTGTGGTATTGGAATCGATATCAAAATTGTCGTCGTCGATATTTTTGATATCATGTAGCACTTAGTGATATATATGGTTACAAGGATCTTAAATTAAAAAATGTGATATAGTGTGGACAGATAAATAATTGATATTATTTAAGTATATTTTGTTTGCCTTAGAAAAGTGATGCCTTTAACATATAGTTCATATATCAAAATATATGTCAGTGAGGGTCCAAATGAATCATTATGCGAACGTATAACCGTAAGATATAAAGTACTATTTGTGCCTCGAGGCATAAAGATTTTTTGCAGAATTCTTGACCTTATTAAATGGAGATATGTTCTCCAATGGTGAATGCAATGAGACTTGTGTCAGTATGGCAATATATGAAATACTTGAATATGCATAATAAATGATTATTACGTCTAACTAGACGATGAAGGTCATATGAAAATCTTTGAGGAATTTAAAAGGTCTTAAAGCTATTCCATAGACTACTGAATGATTTTGAGATTTCTTAACACAAAGAAAAGATTTTTCAACCTCATGAAAATGATTTAAAATATTCTGTATTAGTGAAATTGGTGCACTTTCATATTGCTTGTTATGAAAATGCTTGAAGATGTGTGACTTTCTTTGAGAAGAAAGGACGAGCTTCAATTAAATTGATCAATCTCTCATGAGTCAGAAATGATTTGATTATGTAGATGCAAAATATTTATTTCATCTACATAAAGATCTATCTTAAAAGAGCTATTTGCTTACATATGGAGGCACAACAATATCTTGTCATTCAACAAACATTTGTAACAACTTCTTCAAATTATATTGATCAATGAAGTAAGTCAGGGTGGTGTTAGGTTGGAATCATAATCTATCATATTCAGAAAATATGTGATTTTTCATTGACAAAGGATATTCCAGCCACCATATACGAAAATATTATATATCTCAATTCAATGGAGGATACAATCAAAAGACATCAGACATAACATATTTCACCAAAAGTATTTTTCACACATGATATTCAACAAAATGGTGAGATAGACGTTCAAAGGCTCTTTCAAGTGATAATCTTGTAAACTTATTGACTAAGGATCACCAACATCAATATTTGAGAAGTTGTGATATAAGATCGGAATGCATTGTCTTCGAGATATTAAGTAAAGTTCTTATTAGAGGGATAAAAATACGCGTTGTACTCTTTTCTTTAACAATGGTTTTGTCCCAAATGGGTTTTCGTGGTAAGGTTTTAAACGAGGCAACATTCAAGCTTATTAAAAGATATGTGTACTCCTTTTCCTTCTCTAGGACTTTTTCCCACGTGGTTTTTTTCTAGTAAGGTTTTAACCAGGAATATTCTTAATGGACATCCAAGGAGGGGGGGGGGGGAATGATAAAATATTATAGTGTGGATGTCCACTACATCAAGAAGTTACTGACCCATTATCCCTACTATTTTTCCATTATGAAGATGATCATTACCACCATCTTTATAACCATTATTCATGTAACCTTTCACTTTCATAACCTCCCCATTATATTCATGTTAATGTCATATTTATGACTAATCTTTTGTATGTCTCTATGTTACACCATAGATAGAGGCATAATGGTTCATATTGTATACACTTGAAGATTTTGTGAATACATTGATGAATAAGAAAAACTGTCATATCGTCTCCCTATTTTTATTGTTTTCGTCTTGTATATCTGTTGTCTTATATTATTATTTTCTTTATTATTATATTATTAGTTTGTCTTAGTTTTACAACAATTTACATTAATTTTTATTTTATAAGCTATAACTTAATAAATGACGTACTTTTTGTTGACTCTTATATTTGACTTCTAGATTAACTTTTTACATAAATAAAAAATAGTTATTTGTCAGTCAATAGTTAACTAAGAAAGATTTTCTTTATTTTCACAGGAAAAACTGAGAAATTAAAATTGAAGAATATATTTTATCGATAAAATAATATATATAATTATATGTTTTATCTTATACCTTACAAAGATATAGTTCACTCACTTGTAAGCAATTTTACATTTATTCAACCAAGGATAAATTTGTGAGGCAAGATACGTCCATAAAACATGATAAAATTTAGTGGAATTTGATCTAGATACAATATATCCAAATGGATTCATATGTATCTAGTATACATAAAAAAATCTCGCTAGTGTCCCTCATATATCACTCGCCATTCTCTACCTCGCTCCCGTATGGTATCCTGATTACATGCGAATCACATCAAATACATGTATCTAGTGTGATTCAAATGCATTTGATATATATAGACAAGTCTCGCTCACCTCCTTCTTTTTCTTGCCTGTCTCTCTCTCTAATATTAATATATCTGGTAGCAAAAATATGTATCTAGGTATATCTACTAAAAATCTGATATGAAATTATTAATTAGTGAGAAAAATATAATAATTTCAAACTATAGAGAAAATTAATAAATATGGTACGAATGTTGTGTAATGAGATAGTTTCTCTTTTTTAATTTTATAAATTTGTATGGTTTAGGGCCAACGACCTAAATGAACACTTTTTATCGTTTAGGACTATTTCAATCAAGTAAAATATGGAAAAAACTCTAAGAAGTGCCCATTCATCTATTTCCGTTACAAAAATTTCATCAAATATTTTTGAAAGGGAACAAGTACTTCCTACACTATTGTAATGACCCATTTGATCATTTTGATTAATAGATTTTATTTTATAAAAAACTTTCTCTAGATACTAAATTGTTATTTTGGAATATTTGTAACTACGTTAGAAAATTTGTGGGGTAGTTTTATTAATTAAATTAGTTGGTGGTTCAGGAAAATAACATTAAAATTAATAAGATATAAATTTATTAGTTCATAATTAGTTACCATAGATAATCAAAAAAGAGTAAGCGAAAGAAACACTACATGCGGCGTCAACTAGAAGTGATTGACATCCAGGTAATGATTCAAACTCTTTGATTTCTATCATTAATATTTAGTAAGTTGTGTTGTTATTGATTAGGAAAGAGAAATTAAATTGAGATGTGGTTGGAACTGGAAATTCCTCACATACGTAGTAGTGGTTTCATTATGAAGTTTGAGTTAGAGCAAAAGTGTTTCCATTCCTGATTTAAGAAAGTTAATTGTTGAAAGATTGGTCATTCAGTTTATTTAATTGGAAAGTTAAATTTTAAAGGCAGGGTTGGTATTTGTGGGTTTAAGGAAAATGGGAGTTCAACACTTAGTAGTGCAATTGGATTTTAGTGTTGCAATTGTGTCTAGTAGGAGTAATTGGTTTCACAAAATAGTGAGTTTGAACTTTTATATTAACTTATTTATAATATTAAAAATAAATATTTTGATATATGGAGATAGATAATTAAATATTATGTGTATCGAATTATTTAAATTCCATTGAAGTTATGTTAATTGGAGGAACTAAGACTTACTCTTAGATTTGAACTTTAGGAAATTGATTGAAAGAATTAGGTATCCTTTTTTTTTTAAATGCAACCCAATAAAGGGTCATTTATTTAATAAAATAAAAGTATAAAGAATAGACCAAAAGTGGTATGCATTCAAAGTTAAAAACCCAAAATAAAAAAAAAATAAAAATGGAAATCTTAAAAAGGAAGATATCTATTTCATCTACTCTTATCTCTTTCCCCAAACTGTCGCATCTTGTCCAATGAAAATCCAACTTGCAGATCTCCTTTCATCTCTAACGACCTCCGCACAAACTACAATCTACAAGACACACAAATTTGTTGTGAAATCATTTTATTGCCGAATTCTCACAAATGCTATGATTCCAGCGAATGAAAACTTCTTCAATTTGAGTGGCGTAGATCTAAATTTCAGTAGAGATGCAGGATGTTCTAGAGAACTTCAGTTCATTTTTCTTTGAAATGGCCTCAAATTTACGGCCTCACGATCTGCCCTAACTTCATCCCAGCATAATTGAGACAAATCTAGATAAGTCTCCCACCCCTTTGATTGGCATTTAGTTTTCTTTGGTTCTCACCTCTGATTTATTGTCCCAGCAGGATAAACCCCCAAAGGAGTTGATACCATTTCTCAAGACAACAAAAATATAGGTATTTTTCCCAAGTCTACTAAATATTTCACTGATTTAGTTCTTGCATATCAGCTCAGTCTGTTACCAAATACCTTGCTGTTGATACATTTACTTAATTCTATGTCTCCCTATTATAGCATGTAGTCGTTTTTTTGAACTTTTATTATCCACAAATCAGGAATTTTTACTTTATCTAATTGCACAATTCCTTTAGTCTTTTGCGAAATCTCCTGCAAATTGTAATATTTCTGCCTATTTATACCTACAAAATTAATAATATGATAAGTAAAAGAGTCTGCTAGGGAGTTCGCTTCCTTGAATAAATGACGTGTCTCCACACTCTTAATAGTCATCCAACTTTTTATGTACCTAACATACCAAGCTTTAAACCATGGATCTCAAAATTTCCATATAATACTTGTTGACCCAATAGAGAGTCCGTATCAATGATTAGTGGAACTTGATTATTATGCAAACAATAATGTAGGCCCATTTTGTTATATTTAGTTTGAGACTCAAAAACTGAAACATCTTTGAATGCCCTGGTCTTAGCATAAAGGTAATCACCTTAATTTCTTACGTAAAAGGCAAAAGATTTATCCCTGACCCATCAATGTAGCATTTTAAGTTCCACTGGGAGGATTTATCCATCTAACAACCTTGTAGTTGATCAGTGGTGAATACCCTCTAACAACTTCACAGTTAGGGGCCAAGTCTTAGGCATTTTTTTCAACCAAGTATATCTAGATTTAACAAATAAATAGATGTCTCTTTGACTCTCCAACACTAAATCTAGCTTACTAATTTGCCCCCATTCATGATCAAGTTTCTTCTTTTCCATAGGTTCCATATAATAAATGCAGGAACTGCTTTAAAAATTGGTTTCAGTTTTTTAGAGCAGTCACCACTCCAACAAACCTCTAGAACATGCCTAAGCTGAACCAATGGAAAATGTGAATATGCAACTTCTATTAAAAAAAATCACCACACTTGATATAAGTTAGAACAGATAATAAACAAATGCATAAAAGATTCTTGTATATTATCATTACAACAACAATACTCCATAGAATCAGTTATGCCCCTTCTAAGGAAACCCTCCCATATAGGATTCTTCTGAACCACATTCTTCACAAAAGAGAAGACACCTTAAAAGGTATGATCTTTTTCCCGAATGTTAAGGATTGGATCTATAGGTTATTTCCTCACCCTGGACAAATCCGAAGCATATCCAACTTTAACTTTACCAGTACAACTAGGCATCAACCAAGGCTTATCTCCTCCCTATGCAAAAGGCATATCTCCCACAACATTTTTTATGTGCCCACAAACCTTCTCGTTGAAGATAGAAACTAACACCTCATTATTCCATCCTCATATATTGTACAATTGAAAACCTGATTTAACATGTCCATAATCAGGTGAGATAGGTAAGACATATTTAAGGGATCCGAGTTGTGTTCACTTATCAAACAAACCACTAGCATGACCTTCTCTGGGTTCCCACCAAATTTCTTGATCAACAAAGTCTCTAGCTTGAAGCATAGACTACCGTACCTGTGAACCACCATCCCATTCAACTACTTGAGGTCTATGTCTCTTACAATATTTTTTTCCACATTAAATTATCCCATAAAGAATTGGAAGTCGTAAACTTCCACCAGAGTTTTGCGAAAAGGATTTGGGCACATCAAATAAAGATCTAAACCCCAAACCTCCCTCACTATTTGGAACACATATATCATCCCAAATAGTACAGTGAGTGGCTCTGCCCTAATCATTATAGTTCCATAAGAATTTAGCAAAAATCCTATGAATATCATAAATAACACATTTCGGAGGGCTAATAGCATAAAAAAAATATAAATAGGCATACTTGGTAACACATGATTTATCAGATTTATCCCCCCTCCCCCCAAAAAAACAAAAAAAATAGAATCTTTCCTTTCCATAGTTTGAGCTTATTCTGAATTTATTTGATCAATTATGAAAGGTTTACCTTTTTTCTCTCTTACGATGCCTAATGGGACAACCCAAATACATCAAAGGGAACTTTCCTTAAGACAAACTTCTAATTTCTATCACAACCTGAATAGAAATTTATGCAACTTTGCTGAACATATAATAATAACATTCATTTTTATCAATAAGTTGACCAAATTAATGTTCATATAGTGTTGCAGTCTTCATAATCAGGTATAAGGATCTTCCATCTGCTGCTGAAATCATAACTGTGCCATCTGCATAAGCCAAATGATTTAATTGTTCATTTTACTTGGGTAGTCCATCAGACTTAAATCATATCTTTCAGGCAACTTAATAAGATTTAGAGATAAAACTTCACAAGTTAAAATAAAATCAATAGGAGATAGAGGATCCTTTCTTAACTCCCCTTGTAGAATGAAAAAAGCCATGTGCTTGCCCATTAATTAGTACTGAAGACCAATAATTAGCAAGAATCCTCCAGATCTTAGCAGTCACATTAGAATTAAAACCCAACCTTTCTAGAGCTTTAATCAAGAAATTCCAATCAACTTTATTATAAGCTTTGTTCATATCTAAGTTAATAACCACATTAGCTACTTTACCCCTCAATCTTATATCAGAAACAATTCCTTGAGATAAAAGCACATTTTCAAATGTATTTCTATCCTTAACAAAGCCAAATAGATTCTAGCAATCATCCTTGGAAGAAAGCCTTCTAATATATAACGAATAAGCCGAGAAATGATTTTATCAAGAAAGTTACTCAAACTAATTGTTCTAAGATCAGAAAAGGAATTCACCACATCCTTTTTAGGTATAGAAGTAGAATAATATGAGCTTTTATAAACTTGTTAACTTAAAAATTACGCACATATACTTGATAGATTGGAATGTTTCATAGGCATTGTGGAAAGAAAATTCATTGGAGTGGTTTATTAGACTTTAATTCTTCTGTGGAGGTAGGTTATGATTTATTCTATTTGGTAGATAGACTCATAATAGTGATTGATTTACATTGAGTGATATTTTGAAGTTCTCTATGTACTTGATTTTGAGGTTTGGATAATCTATGTGTTCCTTGTGAATGGTGTGGAACCCTGAGACCATGAATTTTTTATTCTTGAACCCTCTCTATAAAAGTTATGCCTTGAATAAAGAAGGCTTGATGAAATATTGTTAAGGAAGTTGAATGTTGTTATAATAAATGCCAAATAATTAACAATATATTTTTGGATCGGGGTGTCATGTTTGGACATTGTATTATTGGATCGGGGTGTCACATTCCAACACAGTATTATTTGATTAGGATGTAATGTTCTAGCATAGTGTTATTTGATATGGGTGTCATGTTCTGACACGGTAATACTAAAGAGGAAAACATATTGAATTAACTGAATGTACTCAATCTCAAAGACCTATTTCCCAAATGAGCATCGTATAGATGAATGAGTCCTCATGTGTGTACTTGATTACATTCTTGGTTTATTTGTCACTCATTCAGGTTGTTATTGTTTATCACCTGCTAAGTGTTATAGTTGATTTTATATTATTAATTTATACATATTAATTACCATTTTGAGTTACCTAGTGATATCTACTCAGTACATGTTGCCCTATATTGAGCCCTACTTGTGTTTTTCTTTGTATTTATTTTGTGGAGTGTATCGAGTGTACCAGCGACTTTGAATTGCCCATAGCTCTATCCAGTCTCCAGTATATTAGATTCTAGGATGACCTATTCATCCAAGCTCGTGCTGGATTCTTTTGGTCATGACATGATGTCCTTAGTTTTCAGAAAGAAAATATTTACTTTAATTATTTTGTTTATTTAATACTCTTACACTTAGTACTTTAAGATCAGATGTCCATGATGTGATGACTTTCAGATTTTGGGGATAATATGTAATAGACTCTATAGTTTTATTTTAGTAATTACTTTAGGAAGTTTAAAGCTTCTGTAATATGGTTGTTTTCTGTAGTTGAACAATTGAATATAAGTTGGTTTTACATTTGTTTGTCCTCTAACCTAAGAGGATAGGGGTGGTTGTCACCCATAACTCGTTTTGGGTTGTGACAAATTTTATATCCGAGCTTTATGTTAAATGATCTCATCACACAAGGACATATGTAGTGTCTTGCAGAACAGTTAAGGACACCTTTCCTTTTTTTGAGAGTCTATAGGACTTCACGAAAACTATTCTTTTTCTTTCTTTCATTCTATTGCTTGAATAAATTTAGTACCTATCCTTATTCACTGTATTTTGCATATGTTAGAACTAGAGAAACAATCATGCTAACACCATAACTAGTAACACAAGGTTTTCCAAAGCCAACCATTGAGGCTGCATCTCGGGGGGATCAATGGAGAGAGGTCGTGGTAAAGTTCCCGAGAGAAGGCCCTCTAGAGGCAGAGGACAAACATCGGGTTCAGTTAGGGATAGAGTGGTGACTCTTCCACCATTTGACGAGGTAGCGAGAGTGGGTGATGAAAGGGAAAATAAGTATATTCAGAAGAAGGAAGTACCACCCCAACCTACTTCAGAAATGATAAATCAGGTTCTTACTCATTTAAGCAGGTTATCTGATCAAGGCCAAATACCCACATCATTTTCTGCACTAGCACCTCAGGTTCAGGGAGTACAACATTAAGATGTCGTGGCTCCCTACATGAATGTGTCCTTGGAAACAAGTACATTTCTTTCATTTACTGCATGGTCTATAATGACTACTGACCATCTATACCTTTGCATTATGTTATTAAAGTTGAAACCTCCAGTCTTCAAGGGTACTAAATTTGAAGACACTTATGATTTCCTAGTTAATTTTCATGAGTTTCTACATTTGATTGACATAGTTGAGAGGTTCAGTGTTGAAATTTGGACTTATAAGTTTAAGGGGGATTCAAAAATGGGGTGGCGATTTCATGTTGAGTGTCAACCAACAAATGAACCACCTATGACTTGGAAACCCTATTCTAGCTTCTTTGTTAAGAAATATATACCCCGGACATTGAGGAACATAAGGAGAGATGAGTTCGTAAATATAGAACAAAAAAGGATGTCTATTGCAGCTTATGAGGATAAATTTCATGCATTATTCAGGTATGTTACTGTGCTTTTTTTTTTTGCGTGCAAGAGCGGATTTGCCACTTTGTTAAAGGGATTGAGGTCAAATTTGCAGATTCCAGCATTATAGGTAGATGCTTCTGTAAATTCTTTTCAGGAAGTGGTTGATTTTGTTATAGAGGTAGAAGGGCTGAAGCAATATGAATTCACTATGGTGTCAATATTTACAAAGTTCCATAAGGGAGGCGAGTTAAGTGGTTCGTACTCTAGAGTACAAAGTTCAAGGAGATACCCACACGTTTTATCCAGTCATCAGTGGAAGCTTAAGATGAGGATCCATTGTAGACCATTCAAACTTTTTCAAAGTTTGGGGGTTATTTCTAGTCTTCTTTGTCTTCACAAAGACCTACACTCGATTCTAGGATTTGTTATGGATGTAGAGGTTTTACATGTAAAGAAAAATTGTCCAAAATAGAGTTATGCTCGATACTATCAGAGTTACAGATCTTTTTGAGTCATAGGTTGAGACGGTAATGGAAGGCGCCGTTATTTTTGGGGAAGTGGTGGTCAAGGTAATTGTGGTCACCAGTTCTGCGAGGGTGGCGGGCAGGTTGGGATAGATCCACTAGTGTGGGAGAGTTACTATATTTCAACCCCATTTCACATTATCTCGTTTCTTTGTGCTATGAGGTAGGTGATTAAGGCTTCATTACCTTTCTTGTAAGATCTCAAATAGGATACTTCCAAAGTGCCTTCGATCGAGTCGATTCCGATAGTATGTCATTTTGTGGATATTTTGCCTGCTGACCGTATGCCACTACTAGAGATATTTATTTTAGTATTGACTTCGACCACAAGACTCTTCCCATTTCTATTACACTTTATTCAATGGCCCCAGCTGATTTAAGGGAGTTAAGGGCCCAACTTCAGGAGTTGTTAGGTAAAGGTTTTGTTTCACCCAGTGCATCTCCTTGGGGTTCTCCTGTTTTATTTGTGAAGAAGATGGATAGTAATTTTTGGATGTCCATAGACTACACGAAGCTTATTAAGTTAACTATTAAGAGGAAGGGATTGTAGCTATTCTAGATAGGGTGGTCAGAAATTTAAGGTCAAAATACATTGCCTACGTGAACGTGTAGTGGAAGAATCACTAAGTTGATAAGTCCCCATGGATACTAAAGGGGATCTGCACAATAGATATCCACACCTTTCGTTGATTCAGGTACCCTTTATTTCCCTCGCCTTCTTTGATTGTTCGAGGATGAATGATGGATAAATTGGTATCTAATGTAACGACCCATTTGATCATATTGAGTACTATTACTTTTTATTTCATAAAACACTTTCGTTAGATGCTAAATTGATATTTTATACTATTCCTAGCTACATTATAAAATTAGTAGGCTATAGTTTAAAGTTAAAATAGTCGGTGTTTCAGGAAAATAACATTAGAATTAGTAAGATATAATATTTTTTAGTTCATAATTAGGTACCCTAGATAATTAAAAAGACCAAACAAGAAATACACTACCTCTGGTGTCAACTAGAAGCGACTTTCATCCTGGTAATGCTTCAACTCGTTGATTTCTTTCAGTAATATGTATTGAGTTCTTTTTATTATTAGTAGGTTTCATTGTTATAAGTTTGGAAAGAGAAATCAAATTGAGAAGAGGTAGGAATTGGAAATTTCTTATATGCATGTAGGTTTATATTGATTGGGTTAAACAATATTCAATACATTGTAGTGGGTTTTACTAGGAAGTTTAAGTTGGATTAAAAATGTTCACATCTTTTATTTAAGAAAGTTAACTGTTGAAAGGCTGGCCATTCATTTTATTTAATGATGTGCTGGGAGAAAGAAGTTGCAAAGTTTAATTTTAAAGGCATGGTTTGTATTCTGATTGAGAAATTTATGCATATGGGAAGTTATTAGTTATCTTGTAATCATAGGTTTTAAGAGAATAGAAGTTCAACACTTGGAGGTGCAATTAGATTTAAGTGCTGCAATTGGTTTATAGTAAAAGTAATTGGTTTCACAAAATAGTGAGTTTGACTTTTTAAATTACCTTAATTATCCTATTAAAAATCAATATTTTTATATTTGGAGTTAGTTAATTAAATATTAGGTGTATCAAATTATTTAAATTCCATTGAAATTATTATAACTAGAGGAATTAAGAAATTGGCTTAGGTTTGAAATTTAGGAAATTGATCAAAAGAATTATGAAAGTTTTTGGGTCTAGGCTAGAAAAAAGTATAATATGAGTTTTTATATACTCTTTAACTTACAAATTATGAACAGATACTTGATAGATTTTAAAGGTTCAAATGCATTGAGCAAAGGAAAAAAATTAGAGAAATTGTTTACTTGACTTCGGTTCTTAGGTGCAGGTAGGTTATGGTTTATTTTATTTAATAAATAGACTATTAATAGTGATTGATATACAACAAGTGATATTATGAAGTTCTCTATATACTTGGTTGTGTGATTTTATGACTTGGTTGTGTGGTTTGGATATTCTATGTGTTTTTTTTTTGTGAATGGTCTGGATTCCTTAGTTAGTGAAATTTATAATCTTGAACCTTCTCTATCAAAGTGATGCCTTGAATTATAAAGATTTTATGAAATATAGTTAAGAAAGTGAAAAAAGTGGTGATAATAAATGATAAATTAACAATATATTTTTTGATCGGGGCGTCACATTCTAACACGTTATTATTGGATCAGGGTGTCCAATTGTGTCACATTTAGACACAATATTATCTGATAGAGGTGTCACATTTTTACTTGGTATTATTTGATTTGTGTGTCAAATTTTTATACAATATTATTAGATTGGGATGTCAAGTTCCGATACGATAACATTAAAGAGGAAAACATATTGAGTAAACTGAATATACTCAATATTAAAGAACCCATTTCCCAAATGAGTGTGGGGTGGAGGTATGGGTCCTCATGTGTGTGCTAGATATCGTCATTGATTAGATTCTTGCTATAGAAGTCACTTGTTCATGTCGTTTGTTGTTTATCACCTGCTAAGTGCTATAGTTGATTTTAAAGTTTTACTTTATGCATAAAAGTTACTATTTTGAGTCGGCTGATGATATCTACGTAGTATATGTTCCCTTGTATTAGCCCTACATGTATTTTTCTTTTGTGGAGTGTATCGAGTGTAACAACTACTTCAAATTTCCCTTAGTTCCAGGGTGGGGTGGTTTTTTTTTTATAGGATCTTAGTTTAGGTAAGGGGTGTCTATGACATTTCGATTATAGTCTAGGGGTTACTTGTACCTTATCTCGCTAAAAGTTCAAAAATACTAAAATTTGCTAGACATTCCACTCTTCTTCTTCTTGTTGTTGTTATTCTTCTTCTTCCTTCAAGTTTCACCATTAATAACATCTTTTCCGTCTTTCTTCCCCCTCTTCCTCCTTTTTTCATTTCATTCGTCTTCCTAGTTATTTATCCTTTTCTTTAAAATTTGAATTGTTGTAAACGTGTTACGTTTCAAATGAATTATACAAAAAAAAAGACTCGAAAATTCGAGATGATTTTATTGCTAAACTTTGAGACTATTTAGAGATGAATTAGAGTTAATCGAGATTGAATAGTCAATGTATACTTCATATATAGTTAAACTATATTGAGTTTTTTTAGTGTATCATAATATATAGTAAATATATAACTTATAGGAACACTATATTATATAGTCATTATATACTTTATGGAAAAGGCTGAAAACTACCACTTAAGTATCGTAAATAGATCAAATTTACACTTTTAATCCATCAATTCATCACCAATTATGGATCCATCCACAACTTTGAAATTGTAAAGAAAATAAAATAAGAACAAAGATTTACTAACCTACGGCCGCGACAATCCACTTTGAAACCTAGCCGCAAGGTGAAGAAATCAGTGAATCGTTTCTTACCCTATCCGCGAAAATGAGGGGAAATGGCTGAAATTGTTACTTAAGAGAAATGAGGGGAAAATTAGATATGAGAAATATTATTAGTCTACATGGAAGTCGGAAATCGTTGGCACTTATGTGGCGTCTATGGGAAGTCGACGTGGCACTAAACATACTTTTGTTAATAAGAATGGTAAGTAAGACCAAATACATTGACCTAAGGATAATTTTGAGCCACAATATAGTTTAATGGAAAATTTGAGCAAGTTATGATAGTTTAAGGGTAATTTTGAGTCTTTTGCTTATACTTTATATGACTTTTAGCAAACTATAGCAAATAATCAATGTATATATCGATAGTATTTTTTTTAATTATATAACTATATGTATCTGTAAACTACTTACTAATTTATATTATATATAATAGAAATTATAACTAAAATATAAGACCAAAATAAAACATTACTCTTAAATTAAGTGTCATTAAGTAATTTCTCAAAAAGTCTCACATAAAAATAGGAATTAACTCATATCCAAGTAACACTCTTCAGTTACATAGTGTCGAAAAATATTTGAAGAAGCAAAAGCCGTCATTGGAGTGTTAAGCAATCATTTTCTTCTTTGTCAACATCTGATTTCGATTGTAGATTCCTGCTTGTTGCTGAGTTTGATAGATTCTTGAATGTTTTTTTACTCATCCGCATTACTTGTTTAAATGTTGAACATTGCTTTGTTTTGAAAAGAAATGAAAAAAACTAAACATATTTGATATGTGGATGAAGTTTTGATTTTTTTCTGGTGAATTGATTGGTAGAGAACCGTTTTTAGTTTTATTCTGTTTATAGTTAACATACGGGGATGAAAAATAAAATTTTTTTCTCTTTATTTTTGTATCCTCAATTCTGTTTCGATGAAACTAGGGTTGACGTTTTTTTAATGTTTGTTTTTGTAGAGGAATGCATGTTTTCACTAAAACTTTTACATATAAGGGAGATTGTCCATGAAAAATTGAGAGAATTTGATAAACTATTTTCATTCCAATTCACTCACAAAAACTCAAAAACAATTAACTCTAATTTATATCACAACTAAACACAACTCTATTTTTTTCAATCATTATTATTCAATTTGAATAATGATAATTTAAAATTGGAGTTGTTTTTGAGTTTTTTTTAGCGATTTGTTGTGAAAAAAAGTTAAAAAAAACTTGAATTTTATGGCCAATCGTGTTTGTTTTTGGAGTCTTTCCTCCGTTGCCACTAATATCAATGCAAATGAAGAAAACAAGTTAAGTTATTCAAGAATTTTGAAATGAACTTATAGAATGAAATAATATATAAATTTTATTTTATTTTGAAAATTGAATTTGAAATATAGGTATGAATTTTTAGATAATCGTATAACTAGCGGAACGGGTGAAACATATCAATTTTCTTGGAAGTTATTTATTCCCTTTCATTTTTCTTTTGGGTGCTCTTTCTTGTGGAGATGAGTATTAAATTGTCAAAATTTTATACATATGATACGTTGTCTGTGACTAGTTGTCAGAATGGATATGGGTGATATAGAGATGGTGGATGCCGAAAATAGTGTCCTTTCTAGTAATGTCCTAGTGTTCAATGAGTCATCGATTAAGTATAAAAATGGTGTTAAGACAAACGGTGTGATTGGAATAAGCAATGTTGCTGGTCCTCTATCTCACTTCTAGCAATCTTCAAGTCCTCTCTCATTGAATCACATTGATCATCTTTCTTGTCTTCAACATTACTTATGCCAATAAAGCTTTCTATCTTAACACCACTTCTGTACTTGACCGGTGATTCATTTGACACTAGGACATCACTACCGTGGACATTCTTTTCAGCATCCACCATCTCTACATCACCCTTATCCATTCTGATAACTAGTCACAACCAACATATATATCTAATTTCAATATTCTAATACTCATCTTCTCATGAAAGAGCACCCAAAAAAAATGGAAGAAATAACTTCCAAAAAAAACTTATATGCATCACAGATTACAATAGTTTCATTATTCTCTACAAATTTCACACCTTAGTTATACAAAATTAGAAACTTTATATCTAATTTCATTCCATAACTTCACTTCAAAATTCATGAATAACATAACTTCTTTTCTTCCCCTGCCACTAATTTCAGTGGCAGGGAAGAAAGACTCCAAAATACAAACACAGTTTGCCATATAATTCAAGTTGTGTTCACTTTTTTCAATCACAAAAACTCAAAAACAATTAACTCCAATTCTCAATTATAATTTTTCACTATCAAATAAGTGAATAATGATTATTGAAAACGGAGTTGTGTTTTGTTGTGAATATAAATTGGAGGTCATTGTTTTTGAGTTAGTGCGATTGATTTGGAGTGAAAATAGTACTCTTGTTTTAAAAAATCACTGATATTTCATGGACAAAGTCCCTTATACATAAAATATATTATAAAAATAATGCATTCCTCCACACAAACAAGAACAAAAAAATCATAACCCTAATTTCATCCAAACAAAATTGAGGATACAAAAATAAAAAAAAAATCATGTTTTGATCCTCGTATATTAACTCTAAACAGATTGAAACCAATTCACTGGAAAAATTAATAATAAATTCATTCACATCTCAACTGAGTTTTGTTTTTCGTCTTTTTTAAAAAAGAAAGCAAGTTAACAATTGATGTTTATGAATAAAAAAACATATAGGAATCCATCAAATTCAACAATAGGTAGGTATCTGGAATCAAAATTGGAGGTTGATGGAGCAAAGTAGCTTAACAAAAGAAGGAAATGATTGTGAGCTTAACCCTCCAATCCCGGCTTTTGCCTTTTCAACTATCTTATGGCATGAAGTAACTGAAGTGTGTGCGTAGGATATGAGTTAATTCCTTTGTCTATATGTGATACTTTTTAAGAAAGTAACTAAAATGGCACTTAATTTAAGATTCATGTTTTATTTTGGCCTTATATGTTAGGAATATAAATTTCAATTATATATAATAAATCAATAATTAGTTTACAATAAATAAAGTTTTATAATTAAAAAAATATTCAACATATTTATTGATTATATGCTATAATTTACTAAAATTCATGGAAAGTATATGCTGACTATATAATATATCGTACCTATATAGAGTTATACACTTACTATACATTATAATTCATTCAAAAAAATAAAAATTGTTTAACTGTATGAGGTATACATTGACTATATATGAAGTATATATTAACAATTCAATCTCGATCAACTCAAATTTACGTCTAAAGAATCTAAAATTTTAGATATGAAATCCTCTCGATGTTTCAAGTCTTTTGATATATAATTCGCTCGAAATAGTTCACCTTTGCAGTACGTTAAATTTTAATGAATAGTAAAAAAACGAAGAAGAAACAAAGTGATTTTAGTAATTTTTCAATTTTAGCGAGATAAGGTTTGGCCAACCGGAAGAAAGAAGAAGAAGAATAGAAGGTTTGGCCACTTTTAATAATTTTTCAATTTTAGCGAGATAAGGTACAATTACTACCTAGATTATGACTAAAATATCATAGTCACGCGTTAAGTAAACTAAGGTCCTAATAACCCTTGAGTCAATTTTCAGAATTTCACACACCTTTTTAACGTACATGGCATCCAAACATCTCCAATGCACCTCAACTGTGTCGAGTCATGGAGTGTGTCACGTAAGACAAAAGGTGTATCAAATTATAAAAGAAATGAGTTTTGGGGACCTTAGTTTATCTAAAGTGTGTCTGTTGGATATCGGTCATAGTGTAGGAGATACTTGTGCTTTTTCCAGAATTGTAGCAAAAATTTTGGTAGCGGAAATAACTAAATGGTCATTTCTTATAATATTTTTAGAATATTTTACTTTACTGAAATTTCTGTAAATAATAAAAATTTTATATTTCAGTCGTTTGCTCTAAACGTAACAGATTTATAAAATAAAAAGGAAGAAACTATTTAATTACACAACATTGCTATCATATTTATTAATTGTCTCTATTGTTTGATATTATTATATTATGTTCACCAATTAATAATTTCATATCAAATATTAAGTAGATACACCAAATATATATTTTTGCTATATACAAAAATAGGGAGACAGACAAGCAAGAACCTGAAGGTGGCAAGCGAGATTTGCATATATATCTCAAATACATGTGAATCACACTAGATACATATATTTGTTGTGATTCACATGTAATAGGGATATCGATACGTGAGCGAGATAGAGAATGGTGAGTGATATGCGAGGGAGGTGATTGAGATTTGTCTATGTATACTAAATACTTGCGAACCTGCTTGGATACATTGTAGGAAATAGTACTTTAATGAATAATTACTTATTTTAGCGATATTTTTTTATTTATTACCATTTATAGCAATACTGTGTTAAATCTGCAATTTATATTTAAAGTGAATTAAGTATGCAATATATATTTATTATAATTATTTGTAAAATATATTATGCTTGTTAAGCAAGAAGTTTATATATTGTATTATAAAGGTATTAAAATGTGTGATAAATTTATTATCCGTCGTTAAAACTTGTACTATATGTGAATAATAAATTATTTTTTGTAATATAAACTGAAAGTTTATTATAAATGTATTATAAGTAGGGGTGTCAAATGGGCGGGTTGAGTTTAAATTGAAAATATTGCAATTGGTTGAATAGAAATCGGGTTGGGTTTTGACCCACCCAAGTTTACTGTGGGCTTAAATGGGTTGGGCTTGACCCACCAAATCTCCATAATTTAACATACTGATATTTAACTTTTATAATCACAATTTGAATTTCCGTTCAAGATTTTTTTGTTAAAAAAGTATCAAATGGAAAAAAAATCATAAATAATGTTAAATCGATAATAATTCATAATTTCAATATGGGAACATATCTTAATAAAAAGTTCTAAAATGGGTTTAAATTGGATATTGAATTGGGCTCAATTGAGAATTCACTTCAAATGGTTAAGCTTGAATGTATTGAGATTAAACCCAACTCAAATTATCTTGAGCCCAACCCTTAAAATTCTAGGCGGGTTACCATGTTTGGGTTCATTTTTGACACCCCTAATTATAAGCCATAAAGTTAAAAAAAAATATTACTTCTATAAATGTTATATATTTTTTATTTTTAGTATTTTTATGTAAACTTGCCTACATTGTATAACAAATTACACTTAAATTTGATCTCATATATCACGATATATATTGTTTTATGGATGTCCCTTGTCGCACAAAAAATTAGTAAGATTCATAATATTGCAAACTAACATATATATAAATATTAACTTCAAAACTAATAGAGTTTTGTAAGTTATCCAATAAAAATGTCTTAAAGTTATTTGTGGAAACCAAGTGGCTAGCAATTATTGATCATAGTTATCTTTTTAATTATTTCCAAAGAAAGAAGTTCATGACATAGATATAACATCATTGTTTTTACTTTCTATAACAAAATTTATTACTTTCTAATGCTTAAAATATAAATAGGTGGAATAATATATTGGAAAAGAGAACATAGTAAATTTTGTTGAAAAAAGTAGAAAAAAATTAGTTTTAGATTTTATGGTGTTCTTTCTTTTGAGCTAACAAAGAAGGCAAGACTGGTGAACTTTGTTAGATAAAGAAGGTTCATAGTTAAATTTAACATTTGGTTTGATAAATCTGTTAGGTTTAGGATAAGTGACCAAAATGAGCACCTTTTGTTATACATTAAGGATCATTTCAATTGAGTGAAATATGCTAATGTCACGACCCGAGTCTACACCCTGGATGTGATCAACACTCAAAGACCACCACTGATGTCACACCTCGAGCCTACACCCTGGGCAAGACCGGCACTCAAAGATAATTGTTTTCCTTCAAGCGAACCTCCGGTCTGGCTACTTAAATCAGCGGAAGACGAAACCTAAAATTTGACAAGAGTACATTTAATAAAAGGGAAATACGTCATGTCATATTTTTGTTAAAATGACACATGAGTTTTAATAACTGAAAAGAACTTCAACTTAAATATTTTAGTCTACGAAGCCTCTAAAGTATCTAGAGAGGGATGTTGGGGGAGACCCCACAACATCCTAAAAGCTAAACTAATGTTGAAATAAATAGATGTCCTCCATAATGCAACGAGGCTCACTATAAACTATGAATCTCAATCTGGATCAACAAAGCGCTTCATGCTGATCTTGGAAACCTGCGTCTGCATTATGAGATGATGCAAGCCAAGTCGCATCAGTACATTGAATGTACGAGTATGCGAGTTGGAGATCTAAACAGTGACGTAACTTTGAGGGGATTCTCTGAACTTACCTTGTCTCTACTCAACTCAAGAGTATTGTTAACTCAAAATGGTATACATATAAAGCAGTTTGAATCACATGTTGTGAATCACATGCAATATATATATATATATATATATATATATATATATATATATATATATATATATATATATATATATATATATATATATATATATATATATATATATAATACTTATATATATATAATACTTATGTAAGAACTTAACATAGACTATGTGGGAGTTTCTCTAATCGACAACCATCACAATGAGCCTAAGTGATACCTCACATTGCAAGAGGTTCATCCTACACCTTACCATCGGTATAGGAACTTACTCAACTTAGTGGATCCATTACCTCTCCTTACGTGATCATCTATAAAGTATGACACGCCAATTCCCATGTTGGCTACATGGTTACATCGAGACTTGAGTTAATATGAACTTTTATATCCACATAGGTGTTCAAGGCTATTCCCAAAAATGTATTTTAGCTCATACTTTAAATAAAAATTCCTTCCTTTGGGTTGAGATAATTTACGACACCTATTAGCTTTAAAAAAAAATTTCTTTTGGAATCAATGTTCCCCTTTTGGTTCAAAACTCTTTTGGAACTTCTAGTTCCACTCTTTACTCAAATGTGAAACATTTGTAAAACTCTAAGGAATACTTAGTTCCTTATATCTTTTGAGAAACGAATTCAACTCTTTCTCTTTACATAACTAGAAAATTTAATCTTAGGGAATACTTAGTTCCCTTATAAATTTTGAGAAATGAACTTAACTCTTTACTTGACTTTGAACTTTAAGTCTTTAAAACAATGTGAAAATATTTGTGAAAGACTTTAGAGAACTTTTAACTTTACTTTGAATTAGTTCTTTACTTCTAGACTTGACTCTTAACTCCTTTGACTTTTATCATAACTTTCCTTTAATTGAATTATGAATTCAAGGATCAAGATGTCATGCTTATGGATTATTTAGATGCATCTTCTCTTATATAGAGCTTTATATGGAGTCATTTGGATGCTCTAATGATAACTATTGTTGTAAGCGAATTCAATAAGAGGTAGGCGATCATCCCAATTTCCTCTAAAGTCAATCACACAAGCTCTCAACATATCTTACAAGCTCTAGATGGTGCGTTATGCTTGTCAATCTGTCTGAGGATGAGACGCAGTGATCAAATTAAACTTGGAACCAAAACCTTTCTTGAAAGATTACCAGAATTGTGTGGTAAATTATGCACCTCTATCTGAAATAATGGAGATCGGAACCCATGAAGTTTTACCACTTTCTGAAGGTACAACTTAACATAATCCTCATCCGAATAGGTAATCTTGACCGGCAAGAAATGGGCTGACTTTGTCTTTCTATCGACAATCACCCAAATGGAATCATGTTTCCTTCGCGATCTTGGCAAGCCTATGATGAAGTCCCTATTAATAATCTCCCACATTCACTCTGAAAGTTATATATTCTAAGATAAAACTCCTGGTCTTTGGTTCTCTACCTTCACTTGTTGACAATTTGAACATTTGGAAACAAATTCAGCAATGTCTTTCTTGATGCCTTCCCACAAATATATTTCTCAAATCTCGGTACATTTGGTGGAACTCCGATGTTGGAATACATAGAGCTATGAGCTTCCTCCAAGATTCTCTCTTTAAGTTCATCCACATTAGGTACACATAACCTGCCTTGATATTTCAGCACACCATCTCCCCCTTGTTCAAAAACCAATACTCATTGGACACTTGCCTTAAAATCAAGTAGAATAGGGTCTTTTTATTGCTTCTCTTTCACATTTGACACCATGGATGATTCAGCCATATTGGTAACCACTATGCCTCCTTCTGGTTAGTCCATTTCTCTGACTCCCAAACGTGCAAGTATGTGCACATCTTTTCCTAACTCCCTCTTTTCTTCTTTGACTTAAAAAGTACTTCCCATGGACAAACTGCTTAGGGTATCAACAACAACATTAGACTTACCTAGGTTGTAAAGAATACTTATGTCATAACCGTTTATTCCAACCACCTTCTCCGGCTTAGGTTGATCTCTTTCTTAGTGAACACATATTGGAGGCTCTTGTGATCAATCAATATATCCACATGAACACTAAATAATAATGACGACATATATTCAATGCAAGCACTACTGCAGCCAATTCTAAGTCATGAGTTGGATAATTCTTCTCATTAACTTTCAACTGCCTGGAAGCATAAGCGATAACCTTGCCATTCTGCATTAAAACACAGCCCAAGCCAATTCTTGATGCATAACAATACACCACAAAACCTTTAGTACCCTCATGTACGGTCAAAACCCGAGCGGTAGTCAATCTCTTTTTCAACTCTTGAAAGCTTTTCTCACAAGCTTCAGACCACTGAAACTTGAATGTCTTATCAGTTAACTTGGCAAAGGAGAAGAGATAAGTGAGAATCTTCCCACAAATCTCTCGTAATACCTTAAACCCAAGAAACTCCTTATATCTGTCGGACATATGGGTCTAGGCCAATTCTGAATTGCTTCTATTTTCTGAGTGTCAACTTTAATACCTCCACCGGAAACAATGTGACCTAATAATGCCAGAGACTTAAGCCAAAAATCGCATTTGGAGAACTTGGCATACAACTTCTTATCTTTCAAAGTCTAAAGAACAACCCTTAGATGACTAGCATGATCTTCTTCATTCCTTGAATAAATCAGTTTGTCATCAATGAAAACAATGACATATAAATCCAAATAAGGTTTGAAAACTCTGTTCATAAGGTCCATGAATGATGCAGGTGCATTAGTCAAACTAAATGACATAACCAGAAATTCATAATGCCCTTACCTTATTCTAAAAGCTATATTGGGAATATCACATTCTCTATCTCTTAACTGATGATAGCCTAATCTGAGCTCAATCTTGGAAAAAGCAAAATGTACTTTGAAGTTGATCGAAGAGATCATCTATCCTTGGAAGAGGATATTAATTCTTGAAGGTCACCTTATTCAATTGCCGATAGTCTATACACATTCTAAAGGATCGATACTTCTTTCTAATGAACAAGAACGGAGCGCCCCTAGGTGAGACACTCGGTTGAATAGAGTCTTCATCTAACAGATCTTTCAACTGCTCTTTTGAGATCTTTTAACTCTGCTGGTGCCATTCTGTATGGTGAAATAGATATAGGATGAGTATATGGGATGACATCTATATAAAAGTCCATCTATCTTTCAGGAGGGACTCTGGGTAGGTCATTATTTAGACATCTGGGAACTCACTGACTATAGGAACTGACTGAAGGGAAGGTACCTCAACTCTTTAGTCATTAACTCAAACTAAGTGAGAAATACATCCTTCAGAAACTAACTTCCTCGCCTTGACGTACGAAATGAAGAGATCTTTAGGCACTGTTGAAATACTATCCAACTCTTGCTCATTTAAAATCTCAAAATTGACAACTCGAGTTCTGGAATCTATTGATGCATAACAGGCATGGAGTCAGTCCATACCTAAAATGACATCAAAATCTATTATATCTAACTCTATTCAATAAGAAATGATACTCTTGTGATTGATGGAAACAGGACAATCACGATAGACTCTTTTTGCTAGAACATACTCTCAAAAAGGTGTAGAAACAACGAAATGTTCTTAAAGATTTCACGGAGAATTTTAAACTGATTTGCAACATAAGGAGTTATAAAGGATAATCTTGCTCCTGTCTTTAATAAAGCATAAACATCAAAAGTAAGGACTTTGATCATACCTGTGCCAACTTCTTGAGAGTTCTCTTGCTCTTGGCGGCTAGCGATTGCATAGAGACGATTTGCCCCTCCGCCTATATCAGAAGTAGATCCTCTGGGTGCAGCACTAATTTGGTGGAGAAATTAAAGAAGATTGGAATGTGTTTCCCAAATTTTCACCACCTTGCGTATTATTAAGTCATTCTCTCATTAAGTGACCCTCTTGACCACATTAAGACAACTTATCTGGCCATCACAAAATTTTCTAGGGTGGACTCTACCACATCTACCACACGCCAAACTTCCACCACCTCTTTGTGCCACACTACCCTGATATTGGGCCGAAATAGAATTGAAGTGTTGTGAATTGTGACCGCTATGCTCACCTCGGTTTCTTGGTGCAGGTGCACTAGCAAATGATGGTGCATGCCCCTTTGATTTCTTGAATTGTGGTCGGCTCGAACCACCTGTCTATTGGCAAGACTTATTCCCAGTCTTTTCCTTGTTGTTTTGTTACTCTTCTTTATCCTTCATCCTGTATTCTTTAACTTGTTGAACATATACCATCATCCTTGATATATCCTTGTAACCTATCAACATGGCAATCCTATCTTCCTTGCTTGAAGCACAAAGAAACCCTGCAACAAACAGATTCATCCTGCTCCTCATATATTTTACCATCTACGGAGCATAGAGAGATAGCTGAGTGAACTTCAACCCATATTCATGAACACTCATAGAATCCTGTTTCAGAGTAAGGAACTCCCTCACCTTGGATTCCTTAAATTCACGAGAAAAAAACACCCTTAAAAAAACTTCCTCGAAGCAAGCCTAATGTGGTGCATCCTTTTACCTACAACCCTTCCATTGATCGAACCATGTTCTTTCCACACATTTGAGTTGGTATACAAACTACTCAACCCTTTTAGCATCGACAACATGCATTACACCATACACCTTCTTCAACTTATCTATGAAATTCTCAAGATCTTCAGTAGTGTTTGATACAGTGAAACTAGGAAGGTTCATTATCAAAAACTCATGAACTCTCAAAATATCAACCCCTTCTTGTCGAGATCCTCTCACCTGCCCGACCTGGTTGGTCACAAGTTGACTCAACATCCATATAGCTTCCTCGAATTCGTCATTGGTAACCTCTCCTTGGGGTTGCACCTCTGTTTCATTTGGAACCTCTTGTTCCTCAACATTACTTCGTGGTCGACCTTTAAATGCTCTTCTTGGAGGCATGATGATCTGAAAAATACATGTAAGCATTAGAGAGATACTTTAGAGATAAACTCTTAGCACTAAAGGAACATGAAAGAATGGAAACATTCTTAAATGTTGTAGCTTCGTAGTTATAGATGTGGCAGAATTCACACCGATGACTAAGACTCTACAGACATGACTTCATAGACTTCCTACAACTCTTGAACTCAATGCTCCGATATTATGTTTGTCATGCCCCGAGCCTACACTCTGGGAAGGACCGACACTCGAAGACCATTGATGGACCTAAAGCGAACCCCTGACCTGGCTACTTAAATCAGCAAAGACAAAACCTCATCTTTGACACGATACATAATAAAAGAAGAAATTATTCATGTCATAACTTTGGCCGAAATGGTACTTGAGTCTTAATAACTTAAAACAACTTCAACTGAAATACTTTGGTCTTTTAAGCCTCTATACTTTCTAGGGTGGCATGTTGGGAAAGACCCACAAAATCCTAAAAGCTAAACTAATATAGGAAATAAAAAGATGTCCCTGAGAATGCAAGAAGGCTCACTACAAACTCTGAAGCTCAATCTGGTTCAACAAAGCGTTGCGTGCTTATCTTAGGTACGTGCGTCTTTATGATGAAATGATGTAAGCCAACAAGCATCAATACATTGAATGTATGAGTGTGCAAGTTGAAGAGCTAAACAATGACTTAAGCTTGAGGGGATTAGCTGAATTTACCTGGTCTCTACTAAACTCAAGAATATACTTAACTTAAATGGTATACATATAAAGAAATTTAAAGGAAATGCAATAACAAACTCAATTTTATTTTTATTAGAAAAAATATCGTCTCTATGGGAGTTTCTCCAACCGAGAATCATCACTAAGAGCCTAAGTGGTGATACAATGACATACCTCACTTTGAAATAGAACCATCCAACACCTTGCCATCGGTATATAACCTTACTCAACTTAGTGAATACACTATCTCCCCTTATGTGATCATCTAAAAAGTATGGCACGTCAATTCCCAAGTTGGATACATGGTTTAGATGGAGACTAGAGTTAATATGCACTCTTATCACCACATCAGTGCTCAATACTACTCTTAAAAATATACTTTAGCTCATACTTTTAATAAAACTTCCTTCCTTTGTGTTAAGATAATTTATCGAACCCATTATCTTTAAAAACAAGCTTTTTTGGGATCAATGTACCCCTTTGTGTTCAAAATATTTTGGAACTTCTAGTTCTCCTGTTTACTCATATGTGAAACATTTGTAAAACTCTAGGGAATACTTAGTTCCCTTTTATTTCTTGAAAAATGAACTCAACTCTTATTCTTCACTTAACTTGAAACTGTATTCTTAGCGAATACTTAGTTCCTTTATATATTTTGAGAAATGAACTCAACTCTTTACTTGACTTTAAACTATAAGTCTTTAAACAAAGTGAAAACATTTGTGAAAGACTTTAGATAACTTATAATTTTACTTTGATTTGCTTCTTAACTTCTAGACTTGGCTCTTAACTATTTTGACTTTGATCGTAACATTCCTTTAATTGAATTATGGATTCAAGGATCATGATATAATGTCAATGGATAATTTCATGATGTGTATATCTACCTTAAACTGTTGGAAATAACTAGGAATGAGGGGTAAATCACATAGGAACTAGAATGAGAAAATAAGGAAAGGACGGGGGTCTGTAGGGGGTCCTGGCTCTTTAAGAGGCATGGAGCGCCATAGCCTGATGGACAAAGGATTTCCTAAATCACTCTGAGAGGCGAAGCGCGCCAGAGCCTAACAGACAGACTCTATCGTGAGGGGATTTTGAGACGCGGCACCCCCGCATCCCCCAACGTGTTTTTCCGACTTTCTTCTTCATTTTTCAACTCTAAAACTTCCAAAACTCCCATGGATCCCACCCCAAACACTTATTATCCCTAATTAACTTATTACTAGTGACTTAGACCCAAAAACATTCCTAAAACATGGATTACAAGTAACAACGATCAAGAACAATCCAGTCAACATGAAAATCAAACTTTCTTTCAAGATTCCAAACTCTAACATGACTTAATTTATGTACTTGACTGATTTGAATGAAATGGTGTGTGGGTGAAGTAACCTTACACAAAAGAGCCCCCATACCTTGGTGTTTTTGTGTCTTCGTCTTCCTTTTCTTCTTTTCTCCTTGATTTTAAAATACTAGTCTATTTTCTAACTGCGTAAACTGAATGGGATCAGTTTAGACCCCAACATATTACTCTAAAACGAAATAACTAATTGACTTAACGAAAAGACCAAAACACCCTTACTAAATCCAGTTTTGGAACTTTCCCTGATCAACAACCCATATTCCAAAGGTCATAGCTTACTCATACGATCTTATAAATTTGCAAACTTAAAGTTTCTTTTAATGAACTTCCAACGAGCTTTTCATCCATATAAATAACTCAACAAAATTCTTCATGAGTTGGGATTATGACCCTTTGAAAATCACCAAAACATCCTTTCTTACTTATTTCCAAATTTAATCTTTCTTGTTTTTTAGCTTAACCTTAGTTTATCTAGAATCTGAGATGTTTCAGCTGATCCCCAAGCGAACCCTCCTCTTGGATTACTACAAGCGCAAGATGCTTAAGCATACAATAGCCTAATAAAAAATAAAAATCATGAAAATCAATTACAATGTTTTAAATCAAATGAAAATTTTGAATAATCAAATTAGTATATTCAACTCACCATAAATAGGTAACTTTAGTCTTTAAAACATTTAAATAAATAAATGAGTAATGCATACCTTTTACCTAAACTAACTATCTATGAAGCCTCTATCTGATGATGATGAAATGAAAAGAACCACGACTTCTTAACTAAATTGAAAAGTAAATGAAATCCTCCAAAATAAAGGAGGCTCAACATAGCTAACACGAATCTCGATGATTTAACGGAGCTTCTGTTGATGATCTTGAATGTGTAGGTCCGCATAATGAGAAGATTCAGGCCAAATGACTCAACACATGAAATTACGAGCATGTAAAGAGAATTCTCAAGCATAACATAAGCATGAACTTGACAAAAATGGAAACATACTTACCTCTTTTCAACTTACTAAACTTAAGAGATACTCATAGATACTCAAACTACTTAAACTCACTTAACTCAGAAGTAGTCAAGGATAATATACCGAACTCCAAGAATAGATACTCAAGTCAAATATATGATATTCGACTCAAGGTACTCAACTCTGGATACTCAAATTAATATAAAGCAATAATACGCATGCAATCTATTGAAATCTTTATAAAACAGTAAAACAACTAATTTTTTTTAAGAAAATACAATAATAAACTTAACTTTAATTATATAATAAAGTACTATAGTTTCAGAGGGAGATTCTTTAACTGACAATGACACTATGAGCCTAAATGGTGATAAATTGTATTTCCGATGCTGCCAAAACTGTCATATACTTTGACGCCACATAGAAATCCTCAACTTAGTGGATCCACTAACTTAACATTCGTGATCATCTGAAAAGTATGACCCGTTAATATACATTATGGCTACATGGTTTAGATGGAAACTTGAGCTAATATGACTATCATCCCCACATCGGTGCTTAATACTACTCCTAATATATAGTTTAGTTCATGCGTCTAAAAAACAAATTTCTTTCCTTGGGTTGACAAAATTTGCTTAGACTTTAGCTTTAGAAATCTCTCTTGGAAGCAATGTTTGCATTTTCTTATTCAAAACTCTTTTGGAACTCTTAGTTTCCTCATAATTTAAATGTGAAAATATTTATAAACTCTTAGGGAATACACAGTTCCCTTATAGCTTTTGAGAAATGAAATCGACTCTTAGGGAATGCCTAGTTCCCTTACATTAATCTGAAGCAAAAACTTCAACTCCTTACTCTTTACTTGACTTGAACTTTAAGTCTTTAAAACAAAGTGAAAACATTTATGAAAGACTTTAGAAAACTTTAGAAATTGTACTTTGACTTTCTATTAACTATTAGACATGATAACTTTCCTTGAACTGAAGTATGGATTCAAGGATCATAATGTCATGTTTATGGATCATTTCATGATTTTTAACTTGGAGGGTTCATGCAAAATCATGATCTTGAGATACTCAACTCGATAACTCAAAGGTACTTCTCAACTAAAGATTGTTTGACTATAGGGTTCATGCGTAATCATAGGCATGAACAGTTCATCTCAAGGACTTCATGATTAATATTTAGTAGTCCCATGATTCTAAATATAATCTGAAAATGAATAAGTAACTCAAGACTCAAGACTTAGAACTTGGAGATACTACTTCTCTCAATGATACTCAATTTATGGAACTCATGCAGAAGTTATGGGAATGGATAACTCAACTTTACTCAGAGGTCTAAGTAACTAGATGGAACTCATGTATAAAAATATTCTCATTCTCTTACTTACTTCCTCAAGACTTAGTTCAAATCAATGATAGATCTCAAAGAATTAACAATTGAACTTAAAGGCTTTCTTGAACTCTCTCTTAACTCTCTCTTGAATGTGTATTATGAATTCAAGAGTTATGGTTCATGATATGAAGGATGTAGGTGATATTATAGACTTGTGAATGCATTATCCTCACTCTCGTGCTCACATACTTGAGTCTTAAATCAAGTTACAAGAAGTTGTAGAAGACTCCTAAAAAGTACTCCATCAATAGGTTTGGAAGAACTCCCAAAACTTAATCATAACTTTACGTTGAATTTTAATTATTTATTCCTGATTATGATTCATATTATGAATAATTTCTAAGTGTTTAGAAGTAGTTTAATGTTTTTAAAATAAAAAGGAGTGAAGATACACATTAAATGAGAGGGACAACCAATGGAAAAGAAGTGGGGGCAGGCAATCCTGGTGCATATCAGGCGTGGGACGCCAACCTTTAACATCAAAGGCTGTATTTGGACATAATTCAGGCACTTTGCCCCAGACACCTTGGCGCATCCAGGGCGCGCTGCAACAGCATCTCCCCATGCATGCTTTCGGCGAATTTTGCCTCTCATATTCTGACCCTATACTAAATCGCTTTCAATCAATTTCTTTTCTCATGTTTTCCTCAGATTAAATTACCCAACCTAATCAAAAACTAATACACTCAAACTAACACTGCAAACAATCACTTTCATCTAAAAAAATCATCAAAACCCCAACAAGACAAGATTTATAATGAAACTCAAGAACAACTATCAAGAACTTAAATCCTTCAACTTTTTGAGAATGAAATTATGTTGAAAATAACATGTTTTGTGTGTGTGTGAACTAACCAATACTATGGCAGCTTACATACCTCTTAGATATTAAACCCATAGCGAAAATCTGTAACTAAACTAAAGAATGTCGACGAACGCCTTCATCCTTTCCTCTTTTCTCTTCTTTTCTCCTCTTTTCTTTTCTTGAACTCTCAACTAAAACCCTAGGTATATATTAGGATTACGAAACTTAACCAAGTAGGATTATACTTTTTAAAACTTACTAAAAATGAATTAAATCTGATTGAGTAAGGAAAGTTCAAAACTACACCTCAATATATTTGACTACTTCCCTTTACTGGATAGCATAACGTCTAATGGTCTTATCTCACTCATCCGAACTCGAAACATTGCAAACTCGATGGTGTTGGAAATATAATTCAATGATCTTTTCTATGTATCTTCTAGAACACCTAACTCGTCATGTAATTAAATTTATGAACGTTTGAATTCATAATTTCTATTTTCAGTTTAGTTTCTTTTTTGAACTCTTGGTGCTAACTCTAGTGAACTGACCTAAATAGTTATGAAACTTTTAATTCCTTTGTAAAATCTCACTCACTACGATGAACAGTTTGAGTTTTAATTTGAAAAATATCTGGGGTGTTACAATTAAGGACCACAATGAATATATTTTGTTACACATTAAGAACCCTTTTAATTAAGTAAAATGTATTAAGCACCAAGATTTAACATTACTCATACAATAAAGACTATTTTTATCATTTTCTCGATTCCTCTATTCCAATTTGTGTGGTATTTGTTTACATTTTAAATTTAAATGCAAGTATGTGTGTGTGTGTCTATATATATATATATATATATATAGGTAGTTTATAATATAAATTTTCATGTCTAATTTCGAAATCACATTAATTGCGTAATTAGTTATGTGAATGAGGAAAAAATATTAAATTTGTCCATCATTCATTTATAATAGAAGATTAGACATTTATTTTACTTTAGTATTTATTATCCTATATTCTATACAGTACATACTGTGTTCTAGGTCTAATTTTTTTTAAAAATTTTTGTGGATAAGTAGATGAAGAATGTATTGTTAACTTCAATTGTTGAAATGTCAAATCTTTTCCATTTGTGGCACAATTTTTTTGTATTAATTGGACTACCAACATAAACTATTTGACGAGTTTTGAGTTTTGTCTCTCTCATTAGCAAGCCCAAAAATAAAATTTTACAACTTTATTTTGCAAATGAATATGAATAGTGTAAAGTATATTATTTACTTCCTCTCTATTTTTATTTGTTTGTTCTATTTGACTTATTATTATGTTTAAGAAAATAAAAAATGTTCTTAATTTTTTAATTTTAAACATGAAACTTGAAAAAATAAAAATTAAAGAATGTTAAAAAAACTACTAAAAATATTCATTTTGAAACGGTCTACAAATAAAATTAAGACAAAAAATATTGTTTGATTAATTCACAGATTTTGCTTCATTTCTAAGAGTAATCAGTTTGCATGACTTGTTTAATCATTTGACAACACGTTTAATTTGTTACTTTGGTGACGATTAAAACCTAGAAATGAACCTTTTTGTAAAATTTTTAGAGATTACTCTTTATGGTGTTAATATATAGCTGGTAGAAAAAAGGTCCGAATGTCATTGAATTTTGAGAAAAATTCATATACGTCACCTATAAAAGTTTGTTTCATTTATGTCATTTAAGTTAAAGAAAAGGCTCAGCCATATCATTAATAGTTAACTGAAATGAAGTAGATGAGTCAAACTCTTAACAAGTAACATAGAATGTGTCTTGTCTCAAAGTTTGATGAAATATTTGATTCAATTTAATTTTATAATTTATTTAATTGAGTTAAATATATAAATAATTACAACGAACATTTTTGTTTTTTGTATTCTAAAAAAAATGGGTAAGAGCCACCGAAGTGGGTAGCCTTAATCGGATGTGTCTAATAACAGGTAAAGCACGAAGGTTGTTTCCATCCCATTCGGGGAAGATGCCAACCATCTCTCCTTTATACGAACATCTTTTGTTACACACTAAGAACCATTTCAATCAAGTAAATATATTAAGGACATATATTAAACTTTACCCATACATTAAAGACCATTTTGATCATTTTTTCGATTCCTCTGTCTGTGATATATATATATATATATATATATATATATATATATATATTGGTTTTTAGGTGGTATCTTTCAACTAGAATGAATTAGAAAAGGGTTCAAAATATGAAAATACTTATATTTGGAAAGAATAAGAAAATCAGGAAATTCTAAGTATGCTAAAATTGAGGTTTTGGTCAACATCAAATGGGCATAACTCCTTGCTCAGGACGCGTTAGGTGTAGTTCCAGATATGGTTGAAAAGCCCTTAGAATAATTTTTCCAACTCTGTTATGCCTTTCATAAGTTGGGTTGTTTGATTAAGCAAAGCCCAATATGGATTTTGGAAGGGCAAAGTTGTATTTTCCTTAACAAATTAAATTAATTCATTTTTAGGAATTAATTGGGGGTAAGACCATAACTTTGTTTGGTTTTACAAAATAGAATTCACATTAGCGCTTCGAGAAGAGACAAAAGAAGAGAAAAGAGGAGAGAAATCAAGAATCGCCAAGAACGCTCAAGCTTTGCGCGTGGAATTTATCGGGGTGATCCATATAAAGGTAAATAAGATCACACACTTTTGGTTTAGTTCATAAATATGCCAATATTGTGTATGTTCAGCGCATTTAAGTTGTTTTAATGTTAACAAAGTGTGTTCTTGAAGAACATTTTTGAAAATTCATTGAGTTCTTGATGGTTGTATAGTTGAACTTTTTTTATGGTTTAATTCATATTTCCTGGTGAAATTTCGCGTTGAATCTACTATACATTGATAGTACTAATGATCCTAAGAGTTTGGATAAAGAACCATGGAAGTTTAGAGGGTTTAAAGATGAAAAAAGAATGAAAAAAGTCCATACCACATGGTAAAAGAGTTGCGGCATTGCACCTCTCAAAGCCCCACAGACAAATCTCTGTCCTTAGAACTTTGGGGCGCCACGCCAGCCAAAGAGCCCCACCCAAGTCTCTATTATTTTAGGGATGGACGCCCTATGCCTCTTAGAGCGCCAGGGATGTCAATTCTCCTTATTCTTTTACCACCTTCTCGTACTAGTGCCTAAGTGATATACCTATGTTTATTAGTTTATTCCAACTCTCTAAGGTACATCTAAACATCATGAAATCATCCATAAATATGAGATCATGAACCTTTAATCCATGATGATATCATGAATCTTTAATCCATATTTAATTCAAGGAAAGGTAATATTAAAGTCAAAGAAGTTAAGAGTAAAGTTAGATGTTAAGGAGCAAGTCAAAGCAAAGTTTCTAAAAGTTTTCAAGAGTCCTTAACAATGTTTAACTTTTTGTAAAGACTTACGAGTTGAGTTCAGTAAAAATTAAAGTTGAAGTTCTTTCTTCAAAGAAGTATATAAGGACTATGTATTCTCCAACAGGTCTAAAAGAAATGTTTTCACATTTAAACAACAACGGAATCTGAGACTTCTAAAGAGTCTTCCGACTATTTTTATGAAAAGCATTATAGCTTTCTAAAATGAAGAAAGCAAAGGAAACTTAGATTTCCAAGATAGACTTTGAGCTTTGTTTTGAGCGATAATCTCAAATAACAAAAGAAGTATGTTCTAAAAATATAAGACCTAGTATATATTGGGAGTATTATTGAGCAACAAATTGGGGACGAGCATGAGTTTAGATACCTCACATCTTCATAAAACCATGTAGCCACCTTGGGTAGAAAAGGATCCTACTTTTAAGATCAACCCTTTTCACAGTAAACTAGTGGATCCATTAGGCAGTTCAGGTCTTATATCTTTTGCCCGGTATACGATGCGTTGAAAGCTTGAAGTAGATCATTGTATCATAATTATAGCTCTTATGTGATGGTTTTGGGTTAGAGAAACTCCCAGAATTTATTCTATTTTATATTCACATTTTATCTGTATTTTTACATACATATAAGAGTTAATTGTATCTTTGCATACACACAGTTTACAACATGTTTTAAACGACTTTTCTTTATATTACACATTCTTTCAAATTGATTTATATTTAAATGAGTCCAATATGTTGAGTCGAGTTGAGTCAGGTAAGTTCATTAGATTTTCCTATCAGTCCTGTGTTATTTAGCATTCCAACATGCATACTCACATGTTAGATATACTGATGTCAATTGACGTAATTCATATCATGATGCAAAAGTAGGTAATGAGGATCGGCATCCAACACTGTGTTATACCAGTTAAGAACTCCAGAGTCCATGGTGAGCCTTCTTGCATTTTGAAGGACTCTTTTAATTGCTTTCTAGTTCACTCATTAGGATAGTTTGGGTTTTGTCCCAAAATACATATTGGTTTTAGAGGATTCTTAGATAGACCGTCAGATGTTAGTCCATTGAGTCTTTAAGTATTATTCCTTATTGTTAAGACTTCGGTTGCCAGTTTTGACTCAGTTTGAATGTTTCCGTTTTAAGAAAATTCTCACTATTTTCATTTTCTTTAGTTCAGTTAAGTTTATGATTATTCTCTTCCGCTAACTTATGTAAGCCGGTCCAAGGGTTCACTCGAGACTAGCAATGGCCATTAATTTTTGGCCACGCCCAGGGTGTAGGCTTGGGATATTAGAACCTTGGTATTAGAGACTAGAATTCAAGAGTCTTAGGAAATCTATGAAGTCATGTTTTTAGAGTCATAGTTATTAATGTGAAGCGTGCTACATGTATAATTAGGAGGCTACTACACCTAGAAATTTCTTCAGCTTTTTCACTCTTTTCGTGTGTTATAGTTTATCTCTAATTTTTCTCTCGAATTCATGTTTGCGTGTGTCTCAGATAACCATGACTCCAAATAGATCAGAAAGAGTTCTTCCAGCTAGGAGGAGCATTGAGGAACAAGGGGTACCCAATGCACTTGAAATTCATCCCTGGGGAGAAGTTACTAATGCTAAATTCAAAGAAGGCAAGTTAAGTTAAGTTGTGACTAATCAGGTGAATCAACAAAGAAGATCTTGATAAGAAAGGGCAGACACTTAGAGAATATTTGAGTTCTTGAGGATGAATCCCGCTATTTCATTGGTTCAAGCACTACGGAGGATCTAGAGAACTTCACTGAAGAACTTATAAACGTGTTCAAGGTGATGCACGTTGCTGACATTGAGAGCGTTGAGCAAGATGCATATCAACTCATGGGTATTGCTAGGGCTTGGTTTGACTAGTGGAAGGGGTGTAGGGAGAGGATGCACCACATCCGAGTAGGGCCTGTTTCGAAGAAGCTTTCCTTGGGCCTTTCTTTCCCCAAGAATTTCAAGAGGTTAAGGTTAGAGAATTCCTTTCTTGTTGGAGCTCTCTTTTACTCGGTTTCTAGTTTAGTCATTAGGATGTTGTGGGGTTTCTCCCAACATCCATCTCAATTTTATAAGCTTCATCTATTGACAGTTAGATGTTAGTCCTTTGGGTCTTTAAGTATTATTCCTTATTGTAAAGTGTTGGGTTTCCAGGTTTTGCAAAGTTTGAATGTTTTAGTTTAAAAACATTCTCATTATTTATATTTTCTTCAGTTCACTTAGTTTTATAATTATTGTCTTTCGCTGAGTTAAGTAATATTGGACAAGTATCCACTTTAGGCCAGCATTGGTCATTGATTGTCGGCCACGCCCAGGGTGTAGGCTTGGGGCATGAAAAACTTGGTATCACAAACAACAGTTCAAGAGTCTTACGGAGTCAACGAAGCCATGTTTGTAGAGTCCTAGTTATTGCTGTGAAGCACGCTACATCTATTATTAGGAGTCTACTACATCTAAGAATTTCTTCACTAATTTTATACTTATTTTCGTGCATTAGAGTTTATATCTAAAAAAAATTCTCAAATTTGTGTTTTCGTGTGTCCAAGATAATCATGGCTCCACAAAAAGATGCAAGAGTTCATCCAGCTAGGAGGAAAGTTAAGGAACATGGGGTACCCAATGCACCTTAAGTGCAACTCTTGGAAAAGTTACTTATGCCAAATTCAGAGAGGCAATTAGGATGTTGAGGTAGAATGTGACTAATAAGGTGGGTCAGCAAAGAGGATCTTGACAAAAAAGGGTTTGACACTTCGAGGATTCATGATTTATTGAGAATGAATCCTGCGAGTTTCGCTGCTTCAAACACTAGTGAGGATCTTGATAACTTCAGTGAAAAACTGAAAAAGGTTTTTTAGGTGATGCATGTTGCAAACCTATGAAGATGGTGAATGAAAAGTTTTATTAGTTAAGTGTAATAAAGTGTGTGTATATAATATATATATATATATATATATATATATATATATATATATATATATATATATATATATATATATATATATATATATATATATATATATATATATATATATATATATATCAGTTTTAGGATGTTCCATTTTGTAATTAGTTGTATCTCACTAATATTACCTTATAGACGATTTTGTGGTCCATTTTTCTTGCCATCTAAACAGATTTGCATTGCACATGTATTCCACGTTAAACTGTATAAATGTTATATGAACATGTGAAGAGACAACTACATTTAATTGTATAAGCTATAACATAATAAATGGTGTTCTTGTTGTTGGCTCTTCTATATGACTTCTCTATTGACTGTGTACATAAATAAAAAATAATTATCTGTCTATCAATAGTTAACTAAGAAATGTCTCTTGTTTTTTTATCGGAAAAACTAAAACTTTAAAATTAAAGAATATATTGTATATGTGAAATCATATATATAATCACATGTTTAACTTACACCTTACAAAGATATAGTTCATATACTTGCGAAATTTTAAATTTATTCAACCAAGCATAATTAGGTGAGACAAGATACATCCATTATTATGTATATTGTGATACATGAGATAAAATTTAGGTATAATTTGTTGTAGATATATCACGATCGAACAATGTGTGTGATGGCACTCGTCGTATCTCTACAAGACAAGTAAGCCTAAAACTCAACATCTAACAAAGTGCAAAAATAAACAAAGTCAAATAACAGTTTCTATTATGAAAACAAGTCAACTTAATTCAATCCCCAAAATTAGGTTGTCACGTGCACATGTCTCCTATATAAATACTAGAATTTAAATAAAACACGCAAGTCTAAAATGTATTTATCTTTCAAGTGAAAATAAAGTCATAAACTTGAGTAGGAAGGTTCACTAAGATGACAAACAACTACCTAACAATTCTCCACTAGATGCCTCCAAAACAAAGAGAATGGAAGGTATCACGAAGATCCAGGATCGTAACCTACAAAAATTTGTAGAAGAAAGGGGTGAGAACCAAACCACACAGTACAAAAAAGATAACTTCAAAACATAAGAGAAGAGAACAAAATACGGGTACTTACTCCCTGTCCAAACCTCCATGCTACAACCTGCATAAAATCAGGCCAACCTAATAGCGCACAAGGACCCAGCTCAATAACAATACTTTAACATATTAAAATTCTCAATAACAACTCAATATTCGTTAGTCATAAGTTTCACCGAAAATCGCTCATAAGATCAACAAAACACAAGTTCAAGTTTATCGATGATCAAAATGTGCAATGCCATGAAATGCAATGTCTAATACAGTAATGCATGTCTGACCTAATGATACACGCCCGTTTTCTCTGACTCTAGAACCCATGGACGACATATCTGTCCATTCATCCATCGCAGCGTGCGATACGAACCTCCATAATAGTAACATCACGGTACACGATATGCCCTTCAAAATAAAATATCCATAGTGGCATGTGATACGACCCTCAAAATAGTACATCCTCTTATCACATAACACTTATCACAACCATGTCTCAGATCAATGAAACTAACATGCTCAAATAAAAATGAGATGATAATAAGTTTGATTACAAGACAAAATTTTAAATAATTTAATTGTAATACAACACCAACAAATAAGCAATAAGCCTCTGAATCATTCTAAAAAATCACACAAGGGAATAAATGAATTTCATACGCTTAACAAAGGTTTAGGTATCCACTTGCCTAATCAATCATATAATCACTTAGGGACTTAAGTCTTCCCTTTTCGTTGAGCTTTCAAATAGATGGAATCTATCCAAGTATATATTCACAATAAGGTTCTGGAACTAATGATATACCGTGGTTTCACGGTATTATTAATACTTTTTCCTTAAGATTAGTGTGTCCTAGAGCCTTTTTGTGCTAGTTTTTATATAAGTTTCTCTTTGTTTTGCAGGAAATCTGTCCAAAGTTTAATGCGGAGATTTTGAGCGAAGAAATGCAGAAGAGACCACCTACGAAGCTTATGACGGTCTGTCGTGCTCGCGATGGTCTGTAGGTGGCAGCGTAGTAAAGCTGCTGAAGGAAGATGGGGAAGTCTGACCAAGTGTGGGGTTATGAAGCTTGTGACGGTCCGTCGTGGCTATGACGGTCCGTCCTGCAGGTTCGTCGTGAAGTTCAGAGAAGTGATCCCAGTACCCAGATTCCAAGAGTTGAAGTGTTTTGGAACGAAGACCCGCGACAAACCATTGTGCCTATTATGGTCCGTCATACTTGCCGTCGAGGGAATGAAGAGAGCAGCAGAGGAAATTGCACAAGTATGGGACGACGGAGTCCATGATGGTCCATCATGACCACGGCGGTCCGTTGCGAGGTCCGTCGACCCAGCCGCGTTTTGGCAGATTTCCAGCAAACAGAGTCCTTGTTTAATTAGGTTTTTTATTTTTTATAAATAGTTTAAAAAACCTCGGTTTTGAGGTTGGACTCTGTTAGGTTAGACTCCGTATTGTTAGACTCTTAGATTGTTAAACTCCGTATTGGTAAACATTGTATTGTGAGATTCTTGATAATCATTAGACTTTTTTTGAGATTATTGATTACTTTGAGATTCTTGCAAGTGATTTTTGGAGATTAATTAAGCAAACTTTTGGATTTTACTCTTTCTCATTTAAGTAAGTACATGAATTCTTATCTAGTATATTTGAATATTGTGTTTATGGCTATGAGTAACTAAACTCCATAACTAGGGTTGTGGGAACCATAGGCAAATAATGAGATAAACCCTAACTAAAATAACAATTCTAGAATAGTGTCTTGCATGTATTAATAATTCTTTCGATTAGAAGTCCTTTTAATGGATGGCCAACGTTAGAACTCGCCTTAATGCTTCTTTCCGGACCAAGGAGGTAGATAATAGGAAAAGAATTATTAACATAGATTTAGTGTATACTATCTAATAGGCTAGTATTGATTGGTACGAGGTAATAACTTAGTCAAATATCGAAAGTGATACTTAATATGAGGTAAGGATAAGGGTTAGGATAACAAAACACGTAGCCAGACTAAGGTGCGAAGTGAGATTTTCTAGATGCCGGACCAAGGATTTAGAAATACATAACTTATCACTATGTATGCAAGATACTAGGAAGAATTGTTATAGGTAGAATTATCAAGTTATGAACCTGTGGGGAACACGTAAACCCTAGTTACTTTGATTAATTGATTAAAATCCAACATTCAAAGTTGTTAAGAGTCCCTGTCAAGTTTGTTAATTAATTTTATTCATTTAAAAATAGGAACCCCCCTTTATTGTTTTTACTTTCCAAGGAAGTCATTGACCAAACAATAGTAATAACAGGTTGAAGTTAAGTCTAGACTATTTTCCTCGTGTGAACGATCCCAACCTCACTAGTTGGGTTATTTACTTGACACGACCGCTTTACTTCTTATTTGGGAAGTAAGTTTGAGCGTATCAAATTTTGGCGCCGCTGCCAGGGAATCTAGCTTTTAGATTAACTTGAACTTATTACTATAGTTTAGTTGATATTTTCTTGATTTTACTTTCTTTTATTGTTTTTGATTTCTTTTTAGAACTATCCTCCTTGTATGCCAAATACACGGAGAGGAAGAGAACCCTTGTTTCCCAACGATCACGAGTTAGAGCGTAGACTGCGTAATATGAATCGAAACTTTGGAATAAATGATGAGGATCCGAACCAGAACATCCCAGCTCCGGTTGATGTTCATGGTCAGATGTTACCCGATGCTCCGGGTGAACATCAACAGAGGGGACAAAATCCCATTCCACGGCCCCAAGCATACTACAGAGGGTATGATAACATAGCAGACTCGAATGGGCCACTTTTCTTCCCCCTCTACCCACAGGCCACACCTTTGTGGTAACTAGTAGCCTGATGCAAATGCTCACTGCCAGAGGTTTGTTTTCAGGGCTACCTTCTGAGGATCCAGATGCCCATATAGCTAAGGTAAGGGCAGTGTGTAAAAGTTGTGTGGGGAGGCCTGATTTGGATCTAGATGTAATAGGGCTCAGAGTGTTTCCTCTCTCACTGACGGGAGATGATGCTATATGGTTCACTGAGCTCCCATATAACTAAATCTTCACTTGGAACCAATTAAGAGATGTTTTCTTAGCACGCTACTATCCGGTCTCCAAGAAACTAAACCACAAAGACAGAGTGAACAACTTTGTGGCACTACCAGGAGAGTCTGTTAGTAGTTCATGGGATAGATTCACCTCATTCTTGAGAAGTGTTCCAAATCACCGTATAGATGATGAGTCACTGAAGGAATACTTCTATCGGGGACAGGATGATAACAATAAAGCGTTGTTGGACACTATAGCAGGTGGATCTTATGGGGAGTGTCCTTATGCTGAGATTGCTGAAAAATTAGAGAAAATCTTCCGAAATAACAAAGCTTGAAGTACTAGGAAGTCCTATACAAGGAGAAACACCTTCGCAGTACAGTCCACTCACAACCCATCCACAGATGAGATTCGTGAAGAAATGGCTCAGATGAGAACTGAGCTTGGGTTGGTACTAAAACATGTCACAGGGGTGCAGAAAAGATAAATGCAGTCAACTAATTGGCTAAACCACCACCTCCTAATGATGAGTGTTATTATGCGGAGGACACTTATGCAGTAAATGAGTAGACGGGGGGTTTTTGACCAAGCGCCCAAGGCTCAAATCAGGAAAATTAATGCCAAGGTCAAGGGAACCAAGGTCGGAACTATGGTAACTAAAACCGTGAAGTCATTATGTCCGAGATGGAAACTACAACCGCGACAACAACTTTAACATGGGTAACTATGCTAGTAGAAACGACAGGAATGGGCCCTATGTCCCTCCTCAAAATCGTGAAGTTACTCTTAGTGATGGTGGAGACAGTATGGCGCGAGTTGAGGATATGTTGCACAAAATGATGAGGAGGGTCGACACTAGTGATGAACAAATTAAAGACTTGAGGTGTTATTTAGCTAGTATTGGGAAAAAAGTTGATACACATGCAATTTCGATTAAACAAATCGAATTGCAAGTGGCCCAATTATCTGCGACAGTGAACACACGGCAACGGGGCACTCTTCCTAGCAACACTGTCCAAAATCAAAAGAATGATGCGCACTGTATGACAATCACTACTCGAGGTGGTAGGCAAACCATTGACCCACCCATGCCATCTACTAAGGAAAATGTGAGAAAGGATAATGATAATGTGGTAAAGGGTAGTGGTGAAGCAAAGAAAAGTAATGGAAAAGATGCAGAAGTACCTATCAAGGTAATTCCCATGCCTAGGCCACCACCACCCTTCTTTCAGAGATTAGTGAAAAAGATCGAGAATGGTAAATACCGACGTTTCATAACAATGTTGAAGCAGCTTTCTATCAATGTCCCTTTGGTAGAAGCTCTAGAACAAATGCCCGGTTATGCCAAATTTATGAAAGATCTGGTCACCAAGAAAAGATCGGTCACTTTTGAAGATGATGATAGACTGCAGCATTGTAGTGCTATTGCTACAAGATCCCTCGTACAAAAGAAAGAAGATCCAGGTGCGTTCACTATTCCTTGTACAGTTTGGTCATTACATGTTGCAAAAGCATTATGTGATCTGGGGGCAAGCATAAATCTCATGCCCCTCTAAATTTACAAGAAGTTGGGTTTGGGGGATCAAAAACCCACTGCGATGCGGATACTGATGGTTGATCAAACAGTGAAACGGCCTATAGGGATACTCCATAATGTGCTAGTAAAAGTAGAGTCATTCATCTTTCCGGCTGATTTTGTTATTCTTGATTGCGAGGTTGATTTTGAAGTGCCTATTATTCTTGGGAGGCCATTCCTTGCTACAGGTAGAGCCTTAGTTGATATGGAGAAGGGACAGATGACATTTTGGTTGAATAACGAAGAAGCAACCTTCAACATTTGTAGGACCATGAGGCAGAGTGGTGAGCTCCAATCGGTATCTGCCATATCCCACAAAGAAAAGATGCAGAAGGAGACTGAACAGGAAAATGCAAAACAACAGTTTATGGTTGGTATTTGGTGCTTTTAGACAGTTCTGGGGTGCCTTGTCTTCCAGGCAAGCTCAAGTCGAAATAGACTGGCCCTTACCTGATTACCCAAGTATTCCCTCATTGAGCAGTTGAGTTAAAAGACAAGGAGGGAGTGCGGTTAAAGAGTAATAGAGATAGAATAAAACTCTATTTTAAGCATAAAGCATCTGGGAATGAAGTGATAGAGGCATACCATCTTGATGAAGTCTGAGTAATCAAGGGTCCCCAATCGTGCCGCGACATTAAATCAGGCGCTTGTTGTGAGGCAACCCAATACTTATCGTCTTTTTAGTAATGGTAGTATTTTTTCTATTAATGAGTTTTTAAATTTGCAGGCACATCACCAGGAAATTCTGCAGAAATTACTCTGCAGCAGTCACTAACGGACACCTCGACGGACCGTTGCGCCTACGACGGACCGTCGTATGCATCCGTCGTACCAGGTACGTTTTTCTGTTATTTTTAAACTAGGGCACACACGACGGAACCAACGATGGGTCGTCACAACTGCGATGGACCGTCGTTGGGGATCCGTCGCGTGATTAATGAGTTGTACCCGACCCGACCCGGCTGGACCCTTTTGCAAAATCAGACCATTTAAACCCCCCAACCCCTCATTTCACCCCATTCCTTCATTATTCCTCTCATCTCCCCTCTCTTTTCAACATCCACATTCCCTCTCACCGATCATTGCCCCCTAAAATTCTCCAACGCCCTAGAGTTATCATCTACTAGTCGGAGCTGCTTCTGTGGGTGTCTACTTTGCCAACTGAGTAATTGTCTATTTGCTTTTTCTCCATTTCTAAGGTATGTGTCTCTAAATTTATACTCATTTATCTTGCCTTTTTGTTTACTAGTTAGTATTAAGCTTAGTTCCTCATCGTATGTTGTTTACTTTAGACTATTCTGTCTAACCTAGGTTACAAATGTTCGAAATTGCCATGTTTACCACCCTAGACATAGGTGCTTTTGCATTGCTAGTTTCCTAGGTAGTTGGGTTAGACACATGTAGGTCCAAAACACTACAAGGTTGATGTGGGTTCATCGGGTATGCTTAGGGTACCCTCAGTTCTGTCACTATTATTCAGAACGAGACCCCGATGACAGATCGTCGTACCCACGATAGACCGTCGTAGGGTACGTTGCAAAAGCCCTAGCACCCTGTCCCAACGGACACATGTGACGGATCGTCGTACTCACGATAGTCCATCCTGCAAAACCATTTTGGTTGTCAGAGACCCTGTTTCTAAGGGTCTCTCATTTTCCCCAAGTGTTCCCCAACGGACACATGTGACGGACCGTCATCTTTACGATGGTCTGTCCTGCACAACCATTCTTGTTGTCAGAGACCCTATTTCTAAGGGTCTCTCATTTTTTTTCTAAGTGTCCTTCAACGGACACATGTGACGGACCGTTGAACCCATGATGAGCCATCTTGCATGACCGTCATGACGGTCAGAGACCCCTCTCCTAAGGGTCTCCATATTTTTTCTCAAGTGTCCTACGACGGACATCTACGACGGATTCTCTATATATACATAGTCCAAGTAAAACACGACGGACCTCACGACGGTTCGTCATAGTCACGATGAACCGTCACCAGGCCCGTCATGTATCACTGTTTCTACAGCAATGACATACTATTTTCACTGTTTTATTTATTATGGTTTCGCTTGTTATATTTGCCACTACTCGTACTAATATTGATCCTTTGTAGGTACTATATACTATGGCACCCAAGCAAGACCGAATCTATGCACGCAGGCGATCAAAGTCTGTCACCCCGTCTGCCCGCATGGTCATTGACTCTGATGATGAGCGTGACCCTGAGTATGTGCCCCCAGGCACTTCCACCCCTTCCCGTGCTGTATGTGCTCCAAGAGCCACACCCAAAAAGGTGTCGTCCGGCGTATTCACTGCCTCCCAGTCTGATGAGGAGCGCACACTGACCGGCACACCCTCTGGGTAAGCCACAAATGAGGAAGGAGCATCTTGCTCCATAGGTGTATCATGGTCCGAGGAAGACTCTGGCTCTGCTGAGGTTCCCGCACCTGCCACCGCTGCAGCGTCGGCCTCGTCTGATGAGGCTGACAGTTCAGACTCTACTTCCGGCTCACCAGCTCAAGTCCCCACCCCAGCCACTGACCAGCCCAACTGGTGGTGTGTCGACGGGCAGTTTCAAGTCTACTCCAACGCCAAGTTCCTAACTGATAAAGGAGTGATTACTCGAACACTCACTTTGGAGCGGCGGGTACTTACAGGGATTCTCCCGACGATGCCTGAGATCCACAACCTCTTCACCAGGCATCGCATGGAGTGGACAGCATGTCCGTTTGGACGATACAACGAAGAAATGGTTCGAGAGTTCTACGCATCCTACGTAGTGACTCTCCGATCACAGATTGATAGGCAGGCTGCCCCCGCTAAACAGGCCCCACTGGAGCAGGTCCGAGTCCTGGGTGTACAAGTTTACATTTCCCTGCCAGCCATCCGGCGGTTTCTATACGGTGAGAGTATTGATGCTACTCGGACCCCCCTCACTTCCGAGTTTGACTACCGCTGGCAAATAGTTAAGGATGGCCAGTTCTTGCACGAGCCATCACTGAGAGAGACCACCAAGAGGTGGATGGCCCTGCACCTGTCAGTAGATGGAGAGGGTGCCGATTGGGTGACTGAGCCGAAGGGGGCCATCAAGAAGGACAACCTCACGTTCACAGCAAAGTTCTTGTGGCTGCTTGTCCGTTACTGCCTTTCCCCCACAGCTGCTGATAATATCGTTACCTGGGATTGAGCAGTGTTGATGGCGGCGATGATATCCGGATTCGAGATGGACTTCGCATGGCTTTTCCAGGCAGTCATGCACGAGAGGGCATTCAAGGTCACTACTACCTACCCTTTCCTGTGCATGATCTTTGCCCTTTGCAGGTCCGCACCTTTGCCCATATGGCACGTAGATCAGCTTAAGACCCCGGAGGGCACTGTTGAAATCGGCCTCATCAGAGATGAGGCCAATGAGTTGGCTCCACGCAGAGGGCCCCATCTAGAGCTGCCCCCACTTGCTGATGATCTTGCTTATACAGTAGCCCAGGCCCGCACAGCTACACAGGCGTCCACTGACACTACCCCGGTCGAGTCTATCCCGGGTAGTAGTACAACCCCGAGCTCCTCTCGCACAGCCCCTCTACCGGCACTAGTCCCGCATGCAAGGGTCCAAAAACTAGAGGCAAAAATGGCCACTCTTCTGCATCATATACAACCGTGGATGCAGAAGTCGATTACTGAGTCCCAAGAGCACCTAGAGAGGAAAATGGTGCAGTTTACAGAGCAGAAGATCGCTGAGGTTAGCCAGCGCCTGGACGCCTTTGAGTTGAGAGTGCTAGCAAGACCAGCCTCTCCGCTGGATGTGTCGACTCTTCAGGCTGCAGTCGACAGTCTTCATGCAGAGATCGACACGATCTTAGAGGCTAGGGTGCCGGAGTCTGAGGCCCATTCTGTCGAGCCTGCTGAGGACACCGTGTTTGCGCCCTTTTTGATACTTCAAAAATTCCACCACGTCTCCCTCGAGAGAGTTACAAGAGGCGTAGGGGTTGAGCAAAGGACGAGGCACGAGCAAGAAAGAAGGAGCGTCGAGAGATGGAGGCTGCGCGAAGAGCCTCACTTGCTGAGGAGGCAGCGCACCAGATGAGAGCATCAGAGTTAGTGGCTGGGGCGTCTCGCTCCCGCAGTGTAGATATAACAGGAGGCAATACTAATGGTGCGGTTGTTGCTGAGGACACCACTGAGGGTGTCCAGATTGCAGAAGACGTGGGTTCCGGGGAACCGGACCCACCAGCTTGCTGATCGACAGCGCTTTGCACCACAGGTTTGCTTCACCTGCCACTCTAGTATTTAGATTTTTTATGCATTGGGGAAAATTGCATGTTTTTTTGTTGGGGGTGGGGTAAATTGAAAGTGAGTGTTAGGGTGATGTCTGAGAAGCCCAACTCACTATCCTCTTTTGGGGTTTTCTTGCCTGTGTTCTTTTTCCCCAAAAGACTGATTACTTTTTCTGTTGAACCGACATGTTTATATCATTTGTACATAGTTTAATTCTGGGGCATGATGGCTAAAATTATATCCTGATAAACTAGAAAATAATGCATGACTAGGCATAGTAGCTGATAATTGTATGGCCCTAAGCATGAAATAGAGTTACACCATTACATTACCCTAAGTCTTGAATTCGAACTAGGTGTCTGATAATCTGGTATAGTTATGAGATGTCAAGTGAGTTTGAGGAAATTTTAATAGTCCATTATTGGTATTGAGCTAGAACTTGCATGGTTAGTCTTGCTAAAAGTAAGCTATAATAGACAATTAGGAAAGGATCATAGGCCTTTATTCAATATAGCCCATTTCTAGCCTAAATAAAAGAAACCAAATGAAATTTATCCTCCTTTGATCCAAATAATCTAAGCTTCAAATTAGACATTTCTCTTTTCACCCTAACTAATTTATCCTCCTTGGACATGTGAACCACAGCCTATGCCAAAAGCATAAGTTGAGGGTGGCTAATGCATAAACAACCTTCGTTATGGCCGTGACCCAACTTTTGGTATTGTGTACCTTGACTCATGGCAAAGACATGAGTTGAGAGTGGCTACTATGAGGAATGCTCTTGAAAGTGGGGTTGAAAGAACAAAGAGAGAGAAAGAACAAAAGTAAAGTGACTCAAGAATTAGTTGAAAAGAAAAGTAAAGAAAAAGAAAAATACACAAGAAATACAAGCAAGAAAAGAAGAGAGTCACTTACACAAATGAAGAAAGAAGAGAAAATAGCAAGGTGAAAAAATATGAGAAACTGGGCGAGATAAAATGATAGATAGTGGAAGGTTTTGCCGGTATGTCAAGGAGGGCAAAAGTCACTAAAGTATACCTAAATATACCTTACCTGACCCCGAACCTATGTTACTAGCTAAAAAAAAGTCCTATCGTGATCGTAAAAGTTTTATAGAGAACTTAAGGCAGTGAAAATAAGGTCAAGCTTATGGCAATAGGTATGATTGAGTGTGACTTTATTCTGAGAGTGAGTGTTGAAAAGTAATCCTTATACTCAAACTGAAATCATTGTGTGAAAAAAGAGGATTTTTTTTTAAAGTGAGGACACTAGTTGCAATACCGGAATTGTTAGCACCTCGGTGAGAAATTGAAGAGGATAGGTGTCAGTGCATGGTGAGTCCGTGTCATGTTCTGATCCCACATAATTCAAGACTAATAGTGATAGCATGCATAGATTTGATGAGATTAATCGGGATTGATAGCCAAATAATTGCAAAGAATAAAACATGAATACTATTGTTCAAAGATTTTGTATTGAGTCATAGTGCGTCGCTTGAGGACAAACAACGAATTTAAGTTGAGGGTGTTGATATACCGTGGTTTCACGATATTATTAATACTTTTTCCTTATGTTTAGTGTGTCCAACAGCCTTTTTGTGCTAGTTTTTATATAAGTTTCTCTTTGTTTTGCAGGAAATCTGTCCAAAGTTGAATGCGGAGATTTTGAGCGAAGAAATGCCGAAGAGACCACCTACAGAGCTTATGACGGTCCGTCGTGCTCGCGACGGTCTGTAGGTGGCAGCGTAGTAAAGTTGCTGAAGGAAGATAGGGAAGTTTGACCAAGTGTGGGGTTACGAAGCTTGTGACGGTCCGTCGTGGCTATGACGGTCCTTCCTGCAGGTTCGTCGTGAAGTTCAGAGAAGTGATCCAAGTACCCAGATTCCAAGAGTTGAAGTGTTTTGGAACGAAGACCCTCAACAGACCGTTGTGCCTATCACGTTCCGTCATACTTGCCGTCGAGGGGAATGAAGAGTAGCAGAGGAAATTGCACAAGTATGGGATGACGGAGTCCATGACGGTCTGTCGTGACCACAACGGTCCGTCGCGAGGTCCGTCGACCCAGCCGCGTTTTGGCAGATTTCCAGCAAACAAAGTCCTTGTTTAATTAGGTTTTTTATTTTTTATAAATATTTCAAAAAACCTCGTTTTTGAGGTTTGACTCTGTTAGGTTAGACTCCGTATTGTTAGACTCTTAGATTGTTAAACTCCGTATTGGTAAACATTGTATTGTGAGATTCTTGATAATCATTAGACTTTTTGTGAGATTATTGATTACTGTGAGATTCTTGCAAGTGATTTTTGGAGATTAATCAAGCAAACTTTTGGATTTTACTCTTTCTCATTGAAGTAAGTACATGAATTCTTATCTACTATATTTGAATATTGTGTTTATGGCTATGGGTAGCTAAACTCCATAACTAGGGTTGTGGGAACCATAGGCAAATAATGAGATAAACCCTAACTAAAATACCAATTTCAGAATATTGTCTTGCATGTATTAATAATACGTTCGATTAGAAGTCCTTTTAACGGATGGCCAACGCTAGAACTCGCCATAATGCTACTTGCCGGACCAAGGGGGTAGATAATAGGAAAAGAATTATTAACATTGATTTAGTCTATACTATCTAATAGGCTAGTATTGATTGGTACGAGGTAATAACTTGTTAATCAATATTACTCATTTAGAAATAGAAACCCCCCTTTATTGTTTTTACTTTCCAAGGAAGTCATTGACCAAACATTAGTAATAACATGTTGAATTTAAGTCTAGACTATTTTCCTCGTGGGAACGATCCCAACCTCACTAGTTGGGTTATTTACTTGACACTACCGCTATACTTCTTATTTGAGAAGTAAGTTTGAGCATATCAACTAGCCACACCCACATTATTATGTGTTTGACCTTTACCATAAAATTCAACTAAATTTATGATCAAGTTCATTATTCTTGATGCCAACTAACATTTAAACTATCATATTTCCCATACATCAAATCTAGGATTAAATCGTAGTTTTTGTTTCAATATCATAATTCCAATGGTACTCACAAAATACTATTTATTTAATATTAAATATACATACCAATATATTGTAACAACCCATTTAGTCGGTTTGAGTAGTAGAATTAGTTCTGATAAATACTTACTGGCTCGACGGACCATGCGACGGATCGTCATGGTCACGACGGATCGTCATGGACTCCGTCGTCCCATACTTGAGAAATTTCTCCTGCTGCTCCCTTCACTACCCTCGACGGAAAGTATGACGAACCATCATAGGCACAACGGTCCGTCGAGCTTCTTCATTCCAAAACACTTCAACTCTTTAAATCTGAGTACTGGGACTAATTCTCTGAACTTTCTGACGGACTTGCAGGACGGACCGTCACAATCTGCGTAACCCCACACGATGTCAAACTTCCGCTAAATTTTTTTAAGGGGTGTTACAGACTATTAATGTTTACAATTATGAAATTAGTGGGGTAAGTTTAATAATTTATTTAGTTGGGGGTTAAAGTAGATAGTAGGGAAATAAATGGTGGGTTACTTTTATCATATATTTTTATAAAATTGATTAAATGATAATTAGGCTAAAAGGAATCTGTAGAAGAAAAATAAAAAAAAAAGCAGAGAGGAGAACGAGCGAGCGAGAGAGAACGAAATAAAAAAGCAAGCGACTTAGACTGCAGATCAAGAAGATTCATAGGCACTGAGGAAGGCAAGGGCATTGGAGAGATATCTTGCTTGATTTCAGTTCTTCGATGGAGGTGGGTTATGGTTTAATTCTATGTGATAGATAAACACTTAATAGCGATCTATATGTATTGAGTGATGTTATAAAATCTCCTATAAACTTGATTGTGTGGTTGAATGTTTGGTTGTGTGGTTTGTGGTTGGCATAATATAAGGAGACTATTGGATTTCTAATCTTGAAACCTCTCCATTAAACTGACGCCTTGAATAAAGAAGGCTTACTGAAATAAAATAATGAGATTCTTGGATCGGATTGTCATGTTCCGACACGGTATTCTTGGATCGGAGTGTCACGTTCCGACACAGCATATGGGATCGGAGTGTCACGTTCCGACACGGTATATGGGATCGGAGTTTCACGTTCCGGCACAATAACATTAAAGGAAGGGAATCCAGAATTATCTTAATATACTCAAATTCAAAGAACCTAATTCCCAAATGAGTATGGAGTGGAGGCATGAGTCCTCATAGGTGTGCTAATATGGTGATTGATGGTGTACCTATTATGGTGTTGTTGTCAATGGTTCATGTGATTGTTGCTTGTCACCTGTTAAGTATTGTAGTTGATTTTATATTATTATTTAGTATATATATTGTTTTCTATTATGAGTTGGCCGATGATACTTACTCAGTACGTGCTCCTTGTACTGAACCCTACTTGTATTTTCTTCGTTGTCATTTTGTGGAGTGCAGAAAGCGTGCCATCGACTTTGACTCGCCCTCAGCTCTAGCAAGTCTTCAGCACATCAAAGTTCGGGGTGAGCTATTGTTCCTAGCTCGTGCTGGATTTCTCCCCTTCACGTCTTGATGTCTTCGAATTTCGGACATGGACCATCTTTTTACTTGTTTCTTTTTCTTAAATACTCTGAGATTTGGTAATTTGAGGATAGATGTTCTTGATGTGATGACTTTCAGATTTTGGGGATAAAAATTGATAAACGTTAGAAGCCTATTTAATTGGTTACATTAATAAGTTTTGGATCTTCCGTATTATATTTTGTTATTCATAGTTGAACTATTGGTGAAGGTTGGGGCTTAGAATTGTTGGTTCGCTCACCTAGTAGGTTAAGGGTGAGTGCCAATCACGACTCGTTTAGGGTCGTGACAAACTTTATATCAGAGCATTAGGTTCAATGATCTCATCACACAAAGGCAGGTCTTGTAGAGTCTTGAAGAACGGTACGGGGATGCCTTTACTTTTCTTCAAGAGGCTGTAGGACTTTACGAAAACTCCATTCTTTGCTTCTCTTGTGCTATTACTTGGATCCAATTGGTATCTAGGTGATACCAATTGGTATCTGACATCCTCACTCTATTTCGCAGATGGTTAGAACTAGAGCAACAACTATGCCAACACCAACACCGGCAAGACAGGGTACGTTTGAGCCAACCATTGGGACTGTAACTCGAGGAGGAGCAGTGGCAAGAGGCTGTGGTAGAGGTCGCAGGAGGACGCCCACTAGAGGTAGAGGGCAGACAACTGGTCTAGCGAGGAATAGAGCAGTGACTCTTCCACTGACTGATGAGGTAATAAGAGAGGGTGAGGAAGGGGAAAATGAGCAGGTTCAAGATGAGGAATTACCACCCCAGTCTACCCCAGAGATGATTAATCAGGTTCTTACTTATCTTAGTGGGTTATCTGATCAGGGCCATACACCTCCAGTGTTTTCTGCACCAGCACCTCAGGTTCCGGGAGTACAACATGCAACTGTTGTGGCTCCCCGCATGGATGCATCGTTGGAAGTAGGCACATTTCCTTGATTGACTACAGGGTCTATAATGACAGGTGATCAACATGACCTTTTCACTAAGTTCTTAAAGCTGAAACCTCCAGTCTTCAAAGGTGCTGAATCTGAAGATGCCTATGATTTTCTGGTTGATTGTCACGAGCTGCTACATAAGATCGACATAGCAGAACGATTCGGTGTTGAGTTTGTGACCTATCAGTTTCAGGGGGGTGCCAAAATGTGGTGGCGGTCATATGTCGAGTGTCAACCAGCGCAGGCACCACCCATGACTTGGGGATCATTTTCTAGCTTATTTATGGAGAAGTATATACCCCGGACTTTGAGGGATAAGAGGAGAGATGAGTTCCTGAGCCTAGAGCAAGGAAGGATTTCTGTTGCTGCTTATGAGGCTAAATTTTGTGCATTATCCAGGTATGCCACTCAGCTCTGCTTCGGTCCACAAGAGTGGATTCGTCACTTTGTGAAAGGATTGAGGTCAGATTTGCAGATTTCAGCCTTACAGGTAGCTGCTGCAGCAAAATCCTATTAGGAAATGGTTGATTTTGTGATAGAGGTGGAGGGGGTGAAGCCAAACGACTTCACCACAACATCGACATTTAAGAAGTTCCATAAGGGAGGTGAGTTTAGTGGTTCTTACTCCAGAGGGCAGAGTACAGGAGGTTACCCAGCCCGTCCTATTCAGTCTTCACTGCAGGCTGTAGCTGGGGTTCTATCGCAGATCGGTCAGCATTTTTCTGAGTTTAGAGGTTATCCCCAGACTTCGTCATTCTCACAAAGACCTATGCTTGACTCCAGAAATTGTTATGGATGTGGAGAGACTGGACATATTGGGAAATATTGTCCAAAACAGAGTTACAGACCCCCAATAGCTAGAGGTAGAGGTGGTTATGGTAGAGGCCGCCATTCTGGAGGACGTGGTGGCCAAGGAAGTGGTGGTCACCAAATCAGTCAGGGTGGCGGGCAAGTTGGGACTACTACAGGGCAACCTGGTAGGGACAATAGACAGACAGGTGATAGGGCCCATTGTTATGCTTTCCCCGGGAGGTCTGAAGCAGAGGCATCTGATATTATCACAGGTACTCTTTTAGTCTGTGATTGCATGGCTTCTGTATTATTTGATCCTGGATCCACATTTTCATATGTATCTTCCTCATTTGCTATTGGTCTTGATTTACATTGTGATTTGCTTAACATGCCTATTAGTGTCTTTACTCTTGTGGGTGAGTCCGTGGTAGTTGAGAAGGTGTATAGGTCTTGCCTTGTGACTTTTTTGGGGAGCAATACTTATGTAGATTTGATTATTCTAGAGATGGTTGATTTTGATGTAATTCTGGGTATGACTTGGATTTCTCCAAATTTTGCAATCTTAGATTGTAATGCTAAAACTGTGACATTGGCCAAGCCTAGGACAGATCCGCTAGTGTGGTAGGGTGACTATATTTCCACTCTAGTTCGTATTATCTCTTTTCTTCGTGGTAGAAGGATGGTGAGAAATGGTTGTTTAGCTTTCATAGCACATCTCAGGGATGATACTTCCAAAGTACCTTTGATGGAGTCTGTTTCGATAGTCCGTGAGTTTCAGGATGTGTTTCCTGCGGACCTTCCTGGTATGCCACCGGATAAGGATATTGATTTTTGTATTGATCTTGAGCCGGGTACTCGCCCCATTTCCATTCCCCCTTATAAAATGGCTCCAGCTGTGTTAAGGGAGTTAAAGGTCCAACTTCAGGAGTTGTTAGGTAAAGGTTTTATTTGACCGAGTACATCCCCTTGGGGTGCTCCTGTTTTATTTGTGAAGAAGAAAGATGGAAGTTTTCGAATGTGCATAGACTACAGGCAGCTGAATAAGGTAACTATTAAGAACAAGTATCCGATTCCTCGCATTGATGATTTGTTCGATCAGTTACAAGGTGCTTGTGTTTTCTCTAAAATTGATTTGAGGTCCGGTTATCACCAATTGAAAATATGGGCAGCAGATGTGCCAAAGACTGCTTTTCGAACCAGGTATGGGCATTATGAATTCTTAGTAATGTCTTTTGGGCTTACGAATGCCCCTGCTGTTTTCATGAGCCTGATGAACGGGATTTTTAAGCCATATCTGGATCTCCTTGTTATTGTATTTATTGATGATATACTGATATACTCAAAGAGCAGGAAAGAACATGAGGAGCATTTGGGAATTGTATTGGAGTTGTTGAGGGAGAAAAGGATTTATGCCATATTATCCAAGTGTGAGTTTTGGCTAGATTCAGTGTCCTTCTTGTGGCACGTGGTTTCTAAGGATGGAGTGATGGTGGATCCTTCTAAAATTGAAGCAGTGAAGAGCTGGGTAAGACCTACTAATGTTTCAGAGGTAAGGACCTTTGTTGGTTTAGCTAGCTAGTACCGTCGATTTGTCAAGGGATTTTCTTCTATTGCTTCCCAGCTGACAAATTTGACTAAGCAGAATGTTCCATTTGTATGGTCGTACGAATGTGAAGAAAGCTTCCAAAAATTCAAGACCTTGTTGACTACTGCACCAATTCTTACGTTGCCAGTGGAAGGTAAGAATTTTATTGTTTATTGTGATGCATCTTATTCCGGTTTGGGTGCAGTGCTAATGCAGGAAAGGAGTGTAGTTGCTTATGCTTCGAGGCAATTAAAAGTGCATGAACATAACTATCCAACCCATGATTTGGAGTTGGCTGCAGTTGTATTTGCATTAAAGCAATGGAAACATTACCTATATAGGGTCAAGTGTGAAGTTTATACAGATCATCGTAGTTTACAGTATGTCTTTACTTAGAAAGATTTGAATTTGAGGCAGAGGAGGTGGATGGAACTATTGAAGGACTATGATATTACTATTTTGTATCACCCAGGAAGAGCTAATGTTGTGGCAGATGCCTTAAGTAGAAAAACAGGGAGCATGGGTAGTTTAGCCCACTTACAGGTTTTTAGACGCCCATTGGCTAGAGAGGTTCAGACTTTGGCTAATGACTTTATGAGGTTGGAAGTACTAGAGAAAGGAGGATTTTTGGCCTGTGTGGAGGCAAGATCTTCTTTTCTTGACAAGATTAAGGGAAAGCAGTTTGCTGATGAGAAGCAGAGCCGAATTCGAGATATGGTGTTGCGAGGAGAGGCTAAAGAGGCAATAATTGATGAGGAAGGCGTTTTGAGAATTAAGGGAAGGGTATGTGTGCCCCGTGTTGATGATTTGATTCACACTATTCTTACAGAGGCTCATAGTTCAAGGTATTCTATACACCCTAGTGCAACAAAGATGTATCGTGACCTAAAGCAACATATTTTGTGGAGTAGAATGAAGCGTGACATTGTTTATTTTGTGCCCAATGCCCGAATTGTCAGCAGGTAAAGTATGAACACCAGAGGCCCAGAGGGACACTTCAGAGAATGCCCATTCCTGAATGGAAGTGGGAAAGAATTGCAATGTATTTCGTGGTTGGTCTTCCAAAGACATTGCGTAAGTTTGATTCTATTTGGGTAATTGTTGACAGTTTACTTTGTCTGCTCACTTCATTCCGGTCAAGATGACTTATAATGCAGAGAAGTAAGCCAAACTCTATATCTCGGAAATTGTTCGATTGCATGGATTTCCACTTTCCATCATATCAGATAGAGGTACGCAATTTACTTCTAAGTTTTGGAGAACATTACATGCTGAATTAGGGACTAGGTTGGATCTTAGTACTGCATTTCACCCTCAGACCGATGGTTAGTCTGAGCGAACGATCCAGGTGTTAGAGGATATGCTTCGTGCATGTGTGATAGAATTTGGTGGTCATCGGGATAAATTCTTACCCTTAGCAGAGTTTTCATACAATAATAGCTATCACTCAAGTATTGATATGGACCCATTTGAGGCACTGTATGGGAGGATATGTAGGTCTCCCATTGGTTGGTTTGATGCATTTGAGGTGAGACCTTGGGGTACCGATCTTTTGAGGGAATCGTTAGATAAAGTAAAATTCATTCAGGAGAAGCTTCTAGCAGCTCAGGGTAGGCAGAAAGAACATGCAGACCGAAAGGTTAGGGACTTGGATTTTATGGAGGGTGAACAAGTCTTGCTGAAGGTTTCACCCATGAAAGGTGTGATGCGGTTTGGTAAGCGAGGTATGCTTAGTCCGAGGTATATTGGTCCATTTGAAGTTCTGAAGCGCGTGGGGGATGTGGCCTACGAATTGGCATTGCCTCCAGGGATGTCAGGAGTGCACCCGGTAATTCATGTGTCTATGCTGAAACAATACCATGGTGATGGAAATTATATTATTCGTTGGGATTCAATTCTTCTTGATGGGAATCTGTCTTATGAGGAGGAGCCTAATGCTATTCTAGTCAGGGAGGTCCGCAAGTTGAGATCAAAGGAGATTGCATCTATCAAGGTTCAGTGAAAGGATCGGTCAGTTGAAGAGTCCACATGGGAGAGTGAGGTCGATATGAAAGAAAGATATCCACGTCTTTTTACAAATTCAGGTACTTTTTCTCGTCCTCCCTTTTTCTTCCTGTGATTGTTCAAGGACGAACGATGGGTAAATTGGTATCTATTGTAACAACCTATTTATTCGGTTTGAGCAGTAAAATTATATCTGATAAATACTTACTGGGTCGACGGACCATGCAATGGATCGTCATGGTCACGACAGACCGTCATGGACTCCGTCGTCCCATACTTGTGAAATTTCTCCTACTGCTCCCTTCACTGCCATCGACGGCAAATATGACGAACCGTCATAGGCACAACGGTCCGTCGAGCGTCTTCGTTCCAAAACACTTCAACTCTTGAAATCTGAGTACTGGGACTAATTCACTGAACTTCGTGACGGACCTGCAGGACGGACCATCACAGGTACGACGGACCGTCACAATCTGTGTAACCCCACATGGTGTCAAACTTTCGCTAAATTTTTTTAAGGGGTGTTACAGACTATTCATGTTTATAATTATGAAATTAGTGGGGTAAGTTTAATAATTTATTTAGTTGGGGGTTAAAGTAGATAGTAGAGAAATAAATGGTGGGTTACTTTTAACATATATTTTTATAAAATTGATTATATTATAATTAGGGTAAAAGGAATCTGTAGAAGAAAAATAAAAAAAGAGCAGAGAGGAGAACGAGCGAGAGAGAGAGAAGGAAAGAAGAAAGCAAGCAACTTAGACTGCAGATCAAGAAGATTCATAGGCACTGAGGAAGGCAAGGGCATTGGAGAGGTAGCTTGCTTGGTTTCGGTTCTTCGGTGGAGGTAGGTTATGGTTTAATTCTATGTGATAGATAAACTCTTAATAGCAATCGATATGTATTGAGTGATGTTATAAAATCTCCTATATACTTGATTGTGTGGTTGAATGTTTGGTTGTGTGGTTTGTGGTTGGTCTAATATAAGGAGACTATTGGATTTCTAATCTTGAAACCTCTCCATTAAACTGACGCCTTGCATAAAAAAGGCTTACTGAAATAAAATAATGAGATTCTTTGATCGGAGTGTCACGTTCCGACACAGTATTCTTGGATCAGAGTGTCACATTCCGACACAGCATATGGGATCGGAGTGTCACGTTCCGATACGGTATATGGGATCGGAGTGTCATGTTCCGGCACAATAACATTAAATGAAAGGAATCCTTAATTATCTTAATATACTCAAATTCAAAGAACCTAATTCCCAAAGGAGTATGGAGTGGAGGCATGAGTCCTCATAGGTGTGCTAATATGGTGATTGATGGTGTATCTATTATGGTGTTGTTGTCAATGGTTCATGTGATTGTTGCTTTTCACCTGTTAAGTATTGTAGTTGATTTTATATTAATATTCAGAATATATATATTGTTTTCTATTCTGAGTTGGTCGATGATGCTTACTCAGTACGTGTTCTTTGTACTGACCCCTACTTGTATTTTCTTCCATGTCATTTTGTGGAGTGCAGCAAGCGTGCCATGGACTTCGACTCGCCCTCAGCTCTAGCAAGTCTACAGCACATCAGAGTTCGGGGTGAGCTATTGGTCCTAGCTCGTGCTGGATTCTCCCCTTCACGTCTTGATGTGTTCGAATATCGGACATGGACCATCTTTTTACTTGTTTCATTTTCTTAAATACTCTTAGATTTGGTAATTTGAGGATAGATGTTCTTGATGTGATGACTTTCAGATTTTGGGGATAAAAATTGATAAATTTTAGAAGCCTATTTAATTGGTTACATTAATATGTTTTGGATCTTCCACATTATATTTTGTTATTCATAGTTGAACTATTGGTGAAGGTTGGGGTTTAGAATTGTTGGTTCGCTCACCTAGTAGGTTATGGGTGGGTGCCACTCACGACTCGTTTTGGGTCGTGACATATATCAAAACCTAAATCATAATATAATGACAAAAAGTATGAAAATTACACCCAAATGACTTCGAACATCCTTCTCTTTCAACACCATTCTTCCCAACCGCCAACCATTGGCCCACTATTTAAAAAACATACATGGACCACCAATGCCTTAAATTTCCAGAATATATACTCAATGTACAACGTACATCAACATGCATATTTTCTCATCCAATACTTCTACTTCATTGATTTTATTTTATTATGTTTCACTACCTTCTTTAATTTTAACCACCAATTTATCTCTATTAGCCTCCGAAATTTGACAATAAACTATAAAGACATGTAATAATAATTATAAGTTTGGCACTGCATCTTGTCCCTCACATTTTAAAAGCCATCAGAACAAAGAGCATACCATAATAATTCTTTATTCCCATTTTCAATCTAATACAACAAATATATCAATATAACAGTATTAATGTATAGGATTTGCCATTTGTTCATTCCAATAACCCCTTTTTCAATTGTATGAAAGTATAGGTAGTATTTAATGAAAGCCTAGGCATTATAAAGAGCAGTTAGTTAATTCAGTAGCATGCGTTGAAAGATTGAAACTTTAGTCAAAATTATACCTAAAGCAATTTGAAACCGGTAAGATACCCTAACCCTTTGTTCGTTCCTTCTTATTTTTTTTATTTATTTTCTGAACTAATTAGTAATGGAATTGATAAATTTTACTCACTTATTTTATTATATAAGGGTCAACTAGTATAAGGTCTTATTAAATAATCACTTAGCCCATTAACTATTGACTAAGTCAATTGCCCATCAATTAAATAAGTCAAGTAAGGCAAATAGTACAAAATTCACAAAAATAACTTATTGGGTCATTACATTATCCACCACTAAAAACATATTCGTCCTCAAAAATAAAGTGAAATAAAGTACTTGGAGCTTCGAAGAGTTAAGGATATTTGGCACGCATGTCAGACTTTGTCTCCCAAGTTGCCTCTCCCACTTATCGGTGCTTCCATTGTACCTTCACTGAAGCAATATTCTTGGTCCTAAGATTTCGAACCGGCCTATTGAATATAGCCATAGGCTCCTCCTTAAATGTCTAGTCTTGACCCAACTCAACAAATTAAGTGAAAGCACATGAGATTCATTCGAAATATACTTCCGAAACATAGAGACATGGAAAACAGGATGCACTACTGATAAACTAGGTGGAAAGGCCAACTTATAAGCCACCTACCCCACTCGACTAAGAATCTCAAAAAGTTTGATGAACTAGGGCTAAGGTTTCCCTTATTCATGAACATCATCACACCCTTCATCGGTAATACTCGGAGCCAAACATGGTCACCCTACATAAACACTGAGGTTCTAAGTCTTCGATCTACATAACTCTTCTATAGACTCAGGGCCATCAATAATGTATACTAGATCATATAGACTTGCTCCATAGCATCTCTAAGCAAGTCGGTATCCAAAGAGTCCATCTCCGTCAAATCAAACCAACCAATCATAGATCTACACCGTCTGCCATACAACGCCTCAAATGGGTCTATCTAGAACCTAGAGTGACAGCTACTAGTGTAGGCAAACTCTGTTAAGGGTAAATATCGATCCTATCTAGAACCGAAATTGATCACACACGCCTAAAGCATGTCCTCTAATACCTTAATTGTTCTCTCTAACTGACCATCTGTCTGAGGGTGAAAAGTTGTACTCATATCTAATTGAGTACCCATACCATGTTGTAATGACTTCTAAAAATGAGAAGTAAATAATAGACCTCGATCTGATAAAATAGAAATTAAAACTCTATGTAGTCGCTCAATCTGACTGATATGTAACTTGACCAACTTCTTTGTTGTACACTTCACCCTAAATGGAATAAAGTGGGCAGACTTGGTCATCCTATCAACAACAATCGAAATAGAGTCATGACCACCCACCATGGTAGGCGAACCCACAACAAAGTACATAGTGATCCGCTCACACTTCCAAGTAGGAATAGGCATCCTCTGAGATACACTCCAAGGACGCTGGTCCTCACACTTGACCTGTTTGAAAACACCAAGAAGCAAATTCTAAAATATCTCTCTTCATCCGACAACACCAGTAATGCAAACTCAAATCATGATAAATCTTTGCTGCTCCCGGGTGGATGGAATATCCAGAACAATGGGCCTCCTAAAGAATCAGAATAGTCAAATAATCTATCTTGGGCACACAAATCCCGCCTCCGATCCTCAAGACATCATCTGAATCAAGGGGAACCTCTTTTGATTCCCCTCTCAATAGTTTTTCTCGACTAAGAAATAATATTTCATCATCAAACTAGTGTGCACGGATTTGATCGACTAAAGAAGACTGATCATGAATAAAAGAAATCATCCTATTACTTTCCACTGAGATATGCAACCGGAATAGACTATTAGCTAACGTATGAACATCCCTAGCTAATGGTATCTCCTCAATACTAAGTGATGCAAGACTCCCCATGCTAGGAGTCTTCCTATTCAGAGCATCGACCACCACATTGGCCTTCCCCAGATGATATAGAATGGTAATGTCATAGTCCTTTAGCAACTCAAGACAGCTACGTTTCCTTATGTTTAGATCCCTCAAACTAAAGATGTACTGAAGACTCCGATGATAAGTGAAGACCTCACAATTTACCCCATATAAATAATGGCATCATAACTTAACTACAAATACCACAGCCACCAACTCCAAATCATGAGTAGGGTAATTCTTCTCATGGGTGTTAAACTGCCTAGAAGCATAAGAAATCATCATCCCCTTCTTCATCAATACACCACCCAATCTAACTTCTAAAGCATCACAATACACCATAGAGTCTACACCCCCTCAGGTAGAGTCAACATAGGAGACGAAGTCAACAAAGTCTTGAGATTTTGAAATATCTTCTCACACTCATCAGACCATTTAAAACACATAGCCTGTTGAGTCAATCTAGTCAATAGAGCTGCAATGCTAGAGAAAACTCTGAACGAATCATCAGTAAAAACCTGCCAATCCCACAATACACCGAATGTTGGTAGGAAAAGTAGGTTTTATCCATCTTTTTTACTCCCTCAATCTTGGCCGGATCTACTCTAATATCATCCTTGGACTTCATGTGTCTCAAGAATGCAATAAAAATATGCCGAACTCACACTATGAGAGCTTCGCATATAACTTTTCTTCTGTCAACCTCTGAACTACAATCCTCAAGTGTCAGGCATGCTCTTCCTCAGCCCTTGAGTAAACCAAAATGTCATCGATGAAGACAATTTCAAATGAATCAAGGTTCAAAACACCCCATTCATCAATTCCATAAATGCTTCAGGGGCATTAGTCAACCCAAAGGTTATCATTAGGAACTCATAATGCCCATACTAAATTTGAAAAGCTCTTTTAGAGATATCTGATACCCTAATCTTCAAATGATGATACCCAGGCCTCAAATCAATCTTTGAGAACAATGATGCTCCATGTAGCTGATAAAATAATTCATCAGCACATAGAAGCGGATACTTGATCTTCACTATTACCTTGTTCAACTGTCTGTAATTAATACACATCCTCATAGTCCCATCCTTATTCTTAACAAATAATATTGGGGCACCCCAACGTGACTCATTAAAAAAATAAAACTCTTACTCAATAAATCTTGCAACTGATCCTTTAACTCTTTCTACTCTGCTGGAACCATATGGTATGGAGAAATTGAAATAGGCTTAATACCCAAATCCAAATCAATAGCAAAATCAATATCCCTATCAAGAGGAACACCTAGAAGATAAGAAGGGAATACATAAAAAAACTCCTGAACCACGGGAACAAAGTCCATGGGAGGTGGTTCAACACTAGTATCCCGAATAAAAGCTAAGTAAGACACACCCTTTCTTCACCAATCTCTGAGAACAGATAAAAGAGATGACATTGCAAGGACAAGAACCACTAACACCCTTCCACTCAACCCTCAGAACACCACGGATCACTAAGGTCACGGTCTTAGCATTACAATCAAGGTCAACATGATAAGGAAAACTCCAATTCATACCTAATATAACGTCAAAGTCTACCTTCCCTTAACTTTAACCTACAATTACTTCTATTTAATCAAGTTGTTTCGAAAAAATGTAATAAAAGAGGAGTTTTAAATAGCAAAAGGAATTAAATATTTCTAAGTAAACAAGTATGAATATTTGATATTTGTCAAGTGATGAGAGTAACAAGGGAATATGTATTCCCCACAAGTTCATAACGTGGTAATTCTAGCTATAACAATCCTTTTCTAGTATCTTGCATGCAAAGTGGTAAGTTATGTATCCCGAATTCCTTGGTCCGGAAACTAGGGAATTTCACTCCGCACCTTGGTCCGGATACATGTGTATGCTTTACTAAACCTTAACTTTACCTCATATTAAGCATCATAATCGACGTATAGATTAGTTGTTACTTTGCACAAATCAACTAGACTATTAAATAATGTATACTAAATCTACGTTGATAATTCTTTTCTAATTATCTACCTCCTTGGTCTGGCAAGTAGCTACAAGGCGAGTTCTAACACGTGCACGCGTTAAAAAGACTTCAAAATGAAAGAATTATCAATACATACAAGACACTATTCTAGAATTGTTATTTTAGTTAGTTTCACCTTGTTATTTACCCATGGTTCCCACAACCCTAGTGATGGATTTAGTTACCCATGTTAACAATCACAAAATTCATATTGATTAGAAAATAATTCATGTGCTTACTTTGATGAGATTGAAGAAAATTACTTGAATAAATCAAAGTCTTGCAACGAATGATTTTGAAAAGTAGAATATTTCCAAAAATCTCAAGTTCAAAAACTAGGATAATAAAATTAAAAAATACCAAAGAGTCTAACCCCAAAACGAGGTTTTTACAAGTATCTATAATAGTCCTAACATAAAAACGAATTCTATTTAAGGAAAATCTGCCCAAAAACGTGTCTGAGTGAACGACTTGGATGACCGACCGTCGAGGCCATGACGGACGATCGAGGTCTCCCGTCGTTCCACACTTAGAATGTTTTTTCAGATACTTTCTTCTCCAACTCAATGTTACCATCGATGGACTAGAATGACGGTCCGTTGAGTGCATGACGATCCGTCGATGGCTTTCGTGTCTCCAGACTTAAAATCTTTTCAAGACGGGTATTGGGGCTACTTTTTGTTTGAAATGACATATGTGTAGAACGGTCCATCGTGGAGATGACGGTATGTCGATAGCTTCCGTATCCACACACTTGGTCAGAATTCCCCTATCTTCCTTCAGTAACATTTTCTTCAGACAACACTTGCCACCTACGGACCATAGATGGGTAGACGGACAGTAGATTGCTCCGTAGGTCATCACTTCTACAATTTCAACACATTCTTCAGCGTTTTTATTCTGGGAAGTTTTCCTTTAAATGAAGAGAAAAATACATTATAACTACTACAAAAAGGCCTTAGACAAAAACTAAACTTAAGGAAAAAACATTGAAAGTACCGTGAAACCACGGTACATTAACACCATCAATTTAAATTCGTTGTTTGTCCTTAAGCGACGCGTTATGACTAACCACAAAACCTTTGTACAAAAGTACCCTTATTTTAGCTTTTGCAATCATCTGGCTATCAATCTTGATTATTTTCATTATGTTTATACATGGTATTACTATTAGGCTCGCTCATGTGGATCAGACCATGACACAGACTCACCACACACCAACAAATATCCTCTTTAATCCCTAACCAAAATACCAACTTTTCGGAATTGAAACTAGTGTCCTCACTACAAAACAACATCCTCATTTTTCACACAATGATTTCTGTTTGACTACAAGGATTTGTGTTTCACTTGCTCTTAGAAAAACTTCACACCTCATTTATACTTGTTTCCATACACTTGCCCTTATTTTCACCGCTTTAAGTTCAGTATAACAGACTCTTAGGATCACGATAGGACTTTCTTAGCTTGTAACTTAAGCGAAGGGTCAGTTAGGGTATATTTGGATGTATTTTCGTGACTTATTGCCCTCTTTGACATAACGGCTAAGCGTCTTACCTTTTGATCTTTTTATCTCGCCTTATTTTTTATTTATTTTATATTGTTTCGCCTTAATTTTATCCTTTCTTTCTTCTTTTGTGTAATTGATTTTTTCACTTTGGTTTCAACTTTTCTTAAATCACTTTTCTTTTGTTCTTTCTCTTTCTTTATTCTTTCAACCCCACTTTCTGGAGTATTCCTCAACTAGACACCCTCAACTCATGGTTTTGCCATGAGTCAAGATAAACAATACCCAAGGTTGGGTCAGGGCCACGACAAGGTTGTTTTCTACATTTTCCACCCTCAACTTATGCATTTGGCATAAGCTTGTGGTGAACATGTCCAAGTAGGGACCAGGTCCAACACATTGTTCCCATAAAATATCAGTTTGGGTGAAAAAAAAAGACTATTTTAAGCTCAAATAATTTGGATGAAGAAGGGATTAATTTCATTCGGTTTTCTGTTATCTAGGCTAAAGATTAGCTATCTTGAATAAGGGCCTCTGATCCTTTGCTAATTGTCTATCACAACTTACTTTTAGCAGGACTAACCAGGAAATCTCTAGCTCAGTACCAATGGTTGACTATTAAAATATTCCTCACACTTACTTGACATCTCATTACTCAACCATATTATCAGACACCTAGTTCGAGTTTTAGATTTAGGGTCATGTCGTGGTGTAGCAATCATGCTTCAGATTCCATTTCTATACTATGTACAAAAGATACAAATATGCCGATTCAACAATGAAATAACCAGTCTCTTTGGGAAAAAGAACACAGACAAGAAAACCCCAAGAGAGGATCGTGAGTTAGGATACTAAGACTTCACCCTAGCACTCACTTTCCATTTACCCCACCCCCTAAAAAAAGACTTTCAGATGACCCCAATGCATAAAAGTGTATAAAAAGGGTGGTAAGTGAAGAAAATCCGAGGCGCAAAGCGCCGACGATCAATATGCTGATGGTTTCGGTTTCCCGGAACCCATTTTCTCAATAGTAGGGACACCATCACTGGTGTCCTCAGCAATAACAGCACCATGTGTAGTGCTCCTATCATCCTTAGAAATTGTGGAGCTAGACGCCCCAGCAGCCACCTCTAAAAGTGTGGCTCTTCTCGCGGCCTCCAACTCATTTCACTCTTTTTTCCGTGTACGAGACTCATCCTCATATCTAAGTCAGTGCCTCAATAGAGCTGGATGTTTTCTCAAAACCAGAAGCCTCCTCGGAAGAAGACGCTTTCTAAGAATATGCAGTCGACCAAAAAGGTGTGATGGTAAGTATGCACTCCTCTTCAAACTGGAAGGCAGTGACTCCGCCAGGTGCCACCTTCGTGGGCGTGCTCTGGTTGTGCGGGCAGCACCGGTAAAAGTGAGGGTGCATGGTGGCACGTAATCCAGGTCACACTCATCATCTGAGCCTATTATCATCCGGTTCGACGGGGAAACAGACTTAAAACGCCCTCTCGAGTAGACATGGTCTTGCTTTGGTGCGATGTGTACCTTTAAAGAGAAGTTATTAGCACCACTAGAAGCTTGTAACACATTCAAAATCATCAAACACAAGAGTAAAACACATAATAGAATGGTAGTGTAGTCGAATAGAGGATGGTCCGTCATGGAGTTTCGTCGAAGGACACTTAGATGAATTTTAGAAAACATCAGAAACAAAGTAACAGATAGTGTCGACGCTTGTGCAAGACAGACAGTCGAAGGGACGACAGTCCATCAGTGGATTCTGTCAACGGACACTTAGAATATTTTTTAGAAAATCTGAAACAAAGGTTCTGACAATGTCGATGGTTGTGCAGGACGGACTGTCAAAGGGAAGACGGTCCGTCAGTGGGTCCGTCGATGGGATCACCAGACCAATTTTCAGTAGATTTCAGATGATTTGGTCCCTGAACATTTAACATCTATTAGGCTAATATTTTTGTGTTTTCTGGACACTTTTTTGGACACAGATGCTACTGTACGCTCTAGCCAACACTTCTAAAGAAAAATAAAGAACATCAGACTTAAAATAAGTAACAAAAGCAAAAATAATACAACTATGCCTATAAAATCACGAAAAAAACAATAGTTGGCTAGAGGATACATGTTGGGTTATCTCCCAATAAGCGCTTGATTTAACTTCGCGTCACGAAGGAAGACTCTTGATTAATCAGACCTCATCAAGATGATATTCCTTGATCACTCCATTCATTTTTTCCGCATGCTCAAGACTGATTTTGATTCATTGTCCATTCACCTCTAACCTTACACCCTCCTTGTTCTCTAACTCAACTGGACCATGAGGAAATAGTTGGGTTATGAAATAGGAACCAGTCCATTTGGACTTGAGTTTGCCCAGAAAAAAGCGCAACGAGATTGAACAAAAGAACCATATCCCCAACCAAAATATTGCGCTTCTCAATATTTTTGTCATCGTACTTCTTCATCTTTTCTTTTTATATGGATGAGCTTTCATAGGTCTTCAAGCGAAATTCATTAAGCTCATTCAACCCGTTCAACCTCGGTTATGCAGCCTCATTCCAATCCATTATAAACTTCTTCATTGCCCACATGGCCTTATGGTCTAATTCAACCGGTAAGTGAAAAGCCTTCTCATATTCAAGTGTGTATGGGGACGTACCTATGGGAGTCTTGTATGCATTCCGGTAGGCCCAAAGAGCATCATCAAGCTTTTTTGACCAATCTGTTCTACTAGCATTCACCGTTTTTGCCAAAATCTGCTTAATCGCCCTGTTTGACACCTCAACTTGCCCACTTGTTTGAGGATGGTAAGGAGTTGCCACATTATGGCTAACCCCATATTTTTTCCAATAATTCCTTAAACAGCTTGTTGCAAAAGTGGGAATCCCCACCACTGATAATAGACCTTGGGGTGCCAAATCTAGAAAATATGTTCTTTTGTAAGAACGTGATGACACTCTTCCCTTCATTATTTGCAAGTGCGATAGCTTCTACGCATTTTGACACATAATAAACTGCCTTAAGAATGTACTTCACCCCATGAGAACTCAGAAAAGGGCTAATAAAGTCAATCCTTCACACATCAAACAATTCAATCACAACAATGGGATTTAAAGGGATCTCTTGCTTTATCGAAATGCCACCATCTCTTTGGCATCTATCACATGCCTTGGCGAAATCATGAGAATCTTGGTGGATGGTTGGCCAATAGTAGCTACATTGCAAGATCTTGGGAGTAGTCCGGATACAACTATGATGCCCACCTACAGGCGAAGAATTGCATGCTTCTAAAACACTCAACATATCAACTTCTGGCGCACAACGCCGAATAAGCCCATTGGCATAACTCCTATATAAGTATGGATCATCCCAAAAAAACTTTTTCACATCATGCATGAACTTTTTCCTTTGATGAAAGAACAAGTCCAGTGGGATGATATCACTATCCGGATAATTCAAAAAATCGGCGAACCATGGAATAAAGTCTTGGGAAGCAGCCGATACATGCTCACCAAGGAACATATCATCAATTTCAGAATTTTCACCTAACTCCCTCATTGCTTCATCGTCTAATCGGGACAAATGATCAGCACCTTGATTTTCAGTCCCTTTTCTATCTTTTACCTCAAAGAAAGATTCTTGAAATAGTAATACCCAATAGATAAACCTCGGTTTCACATCCTCCTTTGCCATCAAATATCTCAAAGCAAAATGATCAGTATGCCCTATAAACCTCGTGCCAAGCAAATAGGAGTGAAATTTGTCGAAAGCAAGGACTACAACAAAGAGATCTTGTTCAGTCACGGTTTAGTTCTTTTGGGCTTCATGAAAGGTTTTACTAGAATACTAAATGGGATGAAGGATTTTATCTCTTTTTGTCCCAATACTACACCAAGAGCAACTCAACTCGCATCACACATCACCTCAAATGTCTTGCTCCAATTCGATGATGATAGTTGTAGACATCAACGTTTCCTTCAACTCACCAAATGCCTTAAGACAACATTTATCAAAATAAAACTTAAACTCTTTCTCAAGCAACTTGCAAAAAAAAGGTGCAATCTTTGAAAAATCATTGATGAACCTTCTATAAAAGCCTGCTTGCCCAACAAAACTTCTCACACCTTTTACAGAGATGGGTGGACAAATTCTCTCTATCACCTCAACTTTAGCTCGATAAACTTCTATACCCTTCTCTGAAATACGATGACCTCAATAAAATACCTCTTTTAACCATGAAGTGACATTTTTCCCAATTTAGCATAAGGTTGCAATCTTCACACCTCTTAAAAACCTCGGACAAATAACTCAAACACCACATAAAGGAGACCAACCATTGAAAAATCATCCATAAACACCTCAATAGTATCCTCCACCATATCGGAGAATATCAACATCATACATCTCTGAAACGTGGTCGGTGCATTATATAACCCAAACGACATTCTCTTGAAAGGGAACGTCCCATAAGGACAAGTAAATGTGGTTTTCTCTTGATCTTTCGGTGCAATAGAAATCTGATCATAACCTGAATAACCATCAAGAAAATAGTACCACCCCTTTCCTGCAAGTCTATCCAGCTTCTGATCCATGAAGGGCATAGGAAAATGTCCTTCTCTGTCCGTGCATTTAATTTCAGGTAATCCATACACACCCTCTATTCAGTCACTTGTCTCATCGGGACAAGATTATTTTTCTCATTGGGGACCACAGTTATTCCACCTTTCTTAGGTGCACACTGAACAGGGATACCCAACTACTATGGGCGATTGGATATATCACTCCAGCATCAAACCACTTAATAATTTCCTTTTTCACTACCTCTTACATAGGTAAATTTAAACGTCTCTGGTGCTCAATACTTGGCTTATGATCAAACATGAGTTGGATTTTATGTGAACAAATCCTGGGACGGATCCCAATAATATCTGCAATAGTCAACCTAATAGCTCTTTTGAACCTTTTTAACATCTACACCAAACTCTCAACTTGATGCACATTCAAATTTAATGCAATAATTACCAAGAAATGTCACACTTTCCCATGAATGCATACCTCAAATGAGGTGGTAGAGCCATAAGTACTACTTTTGGAGCCTCCCCTATAGATTGTTTCATGAGTAGAGACTCGTGATGCTTCATATCTAACTTCAACTTCTTTGGTTTAAACCGAACATCACCTCGATCAACTGTCGCGACCAATGACACATACTCTTTAATGCAATCACTATCAAAATACATGATCACTGCTGCTAGTGATTCTACACCCAGACGCTCTTCTATTTGTACCTAAGATAACTTTTCAACCCTGTAAGATATGGTAGATGCCGATTCGAGCTCACTACTCTGCCTCGCGGACCTAAAAATGTTGAAAGTCAGTTCTTCATTATTCAACTGAAATTTCATTTGCCATTTGTCCGTATCAACCAAGGCTCTATCCGTAGCAAGGAATGGCCTCCGAAGAATTATAGGCACCTCAAAATCGACTTCACAATCCAGAATCACAAAATTAGCCGGAAATATGATGACTCCACCTTTAATAACACATCTTGGAGTATCCCAATAGGCCTCTTCACCATTCAATCGACCATCAGTAGTCGGATCACAGTCGTCTTTTGGTTACCCAAACCCCACTTCTTGTAAATAGAGAGAGGCATGAGATTTATTCTTGCCCAAGATCACATAATACTTTCACAAAGTGTAACAAACCGATTGTACATGGAATAGTGAAGGCACCCGGATCTTCTTTCTTTTGCACTAGATACCTTGTAGCAATAGCACTACAATAATGCATTCTATGATAATCCTCAACACACATCGATCTTTTCTTAGTGACCATATCTTTCATGAACTTGGCATAATTGGGATTTGGTTCAAAAGCTTCTACCAAAGGGACATTGATGGAAAGTTGTTTGAGCATAGTAATAAAACATCGGTATTTACCATCTTATATCTTTTTTACTATCCTTTGTGGGAATGGAGGTGGTGGTCCAGGCATAGGGGTCACCTGGTGGGGTACCTCAGCTTCTTTTCCCATTTTGTCCCCTAAATCACCACTAACCTCCACTACCTCATCATCCCCTCTTATCACATTTTCTAAACCAGACGGCATTGGTGGGAAAATGATTTTCTTACAACCTCAAGTTGTGACTGCAATACAATGTCCTTCATTTTTAGCATTTTTGACAGTATTTCTAGGAAGAGTGCCCGATTGGCGTGGGTTCACAATCAAAGGCAATTAGGCCATTTGCAACTTAAGATGATTGATTGATACTGCATGTGCATAAAGTTTTTGCCCAATACTCGCTAAGTCAATCATCAACTCTTTAGTGTTCTCATTACTAACATCAAACCTCCTCCTCATTTTCTTCGCATATCCTGAACTCGCGCCATACTGCCTCTACCATCCCTAGGAGCAACTTTTTGATTTTGAGGTAGAACATAGGGCCCACCTCTATCATTTCTGTTATCATAGTTACCCGATTTAAGTTGTTGTCGTGGTTGTTATTCCTTTCTCGGACATAATGACCCTCTTAATTGTAATTAACATAGTTTTGAGCTTGATTTCCTTGACCCTGGTGCCAATTCTCCTGATTGGAGTCTTGGGCGTTTGGTCAGAAACCCCCCCATCTTCCCATTTACAAAATAAGAGTCCTCCGCAGAGTAAAACTCATTTGTCAGCGGTGGTAGTTTAGAAAATTAGTTCACCGCATTTACCTTTTCTGCACCCCAGTAACGTGTTTCAACACCGACCCAACATCACTTCTCATTTGAGCCATTTCTTCACGAATCTCATCTGTTGATGGGTTGTGTGCGAATTGCAATGCAAAAGTTTTTCTCCCAGTATCTGACTTCCTAGTGCTCTAAGCTTTATTAATGTGGGAGATTTTTTCTAACTTCTCACTGATCTCAGCACAAGGAAACTCTCCATAAGAACCACCCATTATCGTATCCAATAATGCTTTATTATTATCATTTTGTCCCCGATAGAAGTACTATTTCAGTGACTCATCATTGATGTGGTAATTGGGGACACTTCTCAAGAACGATGTGAGCCTATCCCAACAACTACTGACTGATTCTCCCGGTAGTGCCGTAAAGTTGTGCACCCTATCTTTGTGGTTTATCATCTTAGACATTGGATAGTAACGTGCTACGAACACATACCTCAATTGATTGCAAGTATAGATTTAGTAATAGGGGAGCTCGGTAAACCATATAGCAGCCTCTCTCATTAGTGAGAGAGGAAACACTTTTAACCCAATGACGTCCATGTTCAAATCAGGATTCACCACACAACTCTTACACACTGACCTTACTTTGGTGATGTAGGCATATGGGTCCTCATAAGATAGTCCCAAAAATAAACATCTAGATGTTAGCATTTGCATCAAACTACTTGTTACCCAAAAAGTATGACCCTGTGCTAGAGGAGGTAGCGACGCCAAAATTTTCTTGGTAGCGACGCCAAAATTTTATACGCTCAAATTTACTTTTCAAAAAGAAGTTTAAGCGGTCATATCAAGTAAAGAACCCAACTATGAGGTTGGGGTCGAAACCACAAGGAAATACTTTAGACTTAACTTTAACCTACAATTAATTCTATTTAATCAAGTCCTTTCCGGAAACAGTTAATAAAAGGTGGGTTTTAAATAATACAAGGAATTAAATATTTCTAAGTAAACAAGTATAAAGTATGAATATTTGATATTTATCAAGTAATGAGAGTAACTAGGGCATAAGTGTTCCCTACAGGTTCATAACGCGGGTAATTCTAGCTATAACAATCCTTTCCTAGTATCTTGCATGCAAAGTGGTAAGTTATATATCCCTAATTCCTTGGTCCGGCAACTAGGGAATTTCATTCCTCTCCTACGTATATTTGTTTTAATAAACCTTACCTTTACCTCATATTAAGCATCATAATCGACGTATGTCTTAGTTATTACTTCGCACAAATCGACACTAGCCTATTAGATAGTGTATACTAAATAATTCCTTTCATATTATCTACCTCCTTGGTCCGGCAAGTAGTAACAAGGCGAGTTCTAACATGGGCACTCTATAAAAAGACGTCTAAATGAAAGAATCATCAATACATGCAAGACACTATTCTAGAATTGTTATTTTAGTTAGTTTTTACATTGTTATTTATCCATGGTTCCCATAACCCTAGTTATGGATTTAGTTACCCATGTTAACAATCACACAATTCATATTGATTAGACAAGAATTAATGTACTTACTTTGATGAGATTGAAGAATATCTAGAAAATTACTTGAATAAATCAGTGTCTTGCAACAAACGATTCTAAAAAGTAGATTATTTCCCAAAATCTCAAGTTCAACGACTAGGAAAATAAGACTAAAAAATAGCAAAGAGTCTAACCCCAAAAATAAGGTTTTAACACGTTATTATAATAATAAGTCCTAAAATAAAAAGGAAATATATTAAAGGAAAATCTACCCAAAAACGCATCTGAGTCGACGACCGGACCGACGGACCATCAAGGCCATAACGGACCGTCGAGGCCTCCCGTTGTTCCTTACTTAGAATCTTCTTTCAGCTGCTTTCTTCATCAACTCACTGATACCATAGACAGACTAGGATGACGGTCCTCTAAGTGAATGACGTTCCGTTGATGGCTTCTGTTTCTCCATACTTCAAATCTTTTCAAGACGGGTACTGGTCCTACTTTCTCTTAGTAATTACGGATGTGCAGGACAATCTGTTGTGGAGATAACGGTACGTTGATAGCTTCCATAGACTCACACTTGGTCAGAATTCCCTTATCTTCCTTCAGCAACATTCTCTTAAGATGACGGGTACCACCTACGGACAATCGAGGGGTCAACGGACCGTCGATGGCTCTGTAGGTCATCGCTTCTGCAATTTTACCACAATTTTTTGGCGTTTTCATTATGGAAAGTTTTCCTGCAAACAAAGAGAAAAATACATTAAAACTACTACAAAAAGGCCTTAAATACACACTAAAATTAAGGAAAAAATATTGAAAGTACTGTGAAACAATGGTATATCCGGTCTCCGCCTGAGGTATTCCAGGGAAAGAATAACAATGCCCCCCTCGTCCACCATTTTAGAGTAACTCTAATATGTGTTTATCTTTTTTAGCAGGAAAGGTGTGCAAAACTAAAATGTGAAAGGCTGTGGAGATTTAGTGCACAAATGACCCACGAAGGTGTCCCATCAATGGACCATAGATGGTGACTGTCGATTGGACGTTAACGCATCTGGAAGCAGCTTGGGGAAATCTGACAAAGTGTGGGGCTAATGAAGGATTGACTGTCCATATATTGCTAGATGGACCGTCCTATTGAATTGTCGATCAAATCAGAAACAACCCTAGTACCCGATGTTTAAGAAAAGCTAAGTATGGAACGACGAGAAGCATCAAAGGAGCGTAGGTGAATCGATAGACTGTGTTGTTGGTCCATCAAGTGGATCAGAGAAGATGCAAGATGAACATTGAGAATTGATGCTATGTAAGGACATACGGAGGCAGTCGACCGTTTGTGGGGGTCGTCGATTGAAGACGCATATTTGGACAAGTTTCCTTATTTGAATTCATTTTATTTTAGGACAATATTTTTTTAAATAGGGTGTAAAGCCTCATTTTTAGGGTTGGATTGTATTACTAGTTTCTAAGTTTTGTTCATGGATATTTGTGTTTACAACTTGGGCCTTAATTCAAATTTTTGGATTTGGTTTTCAAGTGAATTTTCTGATTTCAAGTTGAATTTCTTGATTTTCTTCGAATTTGTCAAAGTAATTTCATGATTTATTGGTTATCAACCATGAATTGTGTTCTTCTATTCATGGGTAAATTAATTCCCAACTAGGGTTGTGGGAACCATGGGTGATTAACAAAGTAAACCTAGCTTAATTACAATTCTCAAATAGGTTATTGCATCTATTGATAATTCTTTAGCTTAGAAGCATTTTTAACAAGTCAATGTGTTAGAACTGTCCTTATTGCTACTTGTTGTAACAATGGGGTAGTTAATAGGAAAAAAATTATCAACCTAGATTTAGTAACACACTATCTAATAGTCTAGTCTCGATTGGCGCAATGTAATAAATAAGCCAAACATCGAATACGATGCTCAATATGAAGTAAAGGTAACGCTTAGTAACTTAAACACACGTAGGCCGATCAAGGTACGAGGTGAAATTCTCTAAATGCCGGACAAAGGATTTAGAGATACCTAACATATCACTTTGCGTGCAAAACACTAGGAAAGAATTGTTATAGCTAGGGATGGTGTTATGAACTTATGGGGAACACTTACACCTAGTTTCTCTCACAACTTGATAAACACTAAAGATTTACTCTTCTTCCTTGTTTGATTTAGCTATATTAAAAGACTTTTGTTTCGCAACCCCCCCCCCCCTTAACTTACCTATTTTTGGAAAGGACTTGACTAAATAGAAGTTAATGTATATTGAAGTTAAGTAAAAATATTTTCCTCGTGGGATCGACGCCAACCTACAAGTTGAGTTCTTTACTTGATACGACAGCTTATACTTCTTTAAGGAAGTGTAATTTGAGTCACTTTACTTTACTTATTACTATAGTTTAGTCAATATCAAATTTTGGCGCCGCTGCCGGGGAATGTAGATTTTAAATTAACTTAAATATATAACTATAGTTTAGTCTATATTTTCTTAATTTTACTTTGTTTATTGTTTTTTTATTCTTATAGAACTATCTTCCTTATATTCCAAATACACTGAGAGGAAGAGAACCCTTGTTTCCCTATGATCATAAATTAGAGCGTACACTACACAACATGAATCAAAACTTGGGTATTAATGATGATAATCCAAATCAGAACGTCCCAGCTCCGGTTGATGTTTATGGTCAGTTGTTACCCGATGCTCCGGGTGAAAACCAACAAAGGGGACAAAATCCTTCTTCACGGCCCCAAGAATACTACAGAGGCTATGACAATATAGCAGACTCCGATGGACCACTTGTCTTGCCCCCTCTACCACAAGGCCACACCTTTGTGGTAACTAGTATCCTGATGCAAATGCTAACTTCTAGAGGTTTGTTTTCAGGGCTAACTTCCGAGGATCCACATGCCCATATAGCTAAGGTAAGGGCAGTATGTAAAAGCTGTGTAGGGAGGACTGACTTGGACTTAGATGTAATAGATCTAAGAGTGTTTCCTCTCTCACTAACGGGAGAGGCTGCTATTTGGTTCACTGAGCTCCCTTATAAATCAATTTTTACTTGGAACCAACTAAAGGACGTTTTCTTAGCACGCTATACCCAGTCTCCAAGAAACTAAACTACAAAGAAGAGTGAACAACTTTGTGGCACTACCAGAAGTGTTAGTTACTAGTTCTTGGATAGATTCACCTCGTTTTTTAGAAGCATCCCAAATCACCGTATTAATGATGAGTCAGTGAAGGAATACTTCTATGGGGGACAGGATGATAATAATAAAGCATCGTTGGATACTATTGCGGGTGGTTCTTATGGTAAGTGTCCTTATGCTGAGATTGCTGAAAAGTTAGAGAAAATCTCCTGGAACAATAAAGCTTGGAGTACTAGGAAGTCAGATACTGGGAGAAATACCTTTGCAATGCAATCCACTCACAACCCAGCCACAAATGATATTCGTGAAGAGATGGCTCAGATGAGATATGAGCTTGGGTTGGTATTAAAACATATCACTAGGGGTGCAGAAAAGATAAATGCAGTTAACTACTTGTCTAAACCACTACCACCAAGTAATGAATGCTATTATGTGGAGGATTCCTATGCGGTAAATGAGCAGACGGGGGGTTTCTGACAGAGTGACCAAGGCTCAAATCAGGAGAATTGGCGCCAAGGTCAACGAAACAAGGGTCGGATCTATGACAACTATAATCGTGAGGGTTATTATATCCGAGATGGAAACTACAACCGCAACAAAAACTTCAACAGGGTAACTATGGATGGTGGATATGGTATGGCGTGAGTTGAGGATATGTTGCACAAAATGAGGAGGAGGTTCTATGCTAATGATGAGCATATTAAAGAGTTAAGGAGTGATTTAGCGAGTATTGGGCAGAATGTTGATACACATGCAATATCGATTAAGCAGATTGAGTTGCAAATGGCCCAATTATCTGCGACTGTGAACACATGGCAATCGGGCACTCTTCCTAGCAACACTATCAAAAATCTAAAAAATGACGGACATTGTATGACAATCACTACTCGGGTTGGTAAGCAAACCATTGACCCACGTATGCCGTCTAAGGATGAAAAGGTGACAAAAGATAATGATAAGGTGGTAGAGGGTAGTGGTGAAGTAGAAGATAACACTCGAAAGAGGTTTATGCCTAGACCACCACCTCCTTTTCCTCAGAGATTAGTGAAAAAGACCGAGGATGGTAAATATTGGTGTTTTATAACAATGTTGAAGCAGGTTTATATCAATGTTCCTTTGGTAGAAGCTTTAGAACAAATGCCCGGTTATGCCAAGTTTATGAAAGATCTGGTTACAAAGAAAAGATCAGTCACTTTCGAGGATGATGATAAAATGCAGCATTGTAGTGCTATTGCTACAAGATCTCTCCTACAAAAGAAAGAAGATCCGGGTGCGTTCACTATTCCTTGTACAATTGGGTCATTACATTTTGTGAAAGCATTATGTGATCTGGGGGAAAGCATAAATCTCATGCCCCTCTCGATTTACAAGAAGTTGGATTTAGGTGACCCAAAGCCCACTGCGATGCGGCTACTGATGGCCGATCAAATAGTTAAAAGGCCTATATGGATACTCCACGATATGCTAATAAAAGTGGAGTTGTTCATATTTTCGACAGATTTTGTAGGTCCATGAGGCAGAGTGGTGAGCTCCAATCGTTATCTGCTATATCCTAAAAAGAAAAGATGAAGAAGGATTATGACCTAAAAAGTGAAAAACGAGAGTTTATGGTTGGGATTTGGTGCTTTCAGACAATTCTAGGTTGTGTTGGATTTTGGGCAAGCTCAAGTCCAAATGGACTTGCCCTTACTTGATTACCCAATTATTTCCTCATGGAGCAGTTGAGATAGAAACCAAGGAGGTAGTGCGGTTTAATGTGAAAGGAGAATGAATAAAAATCTATTTTGGGCATAATGAATCGGGAAATAAAGTGATCGAGGCATGGGATCTTGATGAAGGCTGAGTAATGAAGTGTCCTCAGTCGTGACGCGATGTTAAATTAGGCACTTGTTGGGAGGTTACCCAATACTTATAGTTTTTCTTTCTATTAGTGGTAGCATTTTCTACTAATGGGTTTTAAATTTGCACGCACATCACACTGAAATTCTGCAGAAAATCACTCTGCATCATTTATTGACGGACCCATCGACGGCCCTTCACGCATGTGACAGACCGTCCCATGAATCTTTCGTGCCAGGTACGTCTTTCATTTATTTTTAAAACTAGGGAACACGCGACGGAACCAATGACGGACCGTCACAATTGCGACAGACCATCGTCGGGGACTCATCGCGTCATTAATGAGTGTACCCGACCCGGCTGGGAACTTTTAAAAATATTCAACCTATAAAACCCCCCACCCCTTCATTTGAATGGTTTCTTTCCCTCTTTCTCCCATTCCCTCCCTTTTAAACTTCCCATTTCCTACCTCTCTTTCAACTGATCATTTCCCTAAATTCCCCAATTCCTAAAATCCACTCTCTACTAGTCGGAGTCTGCTGCTGTGGGTTTTTTGCTAACCAAGTGCCTCACTTGCTAGTTTTTCTACTGTTCTCAGGTATGTATCTTTGATTTCTACCTATTTACATTGGATTTTTGTTTTTCAATTAGTATTACCCTAGTTCTTATTGACGTGTCTTCATTCTTTGATCCAATTTTGTCTAACCTAGGTTGAGAATCCTTAAATTGCCTTGTTAAAACTCTAGAAATAGGTGCTTTATCATTCCTAGTTTACTAGGTATTTGGGTAGAAACTTATAGCTTAACACTAAGTATTCCATGTTAGTCACAGAGGATGAATGTGGCATCTTCAGTTTTGTCACTGAATGACCAAACGAGACCCCGATGACGGACCTTCGTACTCACAACGGACTGTCATAGGGTCCGTTCCAACATCCCCAACACCCCACTGTCCAATTTCTCCAAGTGTCCACCAACGGACACATGCGACGGACCGTCATTCTGCACAACCATTCTGGTTGTCATAGACCCTATTCCTAAGGGTCTCTCACTTTTTCTAAGTGTCTTCTTACAGACATACACGACGGACCGTCATACCCTCGACGGTCCGTCCTTCACAATCGTTCTGGTTGTCAGAGACCCTATTCCTAAGGGTCTCCAACTTTTTTCCAAGTGTCCTCTTACGAATATCTACGACGGACCGTCATACCCGCGATGGTCCGTCCTGCATAACCGTCATGACGGTCAGAGACACCTCTTCTAATGGTCCCCATACTTGTTCTAAGTGTCCCACAATGGACATCGTGAACGGACCGTCATCATCACGACAGTTCATTTTTCTTATCTGTCATAACTGTTAGAGACTTTCCTTCAGGGGTCTCCACACAAGCATATTTTTAAGTATGACATGACGGACCCCATGATGGTCCGTCATACTCACGATGAGTCATCACCTGGTCCATCGTGTTTCACTATTACTATAGAGATGTCATTATATCTTGACTCTTTTATTTATTTTATGTCATTTTTGCTTGTCTTGTTTGCTCCTTCTCGTACTAATATTGATTCTTTACATGTATCATCTATTATGGCACAAAAAAAATCGTGTTAACGCACGTGGTCGATCAAAGTCTATCACTCCGTCTTCCCGCCTGGTCATTGGCTCTGATGATGAGCGTGACCCCGAGTACGTGCCCCCTGGTACTGCCACTCCATCCCGAGCTGCACGTTCTGCCAGAGCTAAGCCCAAAAAGGTGGCGTCCAGCGTAGTCACTGCCTCCTAGTTTGATGAGGAGCGCACACTGACCGGCACACCTTCTGGGTTAGGTAATCATGAAGAAGGAGCATCTGGCTTCTTAGGAGTTTTGTGGTCGGAGGAAGCCTCCACTTCTGCTGAAGTCCCTGCACCCGCCACAGCTGCACAGTCTACCTTGTCTGATGAGGCTGACAATTTTTAATCCACTCCCAGCTCAACGACTCGTGCCCTCACCCCGGTTGCCGACCACCCAAACCGGTGGTGTGTCGACGCGCAGTATCAAGTTTATTCAGACATAATGTTTCTGAATAATAAAGGAGTCCGGACACAGACCCTTACACTGGAGAGGCGGGTCCTTACGGGAAGTCTCCCTACTATGCAAGAGATCCATAATCTCTTCACCAGACAGCGACTGGAGTGGACAGCGCGTTCTTTGGGCCGTTATAGTGAAGAGTTGGTCCGAGAGTTCTACGCCTCATACGTGGCTACTCTCTATTCACATATTGATAGACGGGCTGACCCCGCTAAACAGGCCTCACTTCAGCATGTCCGAGTACATGGCACTCAGGTTTATATATCCCTGCCTTCCATCTGCCGGTATATGCACAGCGAGGATGTTAATGCCAACCGAACCCCTCTCACCGCCGAGTTCGACTACCAGTGGCAAATTATCAAAGATGTTTAATTATTGAGTGAACCATCGCTGAGAGAGACCACCAATAGGTGGATGGCCTTACACTTGTCTGTTGATGGAAAGGGTGTCGATTGGGTAACCGAGCCGAAGGGAGGCATCAAGAAGGATAACTTGACCTTCACGGCTAAGTTCTTATGGTTGACCGTCCGCTACTACCTTTCCCCCAAAGCCGCTGATAATATGGTCACATGGGATCGTGCAGTTCTGCTGCCAGTGATGATAGCCGAGTTTGAGGTGGACTTTGCTTGGCTTCTACAAGCGGTCATGCACGATAGGTCTTTTAAGGTCATAACTACTTACCCTTTTCAGTGCATGATATTTTTTTTACGCAGGTCCGCAGGTGTGCCCATCTGCACATTGATCTGCTCAAGACTCTATTGGGCATTGTTGATATCAGCCTCATTAGGGATGAGGCCAATGAGTTGGCTCCACGCAGAGGGCCCCGTCAACATTTGCCTTCACTTGGTGAAAATCTGGCTGATACGGTAGCACACGCTCGCACGGCTATGCAGGCTGCTTCTGAAACCACTGACACTACACCGATAGAGTCTATCCATGGTAGTAGCACTACCCCAAGCTACTCTCGCTCAACCCTTTTCCCCGCTCTTGTCCCGCTTGCTAGGGTCCAGAAACTAGAGGCACAAATGGCTATACTTCTGCATCACATCTAGACTTGAATGCAGAGGTGTATTGCTGAGGCAGAAGAGCGCTTGGAGCAGAGAATGGTCCAGCACACAGTGTAGAAGATTGCTGAGGTTCATCAGCGCTTGGACCTTTTTGAGTTGCGGGTGCTAGCCCGGCCAGCCCCTCAGGTGGATGTGTCGACCCTTCAGGCTGCGGTCTAGAGTCTTCGAGTAGACATTGATATGATCCTAGAGGCTAGGGTTTCTGAGTCTGAGGCCCCTACTACAGATCCTTCTGAGGACGCAGTGATGGCGCCCTTGTTGGCTACTTCTGAGATTCCACCACCTCCCCCTCGAGAGCATGCAAAGAGGCTTAGGGATCGAGAGGAGGGTGAGGCTAGAACACGGAAGAAGGAGCGCTGTGAGATGACGGCTGTGAGGAGAGTCTCGCTTGCTGATGAGGAGGCGCGTTGGATCATGGTTGTAGAGTTAGGTGCTGGTGCATCTAGGTCCAGAGATGTCGCGATAGAGGGAGGCACTGCTGATAGTGTTGTTGCTGAAGAGGAGACTACTGAGGGTGTCTAGATTACAGAGGTAGTGGGTTCCGGGGAACGGGACCCACCAGCTTGCTGATAGTTGGTGCTTTGCTCCCCAGGTTTGCTTCACCTACTACTATCGTATTTCAATTTTTTATGCATTGGGGACAATTTCATGTCATTGGGTAGAGGGTGGGGTAAATTGAAAGTGAGTGCTAGGGTGAAGTTTGAGTATCCCAATTCACTATCCTCTTTTGGGGTTTTCTTACCTGTGTTCTTTTTTCCCAAGAGACTGATTATTTTTATTGTTGAACCGACATGTCTATATCTTGTGCACATAGTATAACTCTAAAGCATGATGGCTAAAACAAAAATTATATCATGATGTAATGAAAATTATGCATGGGTAGGCACAATAATTGATAAATGTGTGTCTCTAAGCATGACATAGAGATACACCACTACATGACCCTAAGTCTAAGACTGAAACTAGGTGTCTGATAATCTAGTAGAGTAATGAGATGTCAAGTGAGTATGAGGAAAATTTGAATAGTCCACTATTTGTACTAATCTAGAACTTGCCTTGTTAGTCCTCCTAAAAGTAAGTTGTAATAGACAATTAGGAAAGGATCATAGGCCCTTGTTCAATATAGCTAATTTTTTGCTTAAAAACCGAAAATAAATTAATCCCTCTTTGATCCAAATGATTTGAGCTTAAAATAGACCTTTCTTTTTCACCCCAACTGATTTTTGTAGGAATAATATGTTGGCCCTTGTCCCTCCTTGGACATGTGCACCTCAGCTTATGCCAAAAGCATAAGTTGAGGGTGGGTAATGAAGTATAGAACCTTTTCGTGGCCCTGACCCAACTTTGGTTATTGTGTACTTTGTCTTATGGCAAATCCATGAGTTGAGGGTGGCTATTATGAGGAATGCTCTGGAAAGTGGGGTTGAAAGAACAAAGAGAGAGAAATAACAAAAGTAAAGTTACTCAAGAACCAGTTGAAAGAAAACTGAAATAGAAAAATATAATAATTACAAGCTGGAAAAGAAAAGAGTCACTTATACAAATGAAGAAAGAAGGGAAAATAGCAAGGTGAAAGAATATAAGAAAAAGGGCAGAATAAAATGATTAAAAGGCAGGACGATAAACCGATATGTCAAGTAGGGCAACAAGTCACTAAAGTATACCTAAATATATTAACAGATATGTCAAGTAGGGCAACAAGTCACTAAAGTATACCTAAATATACCCTACCTAACCTTGAGCCTATGTTAAAAGCTAAGAAAGACCTATCGTGATCCTAAGAGTTGTATGGCGAACTTAAATAAGTGAAAATAAGGGCAAGCTTATGGAAATATTCATGAATGAGTTGTGAATTTGTTATGAGAGAGAGTGTAGAAAAGTAATCCTTATACTCAAACTGAAATCATTGTGTGAAAAATGAGGATGTTGTTTTGAAGTGAGGACACTTGTTGCAATACCAGAAATATTAGCACCTCGTTGAGAAATTGAAGAGGATACGTGTTAGTGCGTGGTGAGTCTGTGTCATGGTCTGATTTCACATAATTCAAGCCTAATAGTAATAACATGTATAAATATGATGAGACTAATCGGGATTGACAACCAAATGATTGCGAAAGTTAAAATATGGATAGTATTGTACAAAGATTTTGTAGTGAGTCATAGTGCGATGCTTGAGGACAAACAACGAATTTAATTTAAGGATGTTTATGTACCGTGGTTTCAAGGTATTTTTAATGTTTTTTCCTTAAGTTTAGTGTGTGTCCAAAAGACTTTTTGTATTGATTTTTATGAAAGTTTTTCCTTATATGCAGTAAATCTGTCCAATGGTGAACGCGCAAGTTTTGTAGCGAGAAATGTAGAAAAGACCACCTACGGAGCCCACACCGGTCTGTCGAGCTTGTGACGGCCGTAGGTGGCATTGTAGTAAATCTACTGAAGGAAGATGGGGAAGTCTGACCTAGTGTAGGATTGCGCAAGTTAACGATGGACCGTCATAGCCACGACGGCCCGTCCTGCTGTTCATCGTGATGATTACAGTGTAGTCACAGTACCCAAATTCCAAGAAGTTTAAGTATTATGGAACGGAGACCCTCGACGGACCGTCGTGCTTTGAACGGTCGGTCATACCTGTCCATTGAGGGTAATGAAAAAAGCAGACGAAGAATTTGTGAAGTATGGGACAATGGAGGCCATGACGGCCCTTCGTGACCACGACGGACCAATAGGATGTCCGTCGACTCGGACGTATTTTGACAGATTTTCACTAATTAGAAACCTTCTTTTATTAGGTTCTTGTTTTTATTATAAATAGTTTGAAAAATCTCATTTTTGGGGTTAGACAATTGGAGAGTTAGACTTTTCGTTAGTAGACTTTCCAATAGTTAGACTTTTGGATAAGTTTTAGTTTTCTTGTTCATGTATTGAAGGATTAATTTCAGTAATTGATACACTTTTTCTGGAATTGATTGTTGGTGCTTTTGTTGATTAATCAACTGAATTTTTAGATTTTATTCTTTCTCAATAAAGTAAGTGCATGAATTTTTATAATAAAATTATGAATGGTATGATTATGATAATGGGTAACTAAACTCCATAACTAGCGTTGTGGGAACCATGGGTGAAAAATAAGGTTAAATCTAACTAAAATACCAATTCAAGAATAGTGTCTTGCATGCATTGATAATTCTTTCATTTAGAAGTCTTTTTAACAGATGGCCAACATTAGAACTCGCCTTAATGCGACTTTCCGGACCAAGGAGGTAGATAACAGGAAAAGAATTATAAACATAGAATTAGTGTATATTATCTAATAGGCTAGTGTTGATTGGTATGAGGTAATAACTTAGTCAAATATCAAATACAATGCTCAATATAAGGTAAAAGTAAGGGTTAGTATAGCAACACAAGTAGCCGGACCAAGGTACAGAGTGAAATTTTCTAGATGTTAGAACAAGGATTTAGAAATACATAACTTATAACTTTGCATGCAATATACTAGGAAAGAATTGTTATAGTTAGAATTATCAAATTAGGAAATTGTGGGAAACACGTTACCCTAGTTACTTTAATTAATTGATTAAACTCAAACATTTGAATCGGTTAGTTGTCTTCTTTTAATTTAGCTATTTATTTTCATTCATTTACAAATAAACCCCCCCCCCCCCTTTTATTGTCTTTGTTTTCTAAGGAAATAATTGACTAAATAATAGTAATAATAGATTAAAGTTAATTCTGAACTATTTTCCTCGTGGGAATGATCCCTACCTCATTAGTTGGGTTCGTTACTTGATACGACCACTTAATTTCTTATTTGAGAAGTAATTTTGAGCGTATCAAATTTCGTACGACCGCTTTACTTCTTATTTGAGAAGTAAGTTTGAGCATATCAATTACACATATTTATCAGTAGTGAACTTGATATTGTACTTTTTCTTGTGAGTTCCTTTCTGTGAAACGTTGATTAATGAATATTGAGGTTGTTGTTGGGATATGTAATTAGTAGTGTTGTTGTTGAATTGTGTTCTACGTGAATTATGAACTATTACGTTGGGATGGTTTTATGTAGGTTGTAGTTGTAGAATATTGGTTGATGATTATTGCGATCGCTATTGATGATATGTGATCCTTAAGATGTTGTTGTTGTGGTTTTTACTTGTAAATTGTGAATTGTTAGATTAGGCTAAAATTTTTGCACATATACTTGTGGATATTCAGTTGTGGTAGTAGGAGTACACGTATTTCATTCTCTTAGCTTTTTTTTAGAGCTTTACTTGCTGAGTACCGTATGATTTGGTGCTCACCCCTTGCTTCTATAATTTTTTGTAACTTACTAGACGGTCCTTTATAATATATTCTCTTCTTTTCCGAGGCTTCTTGGAGATTTGTTAGGTAGCTATTTTTCATCTGAGCAAACCTTGTTACTCCTGTTTATGATCTTTTCCTACTTCAGAAACAATGTCATACGAGACTTGTTTTTTTTGTTTTAATTCAATTGTAATACTTTAGATGCTAAACCAAATTTTGGGGGGTATTTTTATGTTGATCATAATAATTTCCGCATTTTATTGTAATTGTTAAGTTTTTGGGTGACTTGTTTTGGTGGGATAAGAAAAGTGTCATCCCACCCATTTTGGGGTTGTATCATATAGCTAATCCTTAAAATTTGGGAAAAATACATACCTTTTAAGGTGTCTTCCCTTTTGTGGAGAATGTGGTACAGAATCATTCCTACAGGAGATGTTTTTATTCGAAGGAGCATAATTGATTATATAGAGTGTTATTGTTGTAATGATAATATACAAGAATCTTTTATGCATTTGTTTATTTTCTGTTCTTATTCATACCCAATGTGGAGGTTTTCTGTAAAAGCTGCAAGTTTGCATTTTCCAATGGTTCAGCTTAGGTAAGTTCTTGAGGATTGGTGGAATGTTGACTGCCCTACAAAACTGAAACAAGTTCTTAAAGTAGTTCCTGCACTAATTATATGGAGCATACGAAAAAGAAGAAACTAGATCAATCATGGGGAGAAAATGAGTAAGCTAGCTTTAGATTGAAAGAAACATATATTTATTTGTTAAATCTATATTAACTTGGTTAAAGAGATGGCTAAGATCACTTGGCCCCTAATTGTGCAGTTCATAGAGGAGTATTCACTATTGATCAACTACAAGGTTGTTGGATGGATTCATCCTCCCACTAGAACTTATAAATGCAACAATGACAGGCCAGGGATAGATTCTTTTGCCTTTTGTGTAAGAAATGAAGAAGGTGATTTCCTTTATGATAAGACTTGGGTATTAAAAGATGTTTTAGTTATTGAGTCTGAAATTGAAGCTATCAAAAAGGGCCTAGATTATTATTTGCATAATAATCAAGCTCCACTAATCATTGATATGAACTCTATATTGGCTAAACAAGTATTAGATGGAAATTGAGAGGTTCCATGGTTGATATGTTGTGATGTTTGGTACATAAAAAGTCGAATGATTAATAATGAGGTGGAGATACTTCACACATTTGTAGAAGGGAACTCCATAGCAAACTTTTTTACTAATCATATTGTTAATTTTGTAATTATAATTATGCAGCATTTCATAATTTGGAGGAGATTTCAAAAAAGGCTAAAGCAATTGTACAATTAGGAAAAGAAAAAATTCCTAATTTGCGGATAATAGAAGTTTAAAACAATAATTACAGGATACAATAGGGAGACTTAGAATTAATTAAATGTATCAACAACAAGGAATTGGGTAAGAGACTCAGTTGATATGCAAGAACTAGAACACTGAAATATTTAGTTGACTTCGGAACAAAACCTGCTTTTTTGTTGTCTTGAGCAGTGGTGTCAACTTGTTTAGGGGTTCAACCCGCTTGGACGATAAATTAAAGGTGAGAACCACATAAAACTATGTGTCAATCGAAGGGGTGTAAGACTTATCTAAATTAAGCTCGATTCAGCTGGGAGGAAGTTTTGGCAGATCTTCAGACCGTAAATTTGACTCCATTTAAAAGGACATTGATTGAAATACTCTAGAACATCTCATATATCTATTGTAATTTAGATCTAGTCCACTCAAACTGAAGAAGTCTTCATTCGTTAGAATTATAGCATCAACGAGAAATTAGGCGTTAAAATTATTTAACACAAAACTTGTGTCTTGTAGATTGTACTTTGTGCGGAGGTGTTGAGAGATGAATGGAGATCGGCAAGTTTGATTTTCATCCAAGAAGATGTGACAATTTGGGCAAGAGAGCCGAGCACATTAAATGTAGCTCTTCCTTTTAAAGCTTTTTCATTTTTGTTTTGCTTTATTTTGTTTTTTTCTCATTGAATGCAAACCACTTTTGGTCAGATCTTTATACTTTTATTTTATTAAATAAATGACCCTTTATTGGGTTTCATTTAAAATAAAATAAAAACTTACTTAATTCTTTTAATCAATTTCCTAAAGTTAAACCTAATGGTAAATCTAAATTCCTCCGATTAGAATAATTTCAATGGCATTTAAATAATTCGATACACATAATATTTAATTATTTATCTCCTTATTTAAAAATATTTATTTTTAATATGATAATTAAGTTGAATTATAAAGTAAATCTCACTATGTTGCAAAACAAATTACTTGTAGAAGAAACCAATTGCAAAATTATAATCCAATTGCACTGCTAACTGTTGAACTCCCATTCTCTTTAAACCCACAAATACGAGACAAATAGTAAATTCCGATGTGCCTAATTTTCTCAATCAAATTACAAACCTTGCCTTCAAAATTGAACTTTGCAACTTCTTTCTCCCACCACATGATTACATAAAATGAATGACCAACCATTCAACAATTAACTTTGCTCTAACTCAAACTTCATAATGAAACCCACTAAAGTGTATATGAGGAATTTCCAATTCCAAACCTCTTCTCAAATTGATATCTCTTTTCAAAATCAATAACAGTGCAACATACTAAATGTTACTGAATGAAATCAAAGAGTTTTAATCACTACGCCGCAGATAGTATTTCTCTTGCTTAGTCTTTTTAATTATCTAGGGTAATAAATTGTGAACTAATAAATATTAAATCTTACTAATTTTAATGTTATCTTCCTGACAACCAACAACTTTAATTATTAAAACTACCCCACAAATTTTATAAAGTGGTTACGAATAGTCTAAATAACTATTTATAATATAGCGGAAGTATTTTATGAAATAAAAAACTCTAGTACTCAAAACGATCAAATGGGTCGTTACAATAGTGTAGGAGGTACGTTTGCCCTTTCCTAAATTTTAGTTAAACTTTTGGTAATGGAAATAGAATAATAATCATTTCCCTATCATTTTTTCTACATTTTACTTGATTAACATGGTCCTAAATAAAAGAAGTTATTTATTTCAGTCAGTGTCTATAAACCTAACATATTTATAAAATAAAAGAGATAAATTATCTAACTACACAATATTCATACCATACTTATTAATTATCTCTGTAGTTTGAAATGATTATGTTTTGTTTCACTAATTAATAATTTCATATCATATTTAAAGTAGATAAACCTAGATACATATTTTTGCTACCAGATATACTAAAAAGGGAAGAGAGACAAGCAAGAACAGGAAGGTGGTGAGCGATCGCCGGCGCATTGCGCCCAAGGTTTGCTTCACCTACCATTCTCGTATTTATATTTTTTTATGCATTGGGGACAATTCCATGTGTTTTTGTTGGGGGTGGGGTATATGGAAAGTAAGTGCTAGGATGAAGTATGAATTTCCCAATTCACTATCCTAAAATGATATCATGATGAAATGAAAATGATGCATGACTAGGCATAGTAATTGATAAATGTGTGGCTCTAAGCATGACATAGAGATACACCACTACATGACCCTAAGTCTAAAATTTGAACTAGGTGTCTAATAATCTGGTAGAGTAATGAGATGTCAAGTGAGTATGAGTAAGATTTGAATATTCCACTATTTGTACTGAGCTAGAACTTGCCTGGTTAGTCCTGCTAAAAGTAAGTTGTACTAGACAATTAGGAAAGGATCATAGGCCCTTGTTCAATATAGCCCATTTTTAGCCTAAATAAAAAAATGAAATTAATCCTACTTTGATCCAAATGATTTGAGCTTAAACTAGACCTTTCTTTTTAACCCCAATTGATCTTTTCTGGGAGCTTATGCTAAAAGCATAAGTTGAGGGTGGCTAATGCAGTAAACAACCTTTTTATGGCCCTGACTCAACTTTGGGTATTGTGTACTTTTACTCATGGCAAAGCCATGAGTTGAGGGTGGCTATTATGAGGAATACCTTGGAAAGTGGGGTTGAAAGAACAAAGAGAGAGAAAGAACAAAAGTAAAGTCTTCATGGACTCCGTCGACCCATACTTTGAAAATTCTTCTGCTGCTCTCTTCATTACCATTGACGGCAGGTATGACGGATCATCACAGGAACAACGGTCCGTCGAGGGTCTCCATTCCATAAGACTTAAACTCTTGGAATATGGGTGCTGGGACTGCTTCTCTAATCATCACAATGAACCATCAGGACTGACCATCATGGCTACGAGGGTACGTCTTGCACTTCGTAACCCAACACTTGGTCACACTTCCCCATCTTCCTTCAGCAGCTTCACTTCGATGCCACCTACGGATCGTCATAGGCATGACGAACGTCACAAGCTCCGTAGGTGGTAACTTTTCTACATTTATTGCATAAAAACTTCCACGTTCATCTTTAGATAGATTTCCTACAAATAAAAAGAAACTTACATAAAAATTAATACAAAAAGGCTTTTGGACACACACTAAACTTGAGGAAAAATCATTAAAAATACCATGAAACCACCGTATATCAACAAAATTTGATATGCTCAAACTTACTTTTCAAATAAGAAGTGAGGCGGTCATATCAAGTAAAGAACCCAACTAATGAGGTTAGGATCGCTCCCACGAGGAAAATAGTTCAGAATTAACTTTAATCTATTATTTCTATTATTTAGTCAATTATTTCCTTACAAAACAAAGACAATAAAAGGGGGGGTTTTATTTGTAAATGAATTAAAATAACTAGCTAAATTCAAAGAAGACAACTAACAGATTCAAATGTTTGAGTTTAATCAATTAATAAAAGTAACTAGGGTAACGTGTTCCCCACATGTTCCTAATTTGATAATTCTAACTATAACAATTCTTTCCTAGTATCTTGCATGCAAAGTGATAAGTTATGTATTTCTAAATCCTTGTTCTAACATCTAGAAAATTTCACTCCGCACCTTGGTCCGGCTACGTGTGTTGCTATACTAACTCTACCTTTAACTCATATTAAGCATTGTATTCGATATTTGACTAAGTTATTATCTTGTACAAATAAATACTATCGTATTATATAATATACACTAAATCTATGTTGATAATTCCTTTCCTATTATCTATCTCATTGGTCTGGCAAGTAGACTTCTAACGTTGGCCATCCGTTAAGAAGACTTCGAAATGAAAGAATTATCAATACATGCAAGACATTATTCTAGAATTGTTATTTTAGTTAGGTTTTACTTGATACGACCGCTTTACTTTTGTTCTTTCTCTCTCTTTGTTATTTGAACCCCACTTTCCAGATCATTCCTCATAATATCCACCCTCAATTCATGGCTTTGCCATGAGTCAAAGTACACAATACCCAAAATTAGGTCAGGTCCATAAAAAGGTTGTTTACTGCATAAGCCACCCTCAACTTATGCTTTTGGCATAAGCTGAGGTGCACATGTCCAAAAAGGGACCAAGGCTAACACATTATTCCAAGAAAAGATCAGTTGAGGTGAAAAAGAATGGTACAGTTTAAGCTCAAATCATTTGGATCAAAGATGTATTAATTTCATTTGTTTTTTTTATTTAGGCTAAAAATGGGCTATATTGAACAAGGGCTTATGATCCTTTCCTAATTTTCTATTACAACTTACTTATAGCAGGACTAACCAGGCAAGTTCTAGCGCAGTACAAATTGTGGACTGTTCAAATCTTCCTGACACTCACTTGACATCTCATTACTCTACCAGATTATCAGACACCTAGTTCGAATTTTAGACTTAGCGTCATCCAGTGGTGTATCTCTATATCATGTTTACAGCCACACATTTATCAATTACTATGCCTAGTCATGCATCATTTTCATTTCATCAGGATATCATTTTAGGCATCATTTTTCAGAGTTAAACTATGTACACAAGATATAGACATTCCGGTTCAACAGTAAAAATAATCAGTCTCTTGGGGAAAAAGAACACAGACATGAAAACCCCAAAAGAGGATAGTGAATTGGGCTACTCAAACTTCACCCTAGCACTCACTTTCCATTTACCCCACCTCCAACAAAAACACATGCAATTGTCCCCAATGCATAAATAAATATAGGTACGAGAATGGTAGGTGAACCATACCTGGGGCGCAAAGCACTGACGATCAATAAGTTGGTGCATCCCGTTCCCTGGAACCCACTACCTCTGTAATCTGGACAACCTTAGTAGTGTCCTCATCAGCAACATCACTATCAGCAGTGCCTCCCGCTATCGCCACATATCTGGAGCTAGATGCCCCAACAACTGACTCTACAGGCTCTCCTCGCAGCCTCCATCTTACGATCCTTTTTTTTCTGTGCTCTAACCTCATCCTACCCTTGACCCCTACACCTCTTGGCATTCTCTCGAAGGGGGGATGGAATCTCAGAAGTTGTGAATAAGGTCGCCATCACTGTGTCCTCGGCATGCTCTGCAGAAGGGGCCTCAGACTCAGGCACCTAGCCTCTAGGATTATATCAATGTCTTCTCGAAGACTCTCGACCGCAGCCTGAAGCGTCGACATATCCACCTGAGGGGATGGCCGGGCTAGAACCCACAACTCAAAAGCGTCCAAGCGGTGATGAACCTGAGCGATCTTCCGCTTTGTGTGTTGGACAATTCTCCGCTCCAAGCACTCTTCTGTCTCAGCAATGGACGTCTTCATCCAAGTCTGGATATGATGTACAAGTGTAGCCATCTGTACCTCTATTTTCTGGACCCTAGCAAGCGGGACAAGAGCGAGGAAAGGGGCTGAGCGAGAGGAGCTCGAGGCAGTGCTACTACCCTGTCGGCACCTTCTCCATCAGTAGACAAGTGCAGGGCCATCCACTTCTTGGTGGTCTCTCTCAGCGATGGATCACGCAAGAATTGGTCATCTTTGACAATTTACCACCGGTAGTCAAACTTGGCGGTGAGAGGGGTTCGGTTGGCATCAACATCCGCGCTGTATTGATATCAGCAGATGGTAGACAGGTATATATCAACCTGAATACCACGTACTCGGACATGCTCAAGTGGGGCCTGTTTGGCGGGGGCAGCCCGTCTATCAATCTATGATCTGAGAGTCTCCACGTAGCAGGCGTAGAACTCTTAGACCAACTATTCACTATAACTGCCCAAAGAACGCGTTGTCTACTCCAGTCGGTGTCTGGTGAACAGATTGTGGATCTCTTGCATAGTAGGGAGTCTTCCTGTAAGGATCTGCCTCTCTAGTGTAAGGGTCTGTGTCATGAATCCTTTATCATTCAGAAACTTTGCGTCTGAATAAACTTGATACTTCCCATCGACACACCACCGGGTGGGCTGGTCGGCAACTCGGGTGAGAGCACGAGTCAATAAGCCGAAAGTGGATTCAGAACTGTCAGCCTCATCAGACGAGGCAGAGTGTGCAGCTATGGCGGGTGCAGGTACTTCAGCAGACCCGGTAGCTTCCTCCGACCACGAAACTCCTAAGGAGCCAGACGCTCCTTATTCATGAGTAGCTAACCCAGAAGGTGTGCCAGTCAGTGTGAGCTCCTCATCATACTGGGAGGCAGTGACTACGTCGGACGCCACCTTTTTTGGCGTAGCTCTGGCAGCACGGGCAGCTCGGGATAGAGTGGCAGTGCCTGGGGGCACGTACTCGGGGTCACTCTCATCATCAGAGCCAATGACAAGGAGGGCAGACGGGGATACAGACTTTGATCGCACACGTGCGTAAACTCGATCTTGTTTTGGTGCCACAATAAATTGTACCTACAAAGAATAAATAATAGTAAAAGAAAGAGCAAACAAGACGAGCAAAAACGAAACAAAATAAATATAAGAGCTAAGTTGTAATGAATTTTTTGTAGTAACAGTGAAACACGATGGACCAGGTGACGGTTCTTCGTGAGGACCCTTAGAAGAGGGGTCTTTGATCGTCACGATGGTTGTGCCAGATGGACCATCAAGGATATGACGTTCCATCGTAGATGTCCGTCAGAGGACACTTAGAAATAGTATAAAGACCCTTAGGAGATGGTTCTCTGACCATCGCGACAGTTGTGCCGGACGGACCGTCGAGGGTATAATGGTTCGTCGTAGGTGTCCGTCAGAGGACACTTGGAAAAATATGGAGACCCTTATGAGAGGGGTCTCTGACCGTCATGATGGTTATGTAGGATGGACCGTCGAGGGTATTATGGTGTGTCATAGATGTCCATAAGAGGACACTTGGAAAAAGTTGGAGACCCTTAGGAATAGGGTCTTTGACAACCAGAACGGTTGTGTAGGATGGACGGTCGTGGGAACGATGGTCCGTCGCATGTTTCCATTATTGGAATTTGGAGAAAATTGGACAGTGGGGTGTTGGGGATGTTGGAACGGACCCTATGTCGGTCCGTCGTGGGTACGACGGTCCGTCATCGGGGTCTCATAATGTCATTCAGTGACAAAACTATGGATGCCACTTTAATCCTCTGTGACTCACATGGAATACTTAGTATTAACCTATACGTTTCTACCCAAATACATAGTAAATTAGCAATGCTAAAGCACCTATTTCTAGTATTTTAATAAGGAAATTTAAGGATTCTCAACCTAGGTTAGAAAAAATTGGATCAGAGAATGAAGACCCATCAATAAGAACTAGGGTAATACTAATTGAAAAAAATGCAATGTAAATGGGTAGAAATAAGAGAAACATACCTGAGAACAAGAGAAAGACAAGCAAGTGATGTACTCTGTTGGCAAGAACATAACCACAGCAGAAGACTCCGACTAGTAAAGAGTAGATTTTAGGAATTGGGGAATTTGGGGAAATGATCGGTTAAAAGATAGGTAGGAAATGGGATGTTTAAAAGGGAGGGAATGGGAGAAAGACGGAAAGAAACCATTCAAATGAAGGGGTGGGGGTTTTATAGGTTGAATATTTTTATAAGTTCCCAGCCGGGTCGCTTTGGGTACGCTCATTAATGATGCGACGAGTTCCGACGACGGTCCGTCGCAATTGTTACGGTCTGTCATTGGTTCCATCGTGTGTTCCCTAGTTTTGAAAATAAATAAAAGACGTACCTGGAATGACAGATTCATGCGACGGTCTGTCACATGCGTGACGGGCCGTGGATGGGTCATTCAATGACTGCTACATAGTGATTTTCTACAGAATTTCATGGTGATGTGCCTGCAAATTTAAAACCCATTAGTAGAAAATGCTACCATTACTAGAAATAAAAACTATAAGTATTGGGTTGCCTCCCAACAAGCGCCTTATTTAACGTCGCAATACGACTGAGGACACATGATTACTCAGCCTTCATCAAGATCCTATGCCTCGATCACTTTATTTGCTGATTCATTATGCCCAAAATAGATTTTTATTCGTTCTCCTTTCACCTTAAACCGCACTCCTTCCTTGATCTCTAACTCAACTGCTCCATGAGGAAATAATTGGGTAATCATGTAAGGGCCAGTCCATTTGGACTTGAGCTTGCTCGGAAGCCAACACAACCTAGAATTGTCTAAAAGCACAAAATCCCAACCATAAACTCTCATTTTTCACTTTTTAGGTCATAATACTTCTTCATATTTCTTTGTAGGATATACCAGATACCGATTGGAGCTCACCACTCTGCCTCATGGACCTACAAATGTTAAAGGTCGCTTCTTCATTGTTCAACATAAATTTCAGCTGCCCCTTTTCCTTATCAACTAAGTCTCTACCCGTAGCAAGGAATGGCCTCCCAAAAATAATAGGCACTTCAAAATCGACTTCACAATCAAGAATAACAAATTTTGCAAGAAATATGAAGGACTCCACTTTTACTAGAACATTGTGGGGTATCCCTGTAGGCCTTTTCATTGTTCGATCGGCCATCAGTAGCCGCATGGAAGTGTTCATTGGGTCACCTAAACCCAACTTCTTGTAAATCGAGAGGGGCATGAGATTTATGCTTGTCCCCAGATCACATAATGCTTTCGCAAAATGTAATCACCCGATTGTACAAGGAATAGTGAACGCACCCGGATCTTCTTTCTTTTGTACGAGAGATCTTGTAGCTATTGATACAAGGTCTCTTGTGCAAAACAAGGAGTATCCGGGCGCTTTCACTATTCCATGTACCATCGGATTATTGCACTTTGCTAAAGAACTAGGTGATCTAGGTGCAAGCATAAATCTCATGCCTCTCTCCATCTACAAGAAGTTGGGTTTGGGTATCCCAAAGCCCACGACAATGCGAGTACAGATGACCGATCGAATGGTGAAAAGGCCTATTGGGATACTCCATGATGTGCTTGTGAAGGTGGAGTCGTTTATATTTCCGGCCGATTTTGTGATTCTTGACTTTGGGGTGCCTATTATTCTTGGGAGGCTGTTCCTTGCTATTGGTTATGCTTTGGTTGATATGGAGAAAGGGCACATAAAGTTTAGGTTGAATTATGAAGAAGCAAAATTAAATATTTATAGGTCCATGAAGCAGATCGGTGGGCTCCAAATGGTATATGTTATATCTTACTGTGTAGAGAGCACATTTGAGGTGCAAATGTAAGAGCGCATTGGTGTTCAGGCACTAGAGGCAGTGATCATGAATTTTGAGAGTGATGATATTGAAGAGTATGGGTCTTTGGTTGCGGCACTTGAACGAGGCAAATATCGTTACAAACCAAAGAAATTGGAGTTAGATGTGAAGCATCGCGAGTCTCCACCCTTGAAACAATATCTTGAGGAGGCCCTAAAATTAGAGCTTAAGCCGCTACCACCTCATTTGAGTTATGTATTCTTGGGAATAGAAGACACTTTGTTGGTAATCATTGCATCGAATTTGAATGTGCATCAAGTAGAGTGTTTGGTGGAAGTTTTGAAGTAGTTCAAATGACCTATTGGTTAGACTATTGTAGACATTATTGGGATCTCTTTCGATATTTGTTCACACAAAATCAAACTCATGCCCGAGCACAAGCTAAGTATTGACACCAGAAACGGTTGAATCCACCTATACAAGAGGTATTGAAGAAAGCGATTATTAAGTTGTTAGATGCAAGAATCATATATCCTATTGCAGTTAGTAGTTTTGAATGCGATGTTCAGTATGTGCCCAAAATAGGGGGAATGACAGTAATACCCAATGAGAGGAACAATCTTGTTCCAATGAGGCCGGTGACTGGGTGGAGAGTTTTGTATGGATTACCAGAAATTAAATGCATGGACTAAGAAGGACCATTTTCATATGCCCTTCATGGACCAGATGTTAGATAGACTCGCAACAAAAGGATGGTTCTGTTTTCTTGATGGTTATTCGGGTTACAATCAAATCTCTATTTCACAGAAGGATCAAGAGAAGACCACCTTTACTTCTCATTATGGGACTTTCACATTCAAGAGGATGCCCTTTGGGTTGTTGAATGCACCGACTATTTTTCAGAGATATATGATGTCGATATTCTCCGATATAGTGGAGGACATATTGAGTTGTTTATAGATGACGTTTCAGTTTTTGGTGACTTTTTTTTATCATTGTATGAGTTACTTGGCCGTGGTTCTCAAAAGGTGAGAAGATTGCAACCTTGTGCTAAATTGGGAAAATGTCACTTTATGGTGAAAGAAGGTATTTTATTGGGCCGTCGCATCTCAAAGAAGCGGATAGAGGTTGATCGAGCAAAAGATAATGTAAAAGAGAGACTTCCTCCACCCATCTCTGTAAAAGGTGTGAGAAGTTTTCTGGGACATGCGGGCTTCTACCAGAGGTTTATTAAGGATTTCTAAAAAATTGTACATCCTTTGTGCAAGTTACTTGAGAAAAAATGTAAATTCTATTTTGATGAATCCTGTCTGAAGGTGTTTGGAGAGTTAAAGGAGAAGTTGGTGTCTGCGCCCATAATTATTTCCCCTGATTGGAGTAAGTAATTTGAGGTGATGTGTGATCCTAGTGGAGTTGTTCTTGGTGTAGTATTGGGGAAAATAAGGGATAAAATCCTTCATCCCTTATGTTATGCAAGCAAATCCCTAATGAAACACAAAAGAATTACACTGTGACCGAACAAGAGCTCCTAGCGGTGGTTTTTTCTTTTTAAAAAAATTTCTTCTATTTGCTTGGCACGAGAGTCATAGTACATACTGACCAGTCTGCATTTAGGTACTTGATGGCAACGAAGGATGCAAAACCGAGGTTGATTAGATAGGGGCTACTATTGCATGAGTTTGATTTGGGTGAAAGATCAAAAAGGGAGTAAAAATTAGGTTGCCGATCACTTGTCCAGATTGGAGGATAAAGCTATGCGAGAGTTGGGTTAAAAGGCTAAAATTGAGGATACCTTTCCAGATGAGCATGTATTGGTCGCTTCCCACGATTTGATTCCATGGTTCGCTGATTTAGCAAATTATTTGGCTAATGATATAATTCCATCGGACATGTGATTCGATTAGAGGAAGAAGTTCAGCAATGATGTGAAAAAGTTCTTTTGGGATGAACCTTTCTTATACCAATGTTGTGCTGATGGGCTTATTCGTCGTTTCGTGCCAGAAGTTGAGATGCTATGTTTTTTGGAGGCATGCCACTCCTTGCCTGTGGGTGGGCATCATAGTGGTATCCGAACTGCCCAGAATATTTTGCAGTGTGGGTACTATTGGCAAACCATTTAACAAGATGCTCATGAGTTCTCCAAGTCATTTGATATGTGCCAAAGATATGGAGGAATTTCGAGGAAGCAACAGCTCCCTTTAAATCCCATTCTAGTTATTGAGTTGTTTGATTTATGGGGCATTTTTTTATGTTCCCGTTTGTGAGTTCTCATTAGATGAAATATATTCTTGTGGCGGTGGATTATGTGTCAAAATAGGTGGAAGCCATAGCACATGCCAACAATGAAGGAAGAGTGTCACCGTGTTCTTACACACCGACCTCACTTTGCGATGTGAGCATGTGGGTCCTCAGAAGATAGTCCCGAAAAAAAACCTCTAACTGTGAGCATTTACATCAGACTACTAGTTACCACAAAAGTATGACCCTGTGGTTGAGGAGGTAGGACAAGTGGACCGTCAGAGTCAGTTATGTTTACATTTCCCCTATAGTACTCTTGAGGGCGTGGAGCGGGAGGTTGCCTCTTTATTTCACCTTCCACGGTTTTAATCTAATAATTGATCATGAGCTTCAACCGGTGGTGGAATTTCCTAGTCGAACTCATCCTCAAGATTACCCAGATTTTTTTTCATTCTACACAGTGTATAGTTTAGTTCGGGGTCGGCTGAGAGTATGGGTTCTCCGCTATTACATGTACTTGGCATACACTGAAGTTAGATCTGCAAGAGAAAAAAAAGAGAAAAAGTAAAATTAGGAAATTGTTGACTAAACTTTGGTAATGTTCTTAAAGTTAATCTAAAAGCCACTCTTCCCTGCAGCGACGCCAAAACTTAATACGCTCTAATTTACTCTCGAAAAGAAGTATAAGCGGTCATATCAAGTGAAGAACCCAACAATGAAGTTTGGGTTGATCCCACGAGGAAAATGATTTAGACTAACTTTAAACCTACAATTATTTCTATTTAATCAAATCCTATCCGAAAACTTGTAATAAAAGGTAGGTTTTAAATAACAAAAAGAATTAAATATTTCTAAGTAAACAAGTATAAAGTATGAATATTTTATATTTATCAAGTGATGAGAGTAACTAGGGCATAAGTGTTCCACACAGGTTCATATCGCGGTAATTCTAGCTATAACAATCCTTTCCCAGTATCTTGCGTGCAAAGTGGTAAGTTATGTATCCCTAATTCCTTTGTACGGTAACTAGGGAATTTCACTCTGAACCTTGGTCTCGCTACGTGTGTATGCTTTACTAAACCTTAACTTTACCTCATATTAAGCATCATAATCGATGTATGCCTTAGTTGTTACTTTGCATTAATCGACACTGGCCTATTAGAGAGTGTATACTAAATAATTCCTTTCATATTATCTACCTCCTTGGTCCGGCAAGTAGTAACAAGGCGAGTTCTAACATGGGCACTTTATAAAAAGGCGTCTAAATGAAAGAATCATCAATACATGCAAGATACTATTCTAGAATTGTTATTTTAGTTAGTTTTTACATTGTTATTTAACCATGGTTCCCATAACCCTATTTATGGATTTAGTTACCCATGTTAACAATCAGACAATTTATATTGATTAGACAAGAACTCATGTACTTACTTTGATGAGATTCAAGAAAATCCAGAAAATTACTTGAATAAATCAAAGTCTTGCAACAAACAATTCCTAAAAGTAGAATATTTCCAAAAATCTCACGAGTCTAACCCCAAAAATGAGGTTTTTACAAGTATATGTAATAAAGAATTCCTAACATAAAAAGGAAATCTATTTAAGGAAAATATGCGCAAAATGCGTCTGAGTTGACGACCGAACCGACGGACTATTAAGACCCACGACGGACCGTCGAGGCCTTCCATTGATCCACACTTAGAATCTTTTTCAGCAGCTTTCTTCTCCAAATCACTGCCACCACCGAGGGATCAGGATGACAGTCTATTGAGGGCACGACGGTCCGTTGATGGGTTCCATTTCTCCACACATAATCTTTTCAAGACTTGAACTGGTGCTACTTTCTGTTAGCAATGACGGATGTGCAGGACGATCCGTCTGGGAGATGACGGTCCATCGATAGCTTCCGTAGCCCGACACTTGGTCAGACTTCCCTAATCTTCCTTCAGCCGCTTTCAGACGACGGGTACCACCTACGGATCATTGAGGGGTTGATGGAGCGTCAATGGCTCCGTAGGTCATCACTTCTGCAATTTCACCATAGTTTTTTGGCGTTTTCATTATGGACAATATTCCTGCAAATGAAGAGAAAAATACAATAAAACTACCACAAAAATGCCTTAGAGACACACTAAACTTAAGGAAAGAAATATTGAAAGTACTGTGAAACCACGGTACATCAGGTCTCCGCCTCAGGTCTCCCGGGGAAAGAATAACAATGGCCCCCTTGTCCACCTCCAGCATGGGTGGTAACTCTACCGTAATTCTGCAGAGCTACAACACAAATACTAGAAACTCTACTACCTCTACTTGACTGAACACTACCACGACCTCTACATTATGTTTCAGGCCGTCTAGTCAGAAATGAAGAATTTTGTAGGGGCCCACCATGACCCCTCTGAAAATTACATTATAACATCAGGTGATCGAGATCTCCACAATTAAAGAAATATGTCTCAAATTGGAACTGTTCTGTGGACCCTAATAAACCACTATAATTTCCTTCACCTGTAGGTCATTGTTGTGAACTGTATGAGCCCTGACCCAAGCTATAAAAAAAACCAAGATATCTGATTGACCTTCAATGTCGGCATATATGCGTAAATGGGTCGTTGATGCGGAAATGAACCACTCCTTCTGTGTGATCCCCTGCCACCAGATGAGGCACCATGAAACTAACCTGATGTACGGGCGCTTTTAAGGTCCCCAAAATCCTCTCTCTCCATTAATTCCTCTTCTTTGGGGGCATTCACAATGGACTAGAAAGAACGAAACGTATATGATTTCATAGAAAAAGCCAATCCCCTCACAAATCTACGGATCCTCTCTGTCTCGTTTGGAATAATGTCCAAATCACGCCTAGACAACTCGCAAAAATGTGCCTCATACTCTTTAACATTTAAGACATCTTGTCTTAGATTCTCAAACCTCGAGCGAATCTCCTCTCTCATGCTCCAAGGGATAAAATGATCATGGAATGCACTAGAAAAATTCACTTACGTAACTAATAAAGATCTAATTATCAAAGACCCTGAAAAAGTTCTCCACCAGTCTCTCGTTTTGCCCACGAAGTTGGAGCTAAGAATATCAAAACCCATGTGACTCAGGTAATTCAACAATATCTAGACACTCTCAGCATGTAGTCAGAAAATCATGAGCATCCTCACTCACCCTACTCAGAAATTGGGGTGGATCCATCTTTCGTTACCTCGCATATCTACGCTTCTTGTTGATGTATTGTGGTTTCACGGCACTTTCAATCCTTTTTCCTTAAGATTGGTGTGTGTCTAAAGCCTTTTTAGAGTAATTCAAATACGTTTTTATCTTTGTTTTTCAGGAAAGGTGTGCAAAACCAAAACGCAAAAGTCTGTGGAGATTTAGGGCAAAAATGACCCACAAAGGCGTCCCATCGACGGACCATAGATGGTGACTGTCGATTGGAGGTTCAGGCATCTGGAAGCAACTAGGGGAAATCTGAAAAAGTTTGGGGCTACAGAAGGATTAATTGTCTATCGATTGATCGACAGACCATCCTATTGAATTGTCGATCAGATTAGAAACAACTCCAGTACCCGATGTTGAAGAAAAGCACTGTATGGAACAACGAGAAGCAATGAAGGAGCGTAGGTAAATCGAGAGACTGTGTTGTTGGTCCGTCAAGTTGTTAGGGAAGATGCAAGATGAAGACTAAGAATTGATGTTATGTTTGGACTTACGGAGGCAGTCGACCGTCTGTGGGATTGAAGCCGCATCTTTGTAAAACTTTCCTTATTTGAATTCATTTTATTTTAGGACAATGTTTTTATAAATAGGGTGTAAAACCTCATTTTTAGGGTTGGATTCTATCACTAGTTTCTAAGTTTCGTTCTTGGAGATTTGTGCTTGCAACTTGGGCCTTAGTTTAAATTTTTAGATTTGGTTTTATAGTGAATTTTGTGATTTCAAGTTGAATTTTTTGATTTTCTTTGAATTTGTCAAAGTAATTTCATGATTTATTGGTTATCAACCATGAATTGTGTTCTTCTATTCATGGTTAACTAAATCCACAACTAGGGTTGTGGTAACCATGGGTGATTTACAAAGAAACCTAGCTTAATAACAATTCTCAAATAGGTGATTGCATGTATTGATAATTCTTTCTCTTAAAAGTCTTCTTAACGAGTCCATGCGTTAGAACTCGCCTTATTGCTACTTGCTGAACCAAGGGGTTAGTTAATAGGAAAAGAATTATCAAAATAGATTTAGTAGGATACTATCTAATATGCTAGTCTCTATTGGCACAAAGTAATAAATAAGCCAAACATCGAATATAGTGCTCAATATGAAGTAAAGGTGAGGCTTAGTAACTTAAACACACGTAGCCGGATCAAGATACGAGGTGAAATTCTCTAAATGACGGACAAAGGATTTAGAGATACCTAACATATCATTTTTTATGCAAAACACTAGGGAAGAATTAATATAGCTAGGGATGGTCTTATGAACTTATGGGGAACACTTACACCTAGTTTCTCTCATAACTTCATAAACACTAAAGATTTACTCTTGTTACTTGTTTGATTTATCTATATTAAAATACTTTTGTTTCACAAAACCCCCCCTTAACTTAACTATTTTTCGTAAAGGACTTGACTAAATAGAAGTAATCGTATATTGATGTTATGTCTAAACTATTTTCCTCGTGGGATCAACTCCAACCTACTAGTTGGGTTCTTTACTTGATACGACAGCTTATACTTCTTTAGGGAGGTGTAATTTGAGCGATCAAATTTTGGCGCCACTACCGGGGAAAATCTCTCACAACAGTAAGTCTTGGAGCACTAGGAAGTCGGACAATGGGAGAAACACCTTTGCAGTGCAAGCTACACATGAACCCGGCGCAGATGTGATTCGTGAAGAGATGGCTCAAATAAGACCTGACCTCGGGTTGTTATTGAAACATGACATTGTATGGCACAGAAGGTAAATGTGGTGAATAATTTAACTAAACTACCACCGCCAGTCGATGTCTACTACTATGAAGAGGATACTTATGCAGTGAATAAGCAGACGGCATCCGATAAAACTCCCAAGGCTTAAATCAGAAGAATTGGCAAAAGGTCAAGTAAATCAAGGTCATAGCTATGGGAATCGCAAAAGAGAGGGCAAGCATGTTCAATATGGAAACTACAATCGCGACAACAACGGTAACAGAAACGAGTAAAGTGAACCCTATTTTCTGCCTCAAAATCGAGAAGTTGCTCCTAAGGATTGTGGAGGTAGTATGGCGCAAGTTGAGAATAGATTGCAGAATATGATGAGGAGGTTTGATGCTAGTGATGATCATGCCAAGGGATTGAGAGGTGATTTGGCTAATATCGAGCAAAAAGTTGATGCACATGGGATCTTAATCAAGCATCTTGAGTTACAAATGGCCCAATTGTCTTCTACTATGAATCCACGTCACTAGGGAACTCCTCCTAGCAATACTATTCAAAATCCTAAAAATGATGGACATTGCATGGTAGCTACTACTCGAGGAGGTAAGCTAACCATTGATCCATCTATGCCATCTGTAGTAGAAGATGAGGTGAAATATGATGAATATGTAGTTGGAACTAGTGGTGAATTGGTAGATAAAGCGGTAAAAGAAGTAGAGGCACCCCAAAAGGTGATCCCCATTCCTATACCACCACCACCATTCCCTCAGATATTGGTGAAGAAGACTGGGGACGGTAAATACCAGCATTGTATCACTATGTTGAAATAGCTTTAAATCAATGTCGCCTAGATAGAAGCTTTGGAACAAATGTCCGGGTATACCAAGTTCATGAAGGATATGGTTACAAAGAATAGATCGATAAATTTTGAGTATTGTAGTGTTATTGCTACAAGGTCTCTTGTGCAAAAGAAGGAGGATCCGGGCGCTTTCACTATTCTATGTACCCTCCGATTATTGCACTTTGCTAAAGCACTATGTGATCTAAGTGCAAGCATACTTATCATGCCTCTCTCCATCTACAAAAAGTTGGGTTTGGGTGACCCAAAGACCACGGTAATGTGGTTACTGATAACTGATCGAATGGTGAAGACGCCCATTAGGATACTCCATGATGTGCTCGTAAAGGTGGAGTCATTTATATTTCTGGCCTATTTTGTTATTCTTGATTGTGAGGTGGACTTGGAGGTGCCTATTATTCTTGGGAGGACATTCTTTGCTACTGGTTATGCTATGGTTGATATGGAGAAAGGGCATACGAATTTTAGGTTGAACTATGAAGAAGCAATATTCAATATTTAAAGGTCCATGAAGCAGAGCGGTGAGCTCCAAATGGTATCTGCTATATCTTACAGGGTTGAGAGAAAATTTAAGGTGCAAATTGAATAGCGCCTTGGTGTTGAGGAACTAGAGGCAGAGATCATGAATTTTTAGAGTGATGGTATTGAAGAGTATGGGTCTTTGGTTGAGGCACTTGAACGAGGCGAATTTCGTTCCAAACCAAAGAAATTGGAGTTAGATGTGAAGCATCGCAAGTCTCCACCCGCGAAACCATCTCTTGAGGAGGCCCCACAATTAGAGCTTAAGGCGCTACCACCTCATTTCAGGTATGTATTCTTGGGAACAGATGACACTTTGCCAATAATCATTGAATCGAATTTGAATGTGCATCAATTAGAGTATTTACTTGAAGTTTTGAAGCGGTTCAAATGACCTATTTGTTAGACTGTTGCAGACATTATTGGGATCCCTCTCGGTATTTATTCATACAAAATCCAACTCATGCTCGAGCAAAAGCTAAGTATTGACACCAGAGACTATTGAATCCATCTATGCAAGAGGTAGTGAAGAAGGATATTATTAAGTGGTTAGATACCAGAGTCATATAACATATTGCAGTTAGTAGTTTGGTATGCGTTGTTTAGTATGTTCCCAAAAAGGGGGGAATTACAATAATACCCAATGAGAGGAATGAGCTTGTTCCAATGAGGCCGGTGACTAGGTGGAGAGTTTTCTATGGATTACAAGTAATTAAATGCATGGAATAAGAAGGACCATTTCAAGATGCCCTTCATGGACCAGATGTTAGATAGACTTGCAGGAAAAGGATGGTTCTATTTTCTTGGAATTTATTTAAGTTACAATAAAATCTCTATTGCACCAGAGGATAAACAGAAAACCACCTTTACTTGACCTTATGGGACGTTCACATTCAAGAGGATGTCTTTTGGATTCTGTAATGCACCGGCTACTTTTCTGGGATATATGATGTTGATATTCTCCGATATAGTGGAGGACAGTATTGAGGTGTTTATAGATGACGTTTAAGTTGTTCGCGACTCTTTATATCATTGTTTGAGTTACTTGGCCGAGGTTCTCAAAAGATGTGAAGATTGCACCCTTGTGCTAAATTGGGAAAATGTCATCGCATCTTAGAGAAGCGGATAGAGGTCGATCGAGCAAAAGTTGAGGTTATAGAGAGACTTTATCCACCCATATCTTTAAAAGGTTTGAGAAGTTTTCTAGGACATGCGGGCTTCTACCAGAGGTTTATTGTGGATTTCTCAAAAATTGTACATCCTCTGTGCAAGTTACTTGAGAAGAAATGTAAATTCTATTTTGATGAATCCTGTCTGACGGTGTTTGGAGAGTTAAAGGAGAAGTTGGTGTCTGCGCCCATAATTATTTCCCTAGATTGGAGAAAACCATTTGAGGTGATGTGTGATCCAAGTGGGGTTTCCATTTGTGTAGTATTGGGGAAAAAAAGGAATAAAATCCTTCATCTCATCTATTATTCAAGTAAAGCCCTAAAAGAAGCACAAAAGAACTACGGTCTTACTGATCCAGAGCTCCTAGCGGTTGTATTTGCTTTCAAAAAATTTTGTTCCTATTTGCTTGGCACGAGAGTCATAGTGCATACTAACCACTCCGCATTGAGGTACTTGATAGGAAAGAAGTATGTGAAACCGAGGTTGATTAGATGTGTGCTACTAATGCAAGAGTTTGATTTTGAGGTGAAAGATCGAAAAGGGACTGAAAATCAAGTTGTCGATCACTTGTCCAGATTGGAGGATAAACCTATGTGAGAGTTAGGTGAAAAGGCAGAAATTGATGATACCTTCCCTGATGAGAATGTATTGGCCGCTTCCCATGATTTGATTCCATAGTTTTCCTATTTTGCAAATTATTTGGCTACATGTGATTCCATTAGAGGAAGAAGTTCAGCATGATGTGAAAAAGTTCTTTTTGGATGAACCTTACTTATACCAATGTTGTGTTGATGGGCTTATTCGTCGTTTTGTGCCAAAAATTGAGATGCTATGTTTTTCGAAGGCATGCCACTCCTTGCCTGTTGGTGGGCATCATAGTGGTATCTGAACTTCCAATAAAATTTTGCAGTGTGGGTACTATTGTCCAACCATTCAACAAGATGCTCATGAGTTATCCAAGTCATATGATAGGTTCCAAAGATATAGAGTAATTTCGAAGAGGCAAGAGCTCCCTTTAAATCCCATTATAGTGCTTGAGTTGTTTGATGTATGGGGCATTTATTTTATGGGCCCATTTTTGAGTTGTCATTGGATGAAATATATTCTTGTGGCGGTGGATTATCTGTCAAAATGGATGGAAGTCATAGCACTTGCCAACAATGAAGGGAAGAGTATCATCGTGTTCTTGAAAAGGAACATCTTCTCCGGATTTGGCACACCTAGAGCCATTATTAATGATGGGGGATAACACTTTTGCAACAAGTTGTTCAAAGGGCTATTAGAGAAATATGAGGTTTGCCACAATGTAGTCACACCATACCATCCATATACTGGTGGGAAAATTGAGGTACCCAACAAAGAAATCAAGCAGATCATGTTGAAAACGCTGATTGCAAATAGAACGGATCGGTCAAGGAGGCTTGATTATGCTCTTTGGGCCTACCAGACTATTCACAAGACCCACATATGTATGTCTCCGTACCAACTTGTATATGGGAATGCTTGTCACTTGCCAGTTGAGTTAGAGCACAAGGCCTTGTGGGCGCTAAAGAAACTGAAGATGTATTGGAATGAAGCAATGGAACAGAGACTTAACGGGATGAATGAGCTTGATGAATTTCTCATAAAAGCATATGAAACTTCAACCATATACAAAGAGAATATAAATAAGTATCAAGGCCAAAAGATTTAGAAGCGACAAGTTGCGGTTGGGGACTTGGTTCTTCTATTCAACTCTAGGTTATACTTGTTTCTGGGAAAACTCAAGTTCAAGTGGACTTGGCCATTCCTGATAACTAAAGTGTCCCCACATGGAGCAGTTGAGTCGGAGAACAAGGAGGGTGCAAGGTTCGCGGTCAATGGGCAAAGAATTAAGATCTATCTACGGCATGCGGATAGTTTCCATGAAGTAGTTGAAACATATCGCCTTGATGAAGTCTGAGTAATCAAGGATCTTGCATTGTGCCGCAATGTTAGATCAAGCGCTTTTTAAGAGGAAAACGAATGTGTATCCTCTAGCTAACAATAGGTTTTTTCTTTTCTTTTCTTTTCTTTGTAAAAATTTTTGCATTCTCTTGTTTCATTTTTGTTTTACTCACCTTCGTGTGTTATTTTTTTAGTGTGTTGTCTAGAGAGTAGTTTAGGGTGTGTGTTTAAAAAGTGTCCAAAAAACCACAAAAATAATAGTTTAATGGGTGTTAAATGTGCAGCGACCAAACCCAAGAATTCTACAGAAATTGGTATGGTGCTCTACGGATCAATGGACGGGTCATTATTTAATCGACGGACCATCAATGGGGTTCATAGATCCCTGGTATGTCTTAAAATATCAGCTAAGTCTGTATGCAATCGATGGTCCAGTTGATGGTCTGTCGACTAACTTACGGACCGTCAATGTGGTATCGTTAGTTCACAAAAACCAGTGACCCGAACCGACCGATCGACTATATTAAAATAAAAATAATTAGTTACCTCCCAAATATCTTTTAAAATTCCCTCCCAACTGTTTCCGTCCCCCTATTCCTTTTCTTTTCCAATAACTCCCAATAACTCTCCTTCCATTTTATTCAAAATCCCCAGAACTCCAAAACTCCCAGAAATCCCAAATCCCTAACCCCTCCCCCTCCCCCAGATTCTTCTCCGTCTCCCTTGTTTTCTCTTGTCAGTGTTCGAAGGTAGACATGTGGTTTATTGTTGAGAAGATCACTCCAATACTGATTTCACATATTTCAATTCATTTGGCTCAATGAATTCTCATTCATTTGCTATTCGAAACGCCAAATTAGTATGTGGGTCTTGATAGAAATTGCATGTAAAATTGTTAAATTATGGATATTATGTCCCTTAGAATGATAGAAAGTGAACGGGTTGGGGTGGAATCTGTGTAAATATGTTTTTTCTTACTTAGTGTTTGATAAGTCTCGTGGCCTCCGTGATCGAAAATTGCATAATCAAAATCCTAAGGATGTAGAATTTGTCTTATACTTGTTATTATGTGTTGGGTGAACTGGTGATTTGCTTAAAGTTGCCAAAATGTGTGTTTAAAATCATGTCATAAGGTATGTCTCTGACCAATAGCACGATACCCTGTCTACGGACCGTTGATGGGGTGTGTCAATGGCTAAACTCTGAATATGTTTAACTTTGAAATGATGAAAGTGGACTATAATCCGTCGATTGATCAACGGACCGTTCTACACATCCATCTTTTCCATTTGAAACTCTGATTTGTGAGATATTAAGAATTATTCTAAGTGTAAGATGACGGAAGTGTATTACGATTCGTCGATTGACCGATGGGCCGTTCTGCACGTTTTTTGTTTCCAACTGCAAATTTTGTTGAATAAAGTCTGAAATGTTTTGTCTAAGTGTCCACTGACGGACACTATCGACGGAACGTCGTTTTATCATTGACCGTCGATACTTCCCATCAACTAGTACTGCAATTTTGTACACGACTTTATTGTGTGTTTAAGATTTCTATTTTGATTGTTTTGTTTGTATGGCATGATTTGTATAAGCCTAAAAAAGTGTTTTCCAAGTAAATATGGACCCCAAAACCGACAGCGTCTACTCCCGGGGCAGGTCCAAGTCTGTGGCACCATACCGTTAGCTGATTGGTGCATCCGACAATGAGAGGGATCCCTGAATACGTGCCCCCGGGCACTAAGACCCAGACACCAGCTGCTAGAGACACTCAGGGCACCCAAAAAGGTGGCGTCAACATAGTCACTGCCTCCCAGCCTGATGAGGAGCGCACACTGGCTGGCAAACCATTTGGGTGTGCCTCGGGTTCTGAGGGAGTGTATGGATCTGAAGAGGATTCAGGTTAAGCGTCGGCCCACTTACAAGGTCGAATGAGGCCACTGCCTCTGGTTCCGGCCACTTGGAGCCACTCACCAAGGGGTGCCTACCCGCCTTGCCTCGTATGATGAGGCCAAGAGTTTGGAGTCTACTCCGACACCCCAGCATGAGATCATTGCACTGGTTTATGATAAGCCAAACCGGTGGTACGTAGATGGCCAATATCAGGTCTACAGGGATGTGAAGGTGTTAAATGATAAAGGGGTTATGACTCGGTTGGTGACAGTCGAGCGAAGAGTTCTTACAGGAAGCTTGCACACAGTCCCTGATGTGCATGGCTTGTTTACCCACCACAGGCTAGAGTGGATGGCGAGGAGTGTTGGGACATTTAGTGAAGAGATTGTGCAACAGTTCTACGTATCATACGTGACGACTCTCAGATGTGCTTTGGATAGTCAGGCAAAACCTACCAGACACGACCCCCTCACATCGGTGTTGGTTCGTGGTTTCTGGGTGGACATTTCTCCCATCACCTTCCCTCACTTTTTGTACGGCACTCCTACTGATACTACGTGGAATCCCCTTACTCTAGAGTTCGATTACAGGTGGGGTTTGCTTAAGAGTGACCAATTTCAGAGGACTTAGAAGCAGAGATAGTCCACCAAGAGGTGGCTTGCACAACATCTGTCCGTTGATGGTAAGGGTGTAGACTGGGTGTTACACCTTAGAGTCCTTGTCAAGAAGGCCAACCTCACCTTTTCAATCAAGTTCTTCAGTCTCTTAGTCATCCACCGCCTATCCCCCACGGCAGCAGAAAATATCCTTACTTGGGAGAGAGTGATCATGGTTGCAGCACTGGTCACCAGGTTTGATATCGACTTCGCAAAGTTGTTGATCTCCATTATACATGAGAGGTATTTTAAGACATTTACCACTTACCCATTCACTTGTATGATTTTTCAGTTTTGTAAGGATGCTGGAGTGCCCATTTGGCACTGTGATATAATCCGTACTCCGACCGGGACTGTGGATATTGGTCTCAACAGGGATGAGGCCAATATGGTGGCACCACGGCGTTGACCTAGAGTTGATTTGCAGCCGCTAAGTGAGAACTTAGCAGATACAGTAGAGTTAGCCCAAGGGCTTGATCCATCTACTTCAGAGCCGACTAATACCATCCCGGCCGAGTATGCCCCTAGAACTAGTATGGCACCTAGTTCCTCCCAGTCTACTCCACCATAAGCAGAACTCGTCCCGATTGCTGGGTCTAGAAGCTCGAGGCCCAGATGGATACATTGTTGCATCATATCCATCCTTGGATGCAGAATGCATTGCTGAGGCTGATGACAGGATAGAGGAGAAGGTGGCTCAGCAAACGAAGAGGAATATTCAAGAAGTCCACCAGCGCCTAGATGCCTTCTAGCTGCGAGTCTTAGCACGCCCAACCCCCAATATTTATCAGACTATTCTTAAGGAGGTTTTTTCTTGTCTATGGGCAGATATGGACAGCATACTTGTGATGAGGGGACCCAAGCCCGAGACTACACCAGTCGAGACACCGGAGCACATAGTGTTTGATACACTATTCACTGCACCTACTACACCGCCACCTTAGCCTTGTGAGCGCACCAAGCTGCACCGTTCCAGCCGCACCTCTGAGAAAGATGAAGCTCGTGCTAGCGGAGATCATTTTTGGATGATGAGGAGACCCATCAGATGAGGGCTCGAGAATTGGTTGTTGAGGCATCTAGCACTAGATTGGAGGTTTTTGAGATGAGCACCACTGAGGGTACGGATAATGTTGTGGGCACTACTAAGGGTGTCCCTACTGAGGGTGAGGGATTTAGAAAACCAGACCTGCCTTCTTGTTGATCGTCGGTGCTATATGTCTCATGTTTTCTTCACCTACCAATTTGTCATTATATTTCTTACGCATTATGGACAATTGCCTGCCTTCTTGTTAGGGGTGGGGTAAATGGAAAGTTAGTGTTAGATTGAAGTTTGAGTAGCCCAACTTACGATCCTCTCTTGCAGGTTTTCTTGCATGTGTTTTTTTGTCTCAAAACACGGATTACTTTATTGTTGAACAAGCGTGTGTCGTAACTTGTACATACAATGAAAGTTAAATATGAAACATGATGGTTAAACATGAATGATATCACATTCTAAGAAATGCTTGTATGAATAACTATAATGAATATTTAACATGTTGTATCTAATCATGACATATAGATCACTGCATGACCCTTAATCTAAGCGTCAAATTAGGTGCCCGATAATCTAATAGGGTAACGAGGTGTCAAGAGAGTCTGAGAAAATTTTGTTGTTCCACTATTCATACCTAGCAAGAACTTGCTCGGTTCTTCCTGCAAAAGGAACCTGTGTCAGACAATTAGAAAAGGATCATAGACCCTTGTTCAAATTAGCAAACATCTAGCCTAAATTATAGTGGAGCAAATGAAATTTTTATCTCTGTTTGATCCAAATATGTTGAGCCTAAAATAGAACTTTCTTTTCTTCACCAACTCACCTTCCTTGGGTATAATGTGTTGGATTTGCTCCCTCCTTGGACATGTGCACCTCAACTTAGGACAAAATCATAAGTTGAGGGTGGCTAACGCAGAAACTAACCTCGTCCTGGCCCTGACACAACATTGGTTAATGTGTACCTCAACTCATGGAAAATTCATAAGTTAAGGGTGGTTATTATGAATGAAGACCCGAATAATAGGTATGAAAATAATAACATGGAAAATAAAATAAAAAGTGATGGTGATCGTCAATTGTACTTTCAGGCATCCGAAAGAAACTCGGGTAAATCTAACCAAGTGTAGGGATGTTGAATCGTCGATCAGATCAGAAACAACCCCATTATCCGATGTTGAAGAAAACCAATGTATTGAACGACGAGAAGCATCGACGAAGCGTAGGTGAATCAAGGGACCGTGTTGATGGTCCGTTGATTGGATCAGAGAAGATGCAAGATGAAGGTTGAGAATTTATGCTAAGTATGGACTTACAGAGGCAGTCGACGGTCCATCATTTTGGGGGGTCATCGATTGAAGTCGCATTTTTTTGATAACATTCCTTATTTGAATTCCTTTACTTTTTGGATAATGTTTTTATATATCGGGTGTAAAACCTCATTTTTGGTTTGGATTCTATTACTAGTTTCTTAGTTTTGTTCTTGGAGATTTATGTATGCAACTTGGGCATTAATTCAAATTTCTGGATTTTGTTTTCAAGTGAATTTTGTGATTTCAAGTTGAATTTCTAGATTTTCTTTAAATTTGTCAAAGTAAGTTCATGACTTATTGTTTATCAACCATGAATTGTGTTCTTCTATGCATGGGTAACTAAATCCACAACTAGGGTTGTGGGAACCATGGTTTATTAACAAAGTAAATCAAGCTTCATAACATTTCTCAAATAGGTTATTCCATGCGTTGAAAATTCTTTTGCTTAGAAGTCTTTTTAATGACTGCATGCGTCAGAACTCACCTTATTGGTACTTGCTGAACCAAGAGGGTAGTTAATAGGAAAAAAATTATCAACATAGATTTAGTAGGATACTATCTAATAGGTTAGTCTCGATTTGTGAAAAGTAATAACTAAGACAAACATCGAATACGATGCTTAATATAAAGTAAAGGTAAGGGTTAGTAACTTAAACACACGTAGCCGGATCAAGATTCTGAGTGAAATTCTCTATATGCTGAACCAAGGATTTAGAGATACTGTTACGCTCAAATTACACTTCCCTAATGAAGTAATAAGGGGTCGTATCAAGTAACGAACCAAACTATCAAGTTGGGGTCAATCCCACGAGGAAAATGATTTAGACTTAACTTTAATGTTCGATTACATAGATTTAGTCAAGTCCTTTTCAAAAACTAGTAAGTAAAGGGGTGGTTTTGTGAAACAAAAGTGATTTAATGTTGTGAAATAAAACAAGTAGCAAGAGTGAATTATTGGTGTTTATCAAATTGTGAGAGAAACTAGGGTGTAAGTGTTCCCTATAGGTTCATAACGCCATAATCCTAGCTATAACAATTATTTCCTAGTGTTTTTCATGCAAAGTGATAAGTTATGTATCTCTAATCCTTGGTTCGGCATTTAGAGAATTTCACCCCGTGTCTTAGTCCGGCTATGTGTGTTTAAGTTACTAACCCTTTGATATATCGTTGTTTGACGGTATTTTTAATGCTTTTTCCTTAAGTTTAATGTGTGTCCAAAAGCCTTTTTGTATTAATTTTTATGTAAGTTTATATTTATTTGCAGGAAATCCGTCTAAAAGATGAACGCGGAGGTTTTTGAGCAAGAAATGTAGAAAAGTACCACCTACAGAGCTTGTGACGGTCTGTCGTGCCTGTGAGGGTCCGTAGGTGGCATCGTAGTGAAGCTGCTGAAGAAAGATGGAGAAGTCTGACCAAGTGTGGGGTTACGTAGTGCGTGATGGACCGTCGTAGCCATGATGGTTTGTCCTGCTGATTCGTCATGAAGATCAGAGAAGTAGTCCCAGTACCCAAATTCCAAGAGTTCTAGTGTTATGGAACAGAGACCTTCGATGGACCGTTGTTCCTGTGACGATCCGTCATACCTGCTGTCAAGGATAATGAAGAGAGCAGCAGAAGAATTTGCAAAGTATGGGACGACGGAGTCCATGCAACCCGTCGTGATCACGACGACCCATCGCAAGGTCCGTCGACCCAGCCGTGTTTTGACAGATTTTAAGCAAATGGAGTTCTTCTTTGATTAGGTTTTTTTTTTATAAATAGTTCTAAAAACCTCCTTTTGGGGGTTAGACTCTTGATTATTTTTAGCTTCTTTTGTGGATTACACTTGGTGATTATTATTACACTTTTGGAGAATCTTTAGTCTTCAATTAATTTCAGTAATTGATTGTTGGTGATTTTGTTGATTAATCTAGTGAACTTCTGGATTTTATTCTTTCTCATTGAAGTAAGTGCATGAATTCTTATATTACATATTTGAATATTGTGATTATTACTATGGGTAACCAAACTCCATAACTAGGGTTGTGGGAACCATAGGCGAATAATGAGGTAAAGCCTAACTAAAATAACAATTCTAGAATAGTGTCTTGCATGTATTGATAATTCTTTCGCTTAGAAGTCTTTTTAACGGATGGCCAACGTTAGAACTCGCCTTAATGCTAATTGCCGGACCAAGGAGGTAGATAATAGGAAAATAATTATCAACATAGATTTAGTGTATACTATATAATAGGCTAGTATTGATTGGTACGAGGTAATAACTTAGTCAAATATCGAATATAATGCTTAATATGAGGTAAAGGTAAGGGTTAGTATTGCAACACACGTAGCCGGACCAAGGTGCGGAGTGAAATGTTCTAGATGCCGGACTAAGAATTTAGAAATACATAACATATCACTTTGCATGCAAGATACTAGGAAAGAATTGTTATAGTGATAATTATGAAGTTAGAAATCTGTGGGGAACACGTAAACCCTAGTTACTTTCATTAATTGATTAAACTCCAACATTTGAGGTTGTTAGTTGTATCCTTTAATATAGCTAGTTATTTTCATTCATTTAGAAGTTAAAAAAACCCTTTTATTGTCTTTGTTTTCCAAGGAAATGATTGACTAAATAATAGTAATAGTAGATTGAAGTTAAGTCTGAACTATATTCGTCGTGGGCACGATCCCAACCTCATTACTTGGGTTCTTTACGTGATACGACTGCCTTTTTACTTCTTATTTGAGAAGTAACTTCGAATGTATCACCTTTGCCTTTACTTCATATTAAGCATCATATTCGATGTATGGATTAGTCATTACTTCGCACCAATTAAAACTTGTCTATTAGATATTATCAACTAAATTTATGTCGATAATTCTTTTCCTATTAACTACCCCTTTGGTCCAGCAAGTAGTAAAATCAGGCGAATTATTATGCGTACAGTTGTTAAAAAGACTTCTAAACAAAAGAATTATCGATGCATGCAATAACCTATTTTCGAATTGTTATTTAGCTAGGTTTATGTTGTTAATCACCCATGGTTCCCACAACCCTAGTTGTGGATTTACTTACCCATTCTTATATGAACACAATTCATAATTGATAAATAATCAATCATGAACTTACTTTGACAAATTCGAAGAAAATCTAGAAATTGAACTTTAAATCACACAATTATCTTAAAAACCAAATCCCGAAATTTGAATTAATTCTCAAGTTGCGAAAACAAATCTCCAAGAACAAAAGTATGAAACTAGTAAAAGAAACCCCAAAACAAGGTTTTTCACCCTATTTATAATTAAAAAAGGATTCCTTAATTAAAAGGAGTTGAAATAAGGAAATTTTATCCAAAACACGACTTTAATCGAAGACCATAGCAGACGGTCCGACGATGAAATGACGGACCGTAAACTACCTTTGTCGGTCCATACTTAGCATCTTTTTTCAGCCTTCACTTTGCATCTTCTCTGATCTAATCGATGTACAAACAAAATAGTCCATCGATTGACCTACGGTCCGTCGATGCTTCTCGCCTTTCCATACTTTTAGATTTCTTCAACACTGGGTACCGGAAATTCTCTGATCAAATCGATGTTTTTCTAGGATGGTTCGTCGATTAGCCGACAGACGTTGATCCTTCCATATCCACACACTTAGTTAGAATTCCCTGAGTTGCTTCCATATAACTGAACCTCCAATCGACATCACGACCTACGATCGGTCGATGAGACGACGGGCCGTCTATGGCCTCATGGGTCACTTGTGCACTTATTCTTCATAGCCTTCTGCATTTTAGTTATGAACAACTTTCCTGCAAAGCAAAGACAAAAACATATTAAAATTACTACAAAAAGTCTCTAGACACACACCAATCTTAAGGAAAAAGCATTGAAAGTACCGTGAAACCAAGGTACATCAACACCCTCAACTTAAATTCGTTGTTTGTCCTCAAGTGACGCACTATGACACAACACTTTGTACACAAGTATCCTCTTCTAGCTTCTGCAATCACATGTCTATCAATCCCAACTTTTTTATTTTCATTGATTTAGTGGATGTTTCTTTTCTTAAGTTTTATAGGATTATTCATGTGGATCAGACCATGAAACAGACTCACCATGCACTGACACCTCTACGTTTTTGTCTATTGCCAAGGAACCAAATTTTTGATATTGCAACTTGTGCCTTCACTTCAAAAGATATCCTCTTTTTTCAGATAGTGATTTTAACTTTGAGTATAAGGATCATTGTTTAACACTCATGCTCAAAACAAAGTCACACCTAGTTGGTAGTTGTCGCCATAGGCTTGACCTTATTTTCACAGCTTAAGTTCACCATATTAGACTCTTAGGATCACGATAGGACTTTCTTAGCTTGTAACATAGGCTCAAGGTAAGGTATGGTGTACATAGGGGTACATTTTAGTGACTTGTTGCCCTCCTTGAAATTAAGGCTAAGCGTCCTACCTCTTTCATTATCTATTATGCCCTACATTTCTTATCATCTTTGCCTTATTTTCTCCTTTCTTTCTCTTTTATGGAAGTGACTCTTACTTTTTTTGTTTAGCATCTTTTTCTCTTTTGTTGTGTATCCAATTGATAATTTTTACCGAGTCACTTCTATTGTTCACTGTCCCTTTTCTTTTCCACATTACTCTTTTTCATACCCACTTTTTGGGTCATCACTCATAATAGCCACCCTCAACTTATGGCTTTTCCCTAAGTCGATGTACACAATACCCAAGGTTGGGTCAGGTCTAAGACGAGGTCATTTTCTGCATTAGCCACCTCAACTTATGATTTTGGCCTAAGTTGAGGTGAACATGTTCAAGGAGGGACCAGGGCCAACACATTATACCAAGGTGAGTTGAGTTGGTGAACAAAAAAAAAAGGTTCTATTATAGGCTCCACTTTTTGGATCAAAAAGAGGCAACAATTTCATTCAGGTCACTTCACTTTAGGCTAGATGTTTGCTAATTTGAAGAAGGGCTATGATCCTTTCCTAAATGTCTAACACAGATTCTTTTTGCAGGACCAACTGGGCAAGTTCTAGATAGGTAGTTGTCCTGACCCGAATTCTGAAATCCGGATTGCAACCGTCGTCGTTGACCACTCAGAAGTCGCAGACAAGCCTCATCTTTAATTCATCAGATTCATCTAGTTAAATTTGCAAAAATTTAAAATCTTTTTATATGTATGAAGTATACATAGACTTCATATAATTATTAACTAGATAAATCATATACTAAGCTCAACATAAGTGAACAACTATATAACATAAAGAATCAATTCAAAACTGAAGATGAATATATCATAAATAGTTTGCCAAACATGGCCTTATTACAAAGCTATGAAATTAAGGTGCGAAAGAAACGCCAGGTACAACATCCACTAGCTATGTCTAAAACTAAGGCTAGACTAAATCTGTAGCATCCTCAAAATCATGAGGACCAACCAAATGGTTTGGAGAAACGCTGAAGTCTAAACTGTTGCAAGTGTCGTCAACCTTTCCTCTAACCTACACCTATAAAAATAGTAAATAGTAGGGGGTTAGTACACCACTTGTGCTAAGTATGGGTGTAGGCACACATACATATAAAGCTATGCATGATCAATGAAATTTCTTCCTAAACGACATGCTATTTCTCGAAAGTCTAGTCACTAGACTTTCTTAATTCATTGGTTGTGAATTGTGGTATGAATATGATGTATTTCAATGCATTCAAAGCACACAAATAATTTTCTATATGATTACAATATATTAGTATCAACATAATTTTAGAACAAGTCGGGCGAAGATTTACGATTTTGATCATGTTAGGCCGAGAGCTCCTTTTTGTACACTTAGATTATTTTTTCAGTCTTTTTCTCCTTCTTGTTCTGTAGTTCAATAACTCCTTTGGTCCTATGTTTTACTTACAAGTGCAATGATTCATTGTAGTCCCATACCTATAATGAATCGATGTAAGTAATCCAAGGACTAAGGAATGATTTCTCTACCTTATAGTGAGTCATTATTTACACTATATATTCATTACCTTTCCTAAGCAATTCTCGATTAATCATTCCATTGATTTCATTACTTTCATGTTTTATGTATTATAAATTTCATATACATGAGACTTTGGAATCGTTGATATAGCATAAGACATCTCAAGTGAGGGCCCAACATATGGGACCTCAACTTGAAGGCCTTCTTTAGCAAACATAGAGTCTTCTTCATTCGTTAATTTGTACTTCACATTATTCATTTAATTCATTTGTAGGATGATGTAAACACCATCTATACCTAGGATGAAGTTTAAGACTCTCATCGGGATCATGAAGTGCAATGACCAAGAATGACCAAATGTCATAACTTGAATCAGATTTCACGTCCTGATTGTCTTGCGCAAACACCTTCAGTATCGTTCATTTCATTATCTTTAATACATTGAGGAACTCCAACCTTAACCAACATAGATTATGTGAGCAACATAAAATCCATTGTCTACCCCAAACTGAAAAGAGGTGGAATCACAGGGCAAAGTGATTCAAAACATGCTAGAGTACATGGGAATTGAACCCCGATAGATCCCTATATTTTGGCAGTATAGGTTCGAAGACTAGATATAAGGAGACCCATACCCGGCATGATAGACAGTCTCATCTCATGAGAGTTATGTGAACCTCGCCCTTCCCGAAAGAAGGTATCACCGCTCATAGCTAGTCTACGGGTGCTCAGTTTATAGTTCCATTTCATTAAACTCATACGTCATGGAAGCTGGCTTCTAGTATAAGGACATAATATCTCAATAGATGATTTCTCATCTCATCATTAGTATTAAGTATACATCAATCTCAATACTTTCATTAGAGTGTACATAGAGATTGGTCTCTTCATTAGCTTTACACTCTCATAGGTGAGTACGTTTTGGTAATACTTACTTACATTATTGATGACTTGTCATCCTTTTATTTACATTGATGAAATGTGAATTTTCCTTACATGACATCTTTGGTGTTAATGAGACTTGTCTCACACATTCTAACATCTTCATTAATGAGTACTTTTAATATAGTAGCTTAGGTGTAAGTGAGACTTTTCTCACTTCTTTTAACACCTCATTCTGGTCACTTTCTGAAGTTAGACATCTTTAGTTATGTTATTACTCATGTTACACGCTTACTTTCGTTTGATAGCTTCATATCATTGTTTATGGACGATAAGAACTTCACTCAATGAATTACATATGTTCATAGTTCATTTGGTTAGGGCATGTTGGGACTTGTCCCAATGTTTGGCATGCCTTTGGATATGGATTCATTGAATTACCTTAGATGTTCTTATATTGTCATTTCAATACTTTGGTTACATATGATTGGCACAAAATTAGTATTGGCCTAGAAAAATTGAAAACTGGCTTCATAGCCAATTTATTGGCACAAGCCAAAGTTACACTCATTCATGTTTAGTTTGGTATACCTTAGAAATTAGTTAATCTTTCAATTATTCATAGATAACATTATAGCCAATTTCATTCATCACTCTTAGACGATGTATTGTTAGCCATTTTATTGGCATAAGGCATGCAATTCATTCAAGTATAATCTCATGGAATCATAAGCCAATTGTATTACATATTTTGAAAATAATGTTGTAGACAAATTTATTGGCATAAGCCAAACTTTCATTACACTTGAACTTTTAATCTTTGATTTACTTACAATAACAATTCAATGCTTGGCCAAGCTATGAAGTTATTTTGGCATTGTAGATTCATGAACTAGCTTTGATTCTTTATGAAAGTTATAACTACTTATTCAATGCTATTAAGTTCACAAGTATGTGTGGATAAGGTATGTTGGGACTTGTCCCATTGATTGGCATACCCTATGTTCTGAGTTCATTGATGTAGAGATTGGCATCACTTTGTTAGTATAACTTTACCAATTTTGGGAGATAATATTTTGGACATAGTTTTGCTAGCCAATTTATTGGCGTAAACCAAACTTTCACATATGGTAGTCATTTAAACTTCATTTATAGTACGCCAACCTTATTACATTCGATTAAATTATAATTATCATTCAATGAACAGCCTATAACAGTATACACAACTTCATAAACAACTCATAACAACTTAATCTTTCTCTAACACAAAACTAAGCATTATGTCATTCCTTAATCTCTGTAACTAGTCACTCAATCATCCGAATCCAATCTATAGACCTCATTTATCATTAATAAATCAAGAACTTATAAAATCAGTTAGAACCACATACCAACAACATGTTCAATATTACATCTACATACTTAAATAGTCGGGAAAAAGGATAAAACTAGGGAGATGGACGTTCAATAATATCATTTGGAAACAACCCTAGTTTTTAAATTAATGAGTTTGAAACGTTTGAAATGCCTATTGGATAAAGATTTTGATGAGAGAAAACCCATACCTTAAGTAGAACTTAATATACGAAGACCACCTTGAACGAACCTTGAAAATCATCTAAGAAATTTTTTTTCTTGTGTTTTGTTCACTATTTTTCTCACACTTGTTTTCTGGATTTAGTCGTGTATTTGTTTGAGTTTTAATGTGGTTTTTAGGTTTAGGAACTGACCTTGACTTATTCAACTTAGGTTTTAATAAGCTAATTAAATAAATAAATTAACTAATTACTAAAAAAACCCTCCTAAGTTGACTATACACAGGAGAACATAACACTTAGTCAAATCAGGAAATTGATGTTGACTATGATTTTGGTCAACATTTTGACTTTATATTAATCAATTAAATCCTTAATTTAATTAATTTAGGTACCTAGGGTAAGTACTAAAGTACCCTCAAGTCATTGGAACCAAAATTAACCCTTTTTGACCATCCTAGGTAAATACTAGGATGTTTCTTGAGTTGTACTAGGTTAGTGTAAGAATTTTGTTATACCCCTTTAATTTAATTAATTAAATGGATAATTTAATTAATTAAGTGACATAGGGTAATTACTAAAGTACCCTCCAGTCGTTATAACCATAAGTAATCCTTTGAACCATCCTAGGTTAGGTACAAGATTGTCTTCTTCTTGTTTTAACCGAAATCTGGAAATTGTTTTGTGATTTTGGTTTTTCCCCTTTAAATTAATTAATTAAGTTGCTAAATTAATTAATTAATTAGCCGAGGTTAATTAATAAATTCACCTTAGTTATTAGGATCTTACTAACTCTTTGGACCATCCTAGGTTAGTTACTAGGTTGTCCCTTTCTTGTCTTAACCAAAATCTGAAAATTTCCTCTCTTTTTTTTTTTGGTTTTAGCCCTTTTAAATTAATTAATTAATTAATTTGATAAATTAATTAATTAGGTAACCTAGGATAATTACTAAAATATCACTGAGTTGTTAGGACTATAACTAACCTTTTGGACCATACTAGGTTAAGTACTAGGTTGTCTCTTTAACTAGTACTAGGTTAGTGTCAACCCGATTTTGGTCATAGGTTGTCGGGTGCACTAATGGGTCCACTTCAATTAGTCCTACGTTATTTAGCTATTTGGGGCAGTAGTTTAGAGTCTAAAATTGCTTAGGAAGTTAGGCCCCACATGGAGTGGTCCCTTATGCACATTTTTGTCCCATTAACTACCCTAACCGAATTTCGGTTAGGGTGGTCCCCTTCTTTGGTGCTTATTCACATGTCTTTCACATGTGATTGAACATGGGTTTGTTGTACTTTCATCACTAACTATTAGTTTATGGTTCCTTTGGGGATGTTTACTTATTGTCCCAAGGACCCTCACTATGTCGTTAGGCACTGCTTAATTTACATGATCATTTTGAATGGTCATGTGGAATGGTTCTAGGCTTGACACTTGGATGTCTAGTACTTTGTATGAAACTATTCATAATGGATTTTCTTTTAGCTTAGGGTCTTCATTGCAGGTACATTTATTGAACATCAATCTTCTATTGGGGTATGGCAATCCAAAAAGTATATTTCTTACTCGTATATAGAAAATTGGCTAATATCCCTTAGCCAATTTTTCTATACTATGCCCAATATTTCTCAATATTTGGCATTGGGGTGCCTATGTACCCCTAATAGGCTATCCTAAGGGTATATTGGTTTTTCATTAGACATATGATTTTCCAGAATGTTACAGTACCAACAGGGGAACAATCAAATCTCCTCACACTCTCTTGACACCTCATTATGCTATCAGATTACCGGTCACCTATTTTGAGTGTTAGAGTGAGTATCATGCAGTGGGTGCATCTCTATGTTATGATTAGAGCCAACATTCAAAATTCGTTATACCTATTCATGCAAGCACTTTCTTAGAATGGGATATCATTAGAGTTTAGCCAGCATGCTTCATTTTTCACTTTCATACTTTGTACAAGTTATGACACATGCCGATTCAACAGTAAAGTAATTAGTCTCTTGGGGCAAAAGAACATAGGCAAGAAAACCACCAAGAGAGGATACTGAGTTGGGTTACTCAGACTTCACCCTAGCTCTCACTTTCCATTTACCCCACCCCCAACAAAAAAAACATGCAATTGTCCCCAATGAATAAGAAATATAAATATAGGGTGGTAGGTAAAGCAAACCTGAGGCGCATAGCACCGAATATCAACAAGCAGGCGGGTCCGGTTTCCCAGATTTCGCACCCTTAGTAGGGACACCCTCAATTGTGCCCACAACAGTATCTGCACCCTTAGAGGTGCTCCTCTCAACAACCTCCATTCCAGAACTAGATGCCCCTGCAGTTAACTCTCTAGCCCTTAATAGACAGGCCTCCTCATCAAGCAACGAGGCTCTCCTCGCAGCCTCCAACTCTGTCCGCTCCTTCTTCCGAGCACGAGCATCGTTGCCTTCACTGGTATAAAAGGAATAGTGCCTCTTTTAACACTCAATTGGCGCCAGCGGTGGTGTAGTAGTTGTGAGGAACAGTGTCGAATGCATTATCTCCTCCATGAGCTCCACAGGTACGCTATAAGGATTGGGTCCCTTTATCTCAAGTATACCATCCAGACTTCCCCAGACTCGCACAACCTCCAGAAGAGTCATCAATTCAATGGTGGGGGCTAGGCGTGCTAGAACTCTAAACTCAAACGCATTGAGGTGTTGGTGGACAGCCTGTATCTATCGCTCCATCTGCTGAGCCACCCTCTTCTCAATCTGGTCCTCAGCCTCGGCAATAGATCTCTGCATCCAAGGATGGATGTGATGCAGTAAGATGGCCATCTGGGCCTCTAAGTTCTAGACCTTAGGAATCTGGACCTGTGTTGCTGATGGTGGAGTGGACAGGTAAGAGCTAGGCGCCCTACTAGTGCCTGGGACAGACTTGGCCATGGTGGTATCGGTAGTCTAAGAAGTGGCAGGTTCAGCCCCTTGGGCTTGATCTACCGTATCCGCCAACTTCTCACTCAACGGCTGCAAATCAACTCTCAACCCTCACCTTGGTGTCACCACATTGGCCTCATCCCTGATGAGACCGATATCTATTATCCCGGCAGGAATACGGAGGACATATCTGTGCCAAATGGTAAATTAGCATCCTTGCATAACTGGAAAATCATATACTGAGTTATACCTTGGAATCTTTGTATACCTTGTACTAGCCATGTATGTACCACAGGTTGGGCTAATCAACAACCGGTGCAGAGACCTCTTCCTGGGGTTCCAGAGCAGACTCTAAACTTTGGGCCTCATTAGATGAGGCATTGCAGGCAGGAACGTGTGGGACAGTGGCTCCCTCTGATCTTGAACTGGAAGTTGTGGCCACATTCGCCCCTGTAGAGTGGGCCAATTTTCAACCAGAAGCCTCCTCGGAGCCAGATGCTCCCTTAGAACCCGAGAAAGACCCAGAAGGTGTGCCGGTAAGTGTGCGCTCCTTATCAAACTGGGAGGCAGTGACTAAATTGGGATCTACCTTTTTGGGGGTGCCTTGAGTTGCTCTAGAAGCAGGTGTAGGGGTCCGAGTTCCAGGGGCACGTATTTTGGATCCTGATCATCATCCAATATGCCGATTAATCATCGGGAAGGATCCACAGACTTGGACCTCCCTTAGAATAGATGATGTCCAGTTTTGGGGCCATAAGTACCTGAAAAGCACCTTGTTAGTCTCATTGTAATTAATCTACAGAAGCAACATAATCAAGACAGAATCTGGAAACACAATACAAAGGTCATTGTAGAATTTTAGGATTGGGATATAGGCACTTTCGACGGCCCTCTGATGTATGGAATGTGGACTTCTAAAATTTGCTATGAGTCCACCGATGGACACTATTGATGTACCGTCGATTCATCGATGGTCCTTCGATAGTGTCCGTCAGTGGATACTTAGCAAATTTTAGAAGTCCATATTCCACAGAACTCTCAGTTGGAAACGAGAGACGTGCAGAACGGCCCATCGATCAATCGATAAATCGTAGTCCACTTTCGTCGTCTGACATTTAGAATAATTCAGAAAATTGTAGAACTCACATTTTCAATTAGAAATGATAGACGTGCGGAATGGACCATCGATGAATCGAAGGACTGTAGTCCACTTCCATTGTTCCAAAGTTGAGCATATTTTGTGGTTAGCCATCCACGTACCTCATCAACGGACTGTCGATCAACCGATGGTCAGTAGAAGGGGTCTCGTGCTGTTAATCAGAAACAGGTTTTTAGAACTTGGTTTTAAGAACACAATTTGACAGTTTTAAACAGATCACAAGTTCACCCAATACATGATACAAGTTAGAGGACCAATTCGTCATCCTTAGGGCTTTGATTTCACAAATTTTGATCATGGATTCTACGAGACTATCATGCCCTACGTCAGAAAACAATAAAATAAATTAAATTTACACATATTCAACCCCAAAACCATTCACTTTGTATCATTCTAAGGGACATAGAACCCAATTTGAACGAGTTTAACATACAATTTTATCCTTAAGTCAAGACCCACATACAATTTATTTGATTCCACAAGCAAATGGATGAAAATTCATTCAGTAGAGGGAAATGAAATACTTGTAAAATGTAGTAGACTGAATGAGTGGGTGATATTGCAACACCAACCTATGTGTCTGCCTTGCAACAACCACCGGAGAACACACAAAGGAGATGGAATAAAAACTAGGGATTAGCGTTTTGGGATTTCTGGGTGTTTGGGAGAATTGGAATAATTTGGAAGAAAATGGAAGGAAGTGATTGTGGGAGTTAATGGAGGAAGAAGGGAATAAGGGGAGGAAAACAATTGAGAGGGAATTTGAAAAGGTGTGGGAGGGAATTTGAAAAGGTGTGGGAGGGTAACTGAATGGATATATGTTAATATAGCCAGCCAGGTGGGGTTAGGTCACTGGTTTTTGTAAACTGACAGTACCTCATCGACAATCTGCAAGTCAGTCGACGGTCCGTCTATTGGATTGTCGATTGTGACCTAACTTCGATAAAAATTTATAACATACATGGGATCTAGGGGAACCATCAACAGTCCGTCGATGGAACTACGGCCTGTCGGTTGATCCGTAGATCTGTGCACCAGACCAATTTTTGCAGAATTCTTGTGGTTTGGTCCTTGCACATTGAGCACCCACTCAGTCATTGTTTTTGTGTTTTATGGACACTTTTTAGACACGGACCCTAAACTACTCTCTAGCCAACATACTAAAACATAAAAGAACATCAACACATGAAATTGAGTAAAACAAAACGAAACAAAAGAATGCACATATTCTTATAAAGAAAATAAAAAACTATTATTTGCTAGAGGATACACATTCGATTGCCTCCAAAGAAGCGCTTGATTTAACGTCGCGGAACGAAGCAAGACCCTTGATTATACAGACTTCATCAAGGTGATATGCCTCAATCGCTTCATGGTCACTCTCTGCATGCCCTAGGTAGATCTTGATTCTTTGACCATTTACCATGAACCTTGTACCCTCCTTGTTCTCCAACTCAACCGCTCCATGTGGGAACACTTTAGTTATCAAGAATGAGCCAGTCCATTTGGACTTGAGTTTGCCCGGAAACATGCGCAGCCAAGAGTTAAATAGAAGCACCAAGTCCCTAACCAAAAATTTGCGCTTCTGAATCTTTTGGTCATGGTACTTCTTAATTTTCTCTTTGTAGAGGGATGAATTTTTGTATTCTTTTAGGAGAAATTCATCAATCTCATTCAACCCATTAAGTCTATGTTCCACTGCTTCATTCCAATCTATCTTCAGTTTCTTCATCGCCCACATGGTCGTGTGCTCTAACTCAACTGGAAAGTGACAAGCCTTCCCATATAAAATTTGGTGTGGATACATACCTATGGGGTGTTGTATGCAGTCCATTAATCCCAAAGAGCATCATCAAGTTTACTTGACCAATCCTTTCTATTAGCATTCACTGTTTTCGACAGAATCTTCTTGATTTCTCCTTTAGAAACCTCAACTTGTACACTAGTTTATGGATGGTACGGAGTGGATACATTGTGGTGAACCCTATATTTCTGATCCAATATCCTTATGAAAAACTTGTTGCAAAAGTAGGACCCCCCATCACTAATAATGGCCCTAGTGTGCTAAATTTGGATAAGATGTTCTTTATCAAGAATGTAGTGACACTCTTCTCTTCATTGTTGGCAAGTGCTATGGCTTTCACCCATTTTGACACATAATCCACCGCCACAAGAATTTATTTCATCCTAGGAGAACTCACAAATGGGCCCATAAAATCAATGCACCTTTAATCACTAGAATGAGATTTAAAGTAAGCTCTTGCCTCTTCAAAATTCCTTCATCTTTTTGAAACTTATGACATGCCTTGGCGAACTCATGAGTATCTTGGTGGATGGTTGGCCAATAGTACCCACACTGCAAAATCTTATGGGCATTCCGGATGCACCACTATGATGCCCACCCACAGGCGAGGCATGGAATGCCTCCAAAACACTTAGCATCTCAACTTCTGGCACACAATGGCGAATAAGCCCATCAGGACAACTCCGGTATAAGTAAGGCCTATCCCAAAAGAAATTTTTCACATCATGCATGAACTTTTTCCTACGATGAAAGGACAAGATCGATAGGACTATATCACTAGCCAGATAATTCACAAAATTGGTGAACCATGGAATCAAGTCATGAGAAGCGGCCAATAGATGCTCATCAGGTAAGATATCATCAATTTCAACCTTTTCACCCAACTCTCGCATAGCTTCATCCTCTAATCTGGACAAGTGATCGGCAACTTTATTTTCGGTCTCTTTTCAATCTTTCACCTCAAAATCAAAATCTTGCAATAAAGAACCATCTAATTAAACCTAGTTTTGCATCTTTCTTTTCGATAAAATACCTCAAAGTGGAGTGGTTAGTATGCACAAAAACTCTCATGCCAAACAAATAGGAGCAAAATTTTTTGAAAGCAAATACCACCGAAAGGATCTCTTGTTCAGTCAAGTGTAGTTATTTTGTGCTTCATTTATGGTCTTACTAGCATAATAAATGGGGTGAAGTATTTTATCCCTTCTTTGTCCAAACACCAAGCCAATAGCAACCCTGATAGCATCACACATCACCTCAAATGGCTTACTCCAATCCGGGGAAATAATTATGGGCGTAGACACCAACTTCTCCTTCAACTCTCTAAATGCCTTCAAATAGGATTCATCAAAATAGAATATAGATTCCTTCTCTTGTAACTTTCACAAAGGATGTGCAATTTTTGAGAAATCCTTAATAAATCTCCAGTAGAAGCCTGCATGCCTAAGAAAACTTCTCACACTTTTTTGCAGAAATGGGGGGGGGGGAGGAAGTCTCTCAGTAACCTCAACTTTTGATCGATCAACCTCTATCCACTTCTCTGAGATGCGATGTCCCAATAAAATACTGTCTTTCATCATGAAGTGACATTTTTCCAATTTAGCACAAGGTTGCAATCTTCACATCTTTTGAGAACCTCGGGCAAGTGACTCAAACAACGATCAAAAGAGTCGCCAACAACTGAAAAGTCATCCATAACTACCTCAATAGTATCCTCCACCATATCAGAGAATATCGACATCATAAATCTCTGAAAAGTAGCCGGTGCATTACACAACCCAAAAGGCATCATCTTGAATGTGAATTTCCCATAAGGGCAAGTAAAGGTGGTTTTATCTTGATCATCCGGTTCAATAGAGATTTGATTGTAACCCGAATAACCATCAAGAAAATTGTACCATCATTTTCCGGTGAGTCTATCTAACATCTGATCCATGAAAGGTATAGGGAAATGGTCATTCTCAGTCCATGCATTCAACTTCCGGTAATCCAGACAAACTTTTCATCCGGTCACCAGCCTCATTGGAACAAGCTCATTCTTCTCATTAGGAACCACTACCGTTCCCCCCTTTTTGGGCACACACTGAACAAGGCATACCCAACTACTATCTGCAATAGTATATATGACTCTGGCATACAACCACTTAATAATCTTCTTCTTAACTACCTCTTGCATAGGTGGATTCAAATGTCTTTGGTGCTAAATAATTTTCTTGTGATCGGGCATGCGTTGGATTTTGTTTGAACATATACCGGGTATGATCCCAATAATATCCGCAATATTCCAACCAATGGCTCATTTGAACATATTTAAATTTGTAACAGACACTCTACTTGTTCCATATTCAAATATGATACAATGAGTACCGGAAAAGTGTCATCTCTTCCAAAGAATACATACCTCAGATGAGGTGGTAGAGACTTAAGCTCTAATTATGGGGCATCCTCAATAGATGGTTTCGCAGGTAGAGACTCCCGATGCTTCATATCTAGCTCCAATTTCTTTGGTTTGAACCGAAATCACCTCGATCAAGTACCTCAACCAACGATCAATACTCCTCAATACCATTAATTTCAAAATTCATGATCACTGCCGCTAGTGTCTCAACACCAAGGTGCTCTTAGATTCGTAACTCAGACGTACTCTCAATCTTGTAGGATATAGCACATACCGTTTGGAGCTCACCACGCTGCTTCATGGACCTACAAATGTTGAAAGTTTCTTCTTCATTATTTAAGCTAAACTTCATCTGTTGTTTTTCCATGTCAACCAAGGCATGACAAGTAGCAAGGAATGGCCTCCCAAGAATAATAGGCACCTCAAAATCCACCTCACAGTCAAGAATCACAAAATCGACTGGAAATATAAAAGACTCCACCTTCACTAAAACATTATGGAGTATCCCAATAGGCCTTTACATTGTTCGATCAGCCATCAGTAATCGCATCATAGTGGGCTTTGGGTCACCCAAACCCAGCTTTTTATAAATGGAGAGAGGCATGAGATTTATGTTTGCATCGAGATCACATAGTGTTTTAGCAAAGTGTGACAAACCGATGGTACATGGAATAATGAAAGCGCCCGCATCTTCTTTCTTTTGAACAAGAGACCTTTTACAAATAGCAATACAATGTTGCATTCGGTCATCATCCTCAAAACTTACAGATCTCTTCTTTGTAACCATATCTTTCTATCAAAGGGAAACTGATGGAAAGTTGTTTCAACATAGTAATAAAATGCCGGTATTTACCATCCTCATTCTTCTTCACCAATCTTTGCAGGAATGGTGGTGGGGATGTAGGAACAAGGATCACCTTTTGGGGTATCTCTGCTTCTTTCACCGTTTTGTCTACAAACTCACCACTAGCTTCCACTACCTAAATATTTCTTGTGGATCAGTGATTTGCTTACTCCTTCAAGTAGTGACTGTCATGCAATGTCCATCATTTTCTGGATTTTGGACGATGATGCTAGGAAGAGTACCCAGTTGACGTGGGTTCACAGTAGTAGACAATTGGGCCATTTGCAACTCATGATGCTTGATTGAGACTGCATTTGCATCCAACTTTTGCCCAATATTAGCCAACTCACTTCTCAACTCCGTAGCGTGCTCATCACTACCATCAAACTTCCTTATCATCTTTCGTAACATATCTTTAACTCGCACCATATTACCTCCACCATCCCTAGGAGCAACTTTCTAATTTTCAGGAAGAACATAGGGGCCACTTTGATCATTTCTGTTACCATAATTACCGCGGTTGAAGTTGTTGTCTCGGTTGTAGTTTCAATCTCAAACATAATGTTCCTCTCTGTTGTAATTCCCGTAGTTCCGCCTCGATTTCCTTGACCTTGGCGTCAATTCTCCTTATTAGAGTCTTGGAAATTCGGTCGGCAACCCCCCGTCTGCTGATTCACTGCATAAGACTCCTCTTCATAGTAGTAGTTATCTGCTGGCGGTGGTGGTTTAGTAAAATTCACCGTATTTACTTTCTCTTCACCCGGTGACATGTTTCAATACCAACCCGAGCTCAGTTCTCATTTGAACCATCTCTTCACGAATCTCATCTGCAGCCAGGTTGTGTGTATCTTGCACTGTTAAGGTGTTTCTCCTATTGTCCGACTTCCTAGTGCTCCAAGCATTATTGTTGCGTGAGATTTTCTCCAACTTCTCTGTGATCTCTGCATATGTGCACTCACCATAAGAACCACCCTTAATATTATCAAGCACTGCCTTATTATTATCATCTTGCCCCCTATAGAAGTACTCTTTCAACGACTGATCATCAATGCGGTGGTTTGGTAAACTTATCACAAATAAGGTGATTTTATCCCAAGAGATACTCACCAACTCCCTAGGCAATACCACAAAGTTGTTCACTCTATGTTTGTGGTTGAGATTTTGAGACACCGGGTAGCATCGTGCTAGGAACACATCCCTCAATTGGTCGCAAGTATAGATCGAATTATAGGGCAACTTAGTGAACCATATTGCGGCCTCTCCCGTCAGTGAGAGAGGGAACACTCTTAACCCGATTACTTCCATGTCCAAGTCTGGCCTCCCTACACAACTCATACACAAGAACCTCAGTTTGGCGATGCGAGCATGTGGATCCTCATATGGTAGCCCCGAAAACAATCTTATGGCGGTGAGTATCTGCATCATGTTACTAGTTACCACGAATGTGTGACCTTGTGGTAGAGGAGGTATGACAAGAGGTCCATCAGAGTCGATGATGTTAATGTTGCCTCTGTATAACTCTTGAGGGTGTGGGACGGAAGGTCGTCTCCTCAAAGCACCATCACCAGGGTTGTCCACAATCACTTGGTTGTGAGCATCAACCGGCGGAGCAGGTTGACGGTTGATCCCATCACCTAGATTTGAAGGATTCTGTTGATCATTTATTCTGCGGAGTGTACGGTTATGTTCAAGATCGAATGGTACGATTAGTTCTCCTCGGCTTCGTGTACTTAGCATAAACTAGAGCTAGACCTGAGACAAACAAAAAACAAAAGAAAAAAGTAAAACTAGGAAATTGTTGACTAAAATTAAGTAATGATATTAAAGTTAATCTAAAAGCCACTTTCCCCGGCAGTGGCACCAAAATTTGATACGCTCAAATTACACTTCCATTAAAAAGTATAAGCGGTCGTACCAAGTAAAGAACCAAACTATTAGGTTGGGGTCGATCCCACGAGGAAAATGATTTTAGACTTAACTTTAATATATGATTACCTCTATTTAGTCAAGTCCTTTCCGAAAACTAGTAATTAAAGGAGGTTTTTTGTGACAAAAGTGTTGTAATGTTGTTAAATCAAACAAGTAGCAAGAGTGAATTATTGGTGTTTATCAATTTGTAAGATAAACTAGGGTGTAAGTGTTCCCCATTGGTTCGTAACAACATAATCCTAGCTATAACAATTCTTTCCTAGTATTTTGCATGCAAAGTGATAAGTTATGTATCTCTAAATCATTGTTCTGGCATTTAGAGAATTTTACCCCGTACCTTGGTCCGGCTATGTGTGTTTAAGTAACTAACGTTTACTTTTACTTCATATTAACATCATATTCGATGGATGCCTTAGTTAGTACTTCACACCAATCAAAACTAGCCTGCTGATAGTATCCACTAAATCTATGTCGATAATTCTTTTCTTATTAACTACCCCCTTGGTCCGTCAAGTAGCAATAAGGCAAATTCTAACGCGTGCACTAATTAAAAGAACTTCTAAAAGAAAAAATTATCGATGCATACAATAACCTATTTGTGAATTGTTATTTAGCTAGGATTATGTTATTAATCACCCATGGTTCCCACAACACTACTTGTGGATTTAAGTACCTGTGCTTAGAAGATACAAATTAATAATTGATAAATAATAAATCATAAACTTACTTTGAAAAATTCAAAGAAAATCCAGAAATTCAACTTGAAATCACACAATTATCTTAAAAACCAAATTTGGAAATTTGAATTAATGCAGAAGTTGCAAAAAAAAATCTCCAAGAACAAAATTATGAAATTATCAAAATAATCCAACCCCAAAAATGAGTTTTTTCACCCTATTTATAATTAAATAAAAGTCCTAAATTAAAAGGAGTTAAATTAAGGGAAGTTTGTCCAAAACAAGGCTTCAATCGACGACCCCACATACTGTCCGTCGTTTCAACAACGGACCGTCAACTGCCTCCGTCGATCCATACTTAGCATCATTTTTCAGCCTTCACTTTGCATCTTCTCTGATCCAATCGACGTACCAACAGCATGGTCCGTCGATTCACCTACAGTCCATCGATGCTTGTCGTCTTCCATATTGAGTTTTTTCTTCAACACCAGGTAATGGGACATTCTTTATCAAATCGACGTTTTGCCAGGACGGTCCGTCGATCAGCTGACAGACCTTCGATTCTTCCATAGCCCCACACTTAGTATGAATTCCCTGAGTTTCTTCCAGATGCCTGAACCTCCAATCGACGTCACTACCTATGGCCCATTGATTGGACGACGGACCGTCGATGGCCTCATGGGTCACTTCTGCACAAATTCTTCAATGCCTTCTAAATTTTAGTTTTGGACAACTTTCCTACAAAATAAAGACAAAAACATATTAAAATTACTACAAAAAGGCTCTAGACACACAGCAATCTTTAGGAAAAAGCATTGAAAGTGTAATTTGAGCGTATCACTCGTCCTCTATCAGAACAACCAATGGGGCACCTTGACCCCCAACTGCTGATGCAAGATCATTCTCAACCGTAGGATCCATTGGTAACTTCCCCACCGTATCCGAAATAATTGGGGTTTTCTGCTGCTCTTTGGTCTGTGACCCCTTTCTAGTTTGAGAGTCATGTACTGAGGCGGTCGCACCACACCCTGAGTAAATATCTCAAGCACACTTAACACCCTCAATAATGTATCCTGAAGCAAATGTGTGACTGCGGGCTCTGGAGGAACCTTGGTCCCCTTTATCATCAATCTAAGGCTCTTGAGAGACCTCTCTAGCACGACATCTCACTGGTGCTGCTCCACAGCCACGACCTCTGGCTAGTGTCATACCACGAGCACGACCTGTATCTAAGGCTCTACCTCTACCCCTAGCTGGGGCCACAAAAGCTGCCTTGGGAAGTGCCTTCCTTATACCACCAGTAACATTAGCTCTAGTCCTCGTCATGTGTAAAAAGAGTAAACAATACTCAATAATAAAGAAGGGAACAACGCATGATGATAAAGAATGAACAAAAAGGAAGTTTCTTAATAGTCTTTATATCCTCTCATAGATAAGTACACACGTCTCCTTACTAATCGTAGAGACTCTATGTAGACTCGACCTGTATACACGTGAGACCTATGAACCTGGGTATGATACCATTTTTTCACGAACCAAAAATGGGTGTGATAGCACTTGTCTTATCCCACCAAGACAAGTCAGCCCAAAAACCTACATCTAAAAAAGTGCAGAAATGAACAAAGCCCAATAACAGATTCTATTACGAAAACAAGTTAACTTAATTCAATCCCTAAAACCAGGTTTTCACGTACACAAGTCTTTAGTGTAAATACTAGAATTAAAATAAAACAGACAAGTCTAAAATGAAGTTGTCTTTCAAGTAAAAGCAAAGTCATAAACTGGAGTAGGAAGGTTCACAGAGGTGACAAACAACTACCTACAATTTCTTCACAAGATGCCTCGAAAAAAAAGAGAATGGAAGGTCTCACGAAGATCCAGGCTCGTAGCCCACAAAAATTTGTAGAATCAAGGGGTGAGTACCAAACCACACGGTATCCAATAAACAAACCTCTAAACACAAGATAAGAGAACAAAATACGGGTACTCCTTACACCATGTCCGAGCCTTCATACTACAACTGGCATAAAACCATCCAAACCTAAAAGTTCACAATCACCCAGCTCAATAACAGCACTTTAACATATTACAATGCTCAATATTAGTCAGTCATATTTTTCACCGAAAATCACTCACAAGATCACCAAAAAAGAAGTTCAAGTTTATCGATGATTAAAATGTGCAATTCCATGAACTCATTGTCAAATACAGTGATGCATATCTAACCTAATGATACACACCTATTTTCTCTAAGTCTAGGACCCATGTCCATGCATCCATCGCGACGTGCGATACGACACTCGATAATAGTAACAATCACAGCGTGCGATATGTCCCTCCAAAAAAAATATCCATTGCGGCGCGCGATACGACCCTCAAAATGGTACATCCTCTTATCACATAACACCTATCACAACCATATCTCAAATCAATGCAAATGATATACTCAAAAAATGAGGAGATAATCATTTTGATAACAAGACACAATTTTCAACGATGCAATTGTGATACAACACCAACGAATAAGCAATAAGCCTCTAGATCATTCTCAAACATCACACAAGGGAATACACCAATTTCATATGCTTAAAGGGGGTTTATAAATCCACTTGCCTCATCCAATCGAATAATCACTCTTAGACTTGATTATTCGTTTCCGTTGAGCTTCGAATCGATAGAATCTATCCAAGTATATATTCACAATATGGTTTCGGAACTAACAACACCCACATTATTATGTGCTTAACGTTGACCTCAAAATTCAACAAAATTTATGACCAATTTTGTAATTCTTGATGCCAACTATCATATTTTCTAAGTTTCAAGTCTAGGATTAAATCCCCCTTTTTTTAATATCATAATTTCAATGGTACTCGCAAAATACTATTCATATAATATTTAAATATACATATCAATATATCAAAACTTGAATCATAAAATAATAACAAAAAGTATGAAAATTACATCCAATTGACTTCGAACATCCTTATTTTCAACACCCTTCTTCCAACTAATGATCGGCTCATTATGGCCAATCATTGGCGCACCATTTAGCAAACGTACATTAAACGCCAATGCCTTAAATTTCTAGAATGTATACTCACTGTACAACGTACATCAATATGCATATTTTCTCATTCAATACTTCTAATTCGTTGATTTTATTTTATTATATTTCACTTCCTTCTTTAATTTCAACCACAAATATATCTCACTTAGCATCCAAAATTTGATGACCAATCATAAAGAAATATAATAATAATTATAAATTTAGCACTGCATCTTGTCCCTCACATTTTCAAAACCGCCAGAACAATGCGCACATCATAAGCCTTCTCTATTCCCATCTTCAATATAATACAACAAATATATTAATATAATAATATTAATTTATAGGATCTGCCAATTTGTTCATCCAACAACCCCCTTTTTCATTTGTATGCATGTATAGGTAGCATTTAATGAAAGCCTAGGCATTATAAAGACCAGTTATTGCAATAGCATGCGTAGAAAGATCGAAACTTCGGTCAAAATTTTACCTGAAGCAATTCGTAACCGGCGAGATACCTTGACCCTTCGTCTTTATTTTGTTTATGTATTTTCTGAATTAATTTGTACTTAAATTGATAAATTTTACACACTTATTTTATTATATAAGGGTCAAATAGGATAAGGTCTCATTAAATAATCGCTTTAGCTCGTTAACTATTGATTAAGTCAATTACCCATCAAATAATTAAGTCAAGTAAAGCAAATAGTTCAAAATTCCAAAAAATAACTTATTGGGTCATTACAAGATACAATGTATCCAAGTGGATTCACTTTTATCTAGTATAAATAGACAAATCTCGCTCATCTCCTTCACATACCACTCGCCATTCTCTATCTCTCTCCCGTTTCGGTATTCAAATTACATGTGAATCACAACGAATATATGTATCTAGTGTTATTCACATGTATTTGTGATATATAGACAAATCTCACTTGCCTCCTTCTTGTTCTTGCTTGTCTCTCTCCCTATTTTAGTATATCTGATAGCAGAAATATGTATCTAGGTGTATCTACTTAAAATTTGATATGAAATTAATAATTAGTGAGACAAAACATAATATTTTCAAACTATAAAGAAAATTAATAAATACGGTATGAATATTGTGCAATTAGATAGTTTCTCTCTTTTTAGTTTTTAAATATGTTAGGTTTAGGACCAAAAACTGAAATGAACACCTTTTATTATTTAGGATCATTTCAATCAAATAAAATATAGAAGAAACAATAGGAAAAAACCATTCATTTATTTCCGTTAACAAAATTTCAGTTAAAATCTAGGGAAGGGCACAAGTACCTCCTACATTATTGTAACAATGCATTTGATCGTTTTGAGTACTAGAGATTTTTATTTCATAAGATACTTTCGCTAGATTCTAAATGAATATTTGGACTATTTGTAACTACTTTATAAAATTAGTTGGTAGTTTTTAATAATTAATTAGTTGATGGTTAAGGAAGATAACATTAAAATTAGTAAGATTTAATATTTATTAGTTCATAATTAGTTACTCTAGATAATTTAAAAGATTAAGCAAGAGAAACACTACCTGCGACGTCAACTAGACGGGACTACTATCCAGGTAATGCTTCAAACTATTTGATTTCTTTAGGTAATATTTACTATGTTGCAGTGTTATTGATTGGGGAAGAGAAATCAAATGGAGAAGAGGTTGGAATTGGAAATTCCTCATATACACTATAGTGGGTTTCATTATGAAGTTTGAGTTAGAGAAAAAGTTAAATGTTGAAAGGTTGGTCATTCATTTTATTTAATGATGTGCTGGGAGAAAGAAGTTGCAAAGTTCAATTACAAAAGCAAGGTTTGTATTTTGATTGAGAAATGTATGCGCGAGGAGTTAATATTTTATCTGGTATTTATGGGTTTAAAGAAAATGGGAGTTCAACATTTAGCAGTGCAATTGGATTATAGTTTTGCAATTGGTTTCTTGTACGAGTAATTGGTATCTCAAAATAGTCAGTTTGACTTTTTAAATTAACTAAATTTTCATATTAAAAATAAATATTTTGATATATGGAGATAAATAATTAAATATTATGTGTATGGATTTATTTAAATTCCATTGAAGTTATGTTAATTGTAGGAATTATGACTTACCCTTAGGTTTGAACTATAGGAAATTGATTAAAAGAATTACGTGAGTTTTTTTAAAATGCAACCCGATAAAGGGTCATTTATTTGGTAAAACAAAAGTATAAAGAACAGACAAAAAGTGATCTGCATTTAACGAGAAAAAAATAAAATAAAGCAAAACAAATATGCAAAGCTTAAAAAGGAAGAACTCCATTTCATCTACTCTGATCTCTTCCCCTAACTGCCGCATCTTCTCCTGATTGGAATCCAGCTTACAGATCTCCATTCATCTCTCAACACCTCCGCACAAACTGCAATCTACACGACACACAAATTTGGTGTGAAATCATTTTATCGCCAAATTTCTCACTGACGCTGTGATTCGAACCAATAAAAACTTCTTCAATTTTAGTGTAGATATAAATATCAATAGAGATACGAGATGTTCTAGAGATTTTCAGTTCATTATCCTTTGAAATGGCCTCAAATTTAAGGTCTCGAGATCTGCCCAAACTTCATCCAAGCTGAATCGAGTTTAATCAAAATAAGTCTTCCACCGCTTCGATTGGCATTTAGTTTTCTTTAGTTCTCACCTCTAATTTATTGTCCTAACAAGTTGAACCACTAAAGGAGTTGATACCACTGCTCAAGATAACAAAAAAAACAAGTTTTATTCCAAAGTCTACTAAATATTTCACTGTTCTACTTCTTGCATATCAACTCAATTTGTTACCCAATTCATTGTTGTTGATACATTTACTTAACTCTATGTCTCCCTATTGTAGCATGTAGTCCTTATTTTGAACTTTTATCATCTGCAAATTAGGAATTTTTTATTCTTCTCATTTCACAATTCCTTTAGCCTTTATGGAATCTCTTGCAAATTGTGAAATTGTTGCCTATTTATACATGCAAAATTAACAATATGATTTGTTAAAAAAGTCTGCTAGGGAGAGCCTTCCTTCTATGTATGTTATATATCCACCTCCTTACTAATCATCCTGATTTTATGTACCTAACTTCCCAAGCCATCAACCATGGAACCTCCCAATTTCCATTTAATACTTGTTGAGCCAAAAGAGTTTGTCTCAATTACAATCAGCGAAACTTGATTATTATGCAAACAATAATCTAGGACCATTATTTAAAGCTTTAATTTCAGACTCAATAACTGAAACATCTTTTATTGCATTGGTCTTAGCATAAAGGAAGTAACCTTCTTCATTTTTTACACAGAAGGCAAAAGAATCTATCCCTGACCCATTAGTGTTGCATTTATAAGTTCCACTTGAAGGAAGAATCCATCTAACAACCGTGTAGTTGATCAGTGGTGAACACCTTGTAGCAACTTCACAATTAGGGGCCAAGTCTTAGTCATCTCTTTCAAACAAGGATATCAATATTTAACAAATAAATATATTATTCTTTGAATATCCAACATGAAATCTAGCTTACTCATTTTTCCCAATGCTTGATCAAGTTTCTTCTTTTCCGTATGCTCTATCTAATAAATGTAAGAACTACTTTAAAAACTTAATTCAGTTAGAACAGTCAGCTTTCCACCAATCCTCTAGAACTTGCCTAAGCTGAACCACTGGAAAATGCAAACCTGCAACTTTCATAAACAAACATCCACACCTTATATGAATCAGAATAGAGAATAAACAAATGCATAAAAGATTCTTGTATATTATCACTACAACAACACTCCATAGAATAAGTTATGCCCCTTTAAATCAAAACCCCTCCTATAGAAATTCTTCTGAACCGCATTCTCCACAAAAGGAAAGACACCTTAAAAGGTATGCCTTTTCCCAAATGTTAAAGATTAGATCTATAGGATCTTTCCTCACCCTGCAGCTCCTAAGCAGAACCAATTTTAAATTTCCCAGTATCACTAAGTATCCATCAAGATTATATCTGCCCTCTGCAAAAGGCATATCTCCCATAACATTTTTAATGTGCCTACAAACCTCCTTATTTAAGATAGAAGCTAATACCTCATTATATTGTTTAAACCAGTCCATAATCCTGTGAATAGGTAAGACATACTGCAGAGCTCCCAATTGTGATCAATTATCAAACCAAACACTATCATGACCTTCAATTGGTTCCTACCAAATTTCTTGATCAAAAAAATGTCTAGCTTGAACACAACCTTCCATGCCTGTGAACCACTATTCCATTAAACTACTTGAGATGTATGTCTCTTACAATATTTGTTCCACTTAAATTAGCCCATAAATAATAAGAAGTCCTAAACATCCACTAAAGTTTTGCGAAAAGTATTTGGACACATCAAATAAAGATCTAAACCCCAAACCTCCCTCACACTTTGGAACATAGATATCATCCCAAGCACTCGAGTGAGTGGTTGTCGTCCTCTTTGAAGTTCCATAAGAATTTAACAAAAATCCTATGAATATCATAATAACTCATTTCAGAGGGCTAAGAGCAGATAAAGGGTAAATAAGCACACTTTGCAACACATGATTTATCATCGGCCGACTCAAAATAGTAACTATTGTGCATAAAGTAATAGTGATTAATGTGCATTGATTAATAATGTGAAGTTCTATATGTACTTTATTGTGTGATTGTGTGAATTGGTTGTGTGTCTTGGATAATCTATGTGTTCTTTGTGAATGGTATGGAATTCAGAGACCGTGAAATTTATAATATTGAACCCTCTCTATCGAAGTAATTCCTTGAATAAAGAATACATGATTAAATATTGTTAAGGAACTGAACAGTGGTGATAATAGATGATAAATTAACAATATTATTTTGGATCAAGGTGTCACGTTCCGACATGGTATTACTGGATGAGGATGCCACGTTGTGACATGGTATTATTATATCGAGGTGTCACGATCCGATACAATATTATTGGATTAGGGTTTCACGTTTTGACAAAGTTTTATTTGATCAGGGTGTCACGTTTTGACATGGTATTATTGGCTTGCAGTGTAACGTTCTGACACGATAATAATAAAGAGAAAACATATTGAATCAACTGAATGTAGTCGATCTTAAAGAATCCATTTCCCAAAATAGTATGGTGTGGAGGGATGAGTCCTCATGTGTTCTTTTGATATAGTCATTGGTTACGTACTTGCTTCATTTGTCACTTGTTCATTCCATTTGTTATTTATCACTCGCCAAGTGATATAGTTGATTTTATACTATTAATTTATGCATAATAGTTACTATTTTGAGTCGGCCGATGATATCTACTTAGTACATGTTTCCCTGTACAGAGCCCTGCATGTGTTTTTCTTTCTTTTTCTTTTGTGAAGTCCATCGAGTGTACCAACAACTTCGAATTGCCCGCAGCTCCTGGGGTGAAAGGGGTGGAGGGTTAATAGGATTTTACTTTATTTAAGGCGTGTCTATGAGATTTCGATTATAGTCTAGGGTTTACTTGTATCTTATCCCGCTAAAATTTCAAAATCACTAAAATTGGCCAGACCTCTGACTCTATTTTTCTTCTTCCTTCCTGTTTCGCCATGAATAACATCTTTTCCTTCTTTCTTCCGCCTCCTCCTCTTTTTTATTTCATGTGTCTTCCTAATTGTTTATCCTTTTCTTTAAAATTTGATGTACTACAAACGTGAATCTTTTCGAGTAAATTATATATTTGAGACTATTTAGAGATAATTAGAGTTGATCTACATTGAATAAGCAATGTATACTTCATATATAATTAATGTATATTTAGTTTTTCAGCATATCGTAATATATAGTCAATTTATAATTCATATATAGGTAAGCTATATTATATAGTCAGTATATACTTTATAGAAAGGATCAAAAATACCCTAAGACTATTAGAAATAGATCAGATTTACCCTTTTAATCCATCAATTCATCACCAATTATGGATTCATCCACAACTTTGAATCGTAAACATAATAAAATAAGAAAAAATATTTTCTAACCTATGGCTGATAAGATCCACTTTAAAACCCAGCCACAAAATCAACTTCAAAACCCAAGCGCAAAGTGAAGAAATATGTGAATCATTTCTTACCCTACTCGCAAAAATAAGGGGAAATGGATGAAATCGAATCTTAAGAGAAATGAGGGGGAGATTAGATATTAGGGATCTTATTAGTCTGCATGGAAGTGGAAAATCTTTGGCGCTTATGTGGCATCCATATGGAGTTTAGGTGGCACTTAACCTACTTATGTTAATTAAAAGGGGTAAGTATGACTCAATACTTTGATGGGAAGGGTAATTTTGAACCACAATGAAGTTTAATGGCAATTTTGAACAATTTCCGATAGTTTAGGGGTATTTTTAGCCTTTTTCTTATACTTATATAACTTTTAGCAAACTATAGCATATAATCAATGTATATATTGAATAGTCATTTTAATTATATAAGTATATCCATTTGTAAACTATCACTAATTTATGTTATATATAATTGAAATTATTTCTAAAATATAAGACCAAATGAAACACTACTCTTAAATTAAGTGTCTTTTTTAGTGAATTTCTCAAAAACTCTCACATAAAGACAGAGGAATTATTTCGTATCCTACTCACACTCTTCAGTTGCTTAGCGTAAAAAAATATTTGAAGAAGCAAAAGTCATCATTGGAGGGTTAAGCTCATGATACTTTCCCTTTTTGTTAACTTCCGATTTCAATTCCAGATTCCTTCTTGTTGCTGAGTATGTTGGATTCCTGTAAGTTTTTCTACTCATCGGCATTACTTGTTTATCTATTGAATTTTGCTCAATTTTCTAAAACAAATGAAAAAATTAAACACATTTGATATGTATGAAGTTTTGATGTTTTTTTATGGTGAATTTATTTGTTGGAGGACCCCTTTTAGTCTTCATTCTTTTCAGAGTTAACATCAAGGATGAAAAAAGGATTTCTGTTTGTTTTTGTATCCTTAATTCTGTTTTGGTGAAACTAACGTTAGGGGTTTTTGTGTGTTTGTGTGGAGGAATGCATGCTTCTGCTAATAGATTTAATATATAAGGGAGATTGTCCATGAAAAATGAGAGAATTTGAAAAACTTTTTTTACTCCAAATCACTCGCAAAAACTCAAAAACAATTAACCACAATTTATATTCACAACCAAACACAACTCTGATATTCAACCAAACACCAAACTTTGAATAATGATAATTGACAATTCGAGTTGTTTTTGAGTTTTTTTTTTTTTTGAGTGATTTGGAGTGACAAAAGTTAAATCAACTTGAATTTTATGGCAATTCGTTTTTTGTTATTCGGAATCTTTCCTTTTTTGCCATTGATATCAGTGGCAAAGGAAGAAAAAGGTTAAGTTATTCATGAATTTTGAAATAAATTTATAGAATGAAATAAGATATAAAGTTTCTTGTATTGTGAAAATTGAAGTTGAAATAAAGGTATGAAATTTGTAGAGAATCATATAACTAGTGCAACGAGTAATGCATATCAGTTTTTTTGGAAGTTATTTCTTCCCTCTCCTTTTTCTTTCAGGTTCTCTTTCTTAAGGAGATGAGTATTAGATTGCTGAAATTTTACACATATGATATGTTGTTTGTAACTAGTTGTCATAATGGATATGGGTGATGTAGAGATGGTGGATGTCAAAAAATATGTCCTTACTAGTGATGTCCTAGTGTCCAATGAGTCATCGGTCAAGTATGAAAATTGTGTTTAGACCAAATTCTTGATTGGGCTAAGCATTGTTGAGCTTATCCTCTGTCTCACTTCTAGCATTCTTCAAGTCCTATCTCTTGTATCACTCTGATCATTGTCTTGTCATCGGTATTTCTTATCTCAATCAAGCTTTCTGTCTTAACACCATTTTTGTACTTGACCGGGGATTCATTTGACACTAGGACATCACTAGCAGGGAATTCTTTTTGGCCTCCACCATCTGCACATCACTGTTATCCATTCTGATAACTAGTTACAAGCAACATATGTATCAAATTTTGATGTTCTAATACTCATTTCCTCAATAAATAGCAACCAACAGAAAAATAAAAGGGAATAAATAAGTTCCAAAAAAACTTATATGCATCATTCTATCCAATAGTTACATGATTCTACAAATTTCATACCTTAGATTTTACAAGAAAAGAAACTATATATCTTATTTCATTCCATAACTTCGTTAAAAAATTCTTGAATAACTTAACTTCTTTTCTTCCTCAGTGGCAGGGAAGAAACACTCCCAAAAAAACACGATTGGCCATAAAATTCAAGTTGCTTTCACTTTTCCACTTCAAATCACTCATAAAAACTCAAAAACAATTAACTCCAATTTATATTTATAACCAAACACAACTCCAATCCTTAATAATCATTATTCACTATAAAAAAAAGTGAATAATGATTGAATATGGGGTTGTGTTTTATTGTGAATATAAATTAGAGTTGATTGTTTTTGAGTTAGTGTGATTGATTAGGAGTGAAAATAGTAATTATACAAAAAATTATCTCAAATATCATGGCCAAAGTCCCTTATATATAAAATCTATTAGCAAAAGCATGCATTCCTCCACACAAACACACGCAAAAAAACCTAAACATAATTTCATCCAAACAAAATTGAGGATAAAAAAACAAACAGAAAAAATCATGTTTTTTATCCCCATATATTAATTATATACAGAATTAAAACTTAAGAAGGGTCCTCTCATGGACCAATTCACCGGGGGGGGGGGGGGGGGGGGGGATTAGAACTTCATCCACATCTCAAATAAGATTAGTCTTTCGTCTTTTTTCAAAAATAGGGCAACGTTCAATAGATTAACAAGTAATGTCGATGAGTAAAAAAACATACTCGAATCAATCAAACTCAGTAATAGGTAGGAATCTGCAATCAAAATAGGAGGTTGTTGAACTATGTATCTTAAAAGAAGGAAGCAATTGTCTGCTTAACCCTCCAATGACGGCTTATGTTTTTTCAAATATTTTTTGGCATTAAGTAACTGAAGAGTGTGCTTAGGATATGAGTTAATTCAATTGTCCTTATGTGAACCTTTTCACAAAATAACTGAAATGACATTTAATTTAAGATTAATGTTTAATTTTGGTGCTATATTTAGGAATATAAGTTTCAATTATATATAATAAATTAGTAATTAGTTTACAATAAATATAGTTATATAATTTTTAAAAAAAATATTCAACATATTTATTGATTATATAATGTAGTTTGCTAAAAGTCATGTAAAGTATGTACTGACTATATAATATATCGTACCTATATATGAGTTATGCACTGAGTATACATTATGATACACACAAAAAATATGGTTTAACTATATAAAATGTATACAATGACTATATATGAAGTATATATTGACTATTCAATCTCGATAAACTCAAATTTACCTCTAAATAATCTCAAATTTTAGATATGAAATCCTCTCGATTTTTTTAAGTCTTTTGATATATAATTCGCTCAAAACGATTCACCTTTACTGTACATTAAATTTTATAGAAAAGTAAAAACAACTAGAAGACAAATTTATTAATGTCGAATCTGGAAGGAAGAATAAGAATACTAGAAGGTTTGGTCAATTTTAGTAATTTTGCAATTTTACCGAGATAAGGTACTAGCACTACCTAGATTATGACCAAAATCTCATAGACACGTGTTAACTAAACTAAGTTCCTAATATCCCTGAGCCCATTTTTTGTAATTTTGTACACCTTTTCAGTCTATGTGTCATCCAAACATCTCCAACATATCTCAATTGTGTGGAGACTTGGAGTGTGTCACGTAATCTAAAAGATGTATCAAATTCCAAAACAAATGAGTTTGAGGTTGGGGTAATAGGACCTTAGTTTAGTTAAGGTGTATCTCTGGGATAACAATCATAATGTAGGAGGTACTTGTTCTTTTTCCAAATTTTAGCTAAAATTTTGTAACATAAATAACCGAATGGTCATTTCTTATCATTTTTTTTACATTTTACGTGATTGAAATAGTTCTAAATAACAAAAGGTATTCATTTCAATAGTTTGCTTTAAACCTAACCGATTTATAAAATTAAAAGGAAGAAACTATCTAATTACACAACTTTTCTACCACATTTATTAATTGTCTCTAACAAATTATTATATTTTTTCTCACTAATTAATAATTTCATATTAGACTTTAAGTAGATACACCAAGATACATATTTTTGCTATATACTGAAATAGGGAGAGACAAGCAAGAACATGAAGGTGGCGAGTAAGATTTGTCTACATATATATCAAATATATGTGAATCATACTAGATACATATATTTGATGTGATTCTCATGCAATCAGGATACCGATACGTGAGCGAGATATAGAATGGTTGAAACAATTTGTTTATATTTTTACATATATCTAAGAGTTAATTGTACTTTATATACACATAGAGTTTACAACATGTTTTAGACAATTTTTCTTTATATTGCACTTATTTTAAATTGCTTTTATATTGAAGTAAGTCCAGTATGTTGAGTTTCGTTGAACCAGGTAAGTTTTTCAGATTTCCCTATCAAGCCTATGTTGTTTGACATTCCAACTTACATACTTGTACATTCAATGTATTGATGCCACTTGGTATGCATCATATCATTATGCAGGCGCAAGTAACGAGAATCGGCATCCAGCGACACTGTTGATCCAGATGAGCACTCCAGAGTCAGTGGTGAGCCTCCTTGCATTTCGGAGGACTCTTTTAATTGCTTTCTATTTTATTCATTAAGATATTGTGGGTTTTTTCCCAACATCCACCTCAGTACTAGAGGCTTCATAGATAGACAATCATATTTTAGTCCTTAGTCTTTAAGTATTATTCCTTATTAATAAGACTTGGGTTGCCATTTTTGGACAAATTTGAGTGTTTCAGTTTTAAAAACACTCTAAGTATTTACATTGTCTTCAGTTAAGTTAATTTATGATTATTTTCTTTCGTTGAGTTAATTAAGTATGACCAAGGATCCACTCGAGGCTGCAATGGTCATCGATTGCTAGCCACTCCCAGGGTGTAGGATCGGGGAAGGACAAACTTGGTATCAGAGCCCAGAGTTCAAGAGTCCTAGGGGGTCTATGAAGTCGTGTATGTTTAGTCATAGTTATCAGTGTGAAGCACGCCATATCTATAATTAGAAGGCTACTACATGTAGGAATTTCTTCACTTCTTTCACACTCTTTTCATGCGTTAGAGTTTCTCTCTAAAAGTTTCTCTCTGATTTGTGCTTGCACGTGTATCAAATAACTATGCCTCCACAAAAAGTAGCAAGACGTCGTCCTTCTAGAAGGAACGTGTTACATCTCGTTTCTTAAATTAGATGTGGTTAATCTAAGAAAAACAAGAAGCATCAAATTTGGAAATAAGTAAGGATATCTGGAAAATTTCCAGATTTCAAAAGTAAGTTTTGGTCATTTTCAAAAGGACAAAGCTCCCATCTTAGGAAGATTTAGGTGAGTTCCTTATATGGATGGAAAGCTCGTAAAAATATCCTTCCCACGTAGTCGAGTTTGCAAGTCTAGGTCGTATGAGTGAGGTATGACCTTCATAAGATGGACAGTTGAGTAAGGAAAGTTCCAAATCCGAATTTGTTAAGGGTGATTTGGTCTTCTCCTAAAGTCATTAATTAATTTTGTTTGGGGATAATATGTTGGGGCAAAAATGGATCTCATTCATTTTAAGCACTTAGGAAAAATTGACTAGGTCTTTGAAGGAAAGGAGAAAAGAGGAGAAGGAAGAAGAAGACACAAGAACGGAAAGTTTTAGCTTTGTGGATTTCATCGGGGGTGATACCTTACAACGTATGTGAGATCATTCGGTGATGGGTTCTTTCACCCAGCCTCTAACTTGATTCACTACAGCAATTAGAGTTAAATTTAAAGGAAATCTTGAATCTTTTGATTAAACGTTTGAAGTTCTTGTTGATTGAATTGTTTTTTATCGCTGTTAGTTGTAATCCATGTTTTTGGACTTTTTTTTGGGTCTAAATTATTGGGTATTAAGTTAATTGGGGATCCTAAGTGTTTGGGGTTGAAACCATGGGAGTTTGGGAAGATTCAGAGATGGAAAATGAAGAAGAAAGTCCAAAAAACCCGTTGGATAAATGTTGGGGCCGCGCATCCAAAGATCGACAAGACAGAGTTTATTTGTCAGGATCTGGCGAGCCGCGCTTGAAGAAAGCCTCTGTCCGTCAAGCTAAGGCGCTTCGCGCCTCTTAAACGCCAAGAACCCTGGAGACCCCGTTCTTTACTTATCTTTTCGTACTAGTTCCTAAGTGATGTACCCTTCATTCCTAGTTTATTCCAACACTATAGAGTACATCTAAACATCATGAAATCATCCATAAACATGAGATCATGATCCTTAAATCCATAATCCAATTCAAGGAAAGTTAGGATGAAAGTTAAGGAAGTTAAGAGCCAAGTCTAGAAGTTAAGAAGCGAGTCAAAGTTATCAAATTTTATAAAGTCTTTCACAAAAAAATTCACTTTGTTCAAGTCAAGAAAGAGTAAAGAGTTGAGTTCGTTTCTCAAAATCTATAAGGGAACTACGTATTCCTTAAGATTCAGTTCCAAGTAAGCAAAGAGTATCAAGTTGAGTTCACTTCTCAAGAGTTATAAATGAACTAAGTAGTCTCGAAGAGTTCAAATAAAATGTTTAAAACTTTTAAGAAGGAAGGGAAGCTAGACTTCCACAAGCCTATGGCTAGTTTTAATAGAAGGAAGTGGAAACTATGATTTCCAAGAGAGGTTTTAAAAGCTAAGTTTTGAGAACTAATCCCAAACCACAAAATCAGTATGTTTTTAAACATAAGAGCCAATATATTTTTGGGAGTATAATTGAGCACTGATATGAGGGAGAGTTCAGATAACTCACAGCCCCCATAAACCATGTTAGCCACCATGGCTAGATTAGGGTCATACTTTGTAGATGATTCCTTTTCATAGTATACTAGTGGATCCATTAGGCAGTTCAGGTCATATACCTTTGGTCGGGCATAGGATGCAGCATGCGGTGATATTTTTGTATCATCATTGTGCCTCTTAAGTGATGGTTGTCGGTTAGAGAATCTCTCAAAGGAAAATATATTTTTTACATACATCAGTCATTGTGTTTTTATATACAGCACTATTGTATCTTATATACATCTCATACATTATATATATATATATATATATATATATATATATATATATATATATATATATATACACACACACACACACTAAGAGGTTTAAGCATGTTTCAGTCAATATTTCTTTATATTTCATTTATTTTACCTACATATATTGAATAATAAGTTAGTAGATCCTGAGTTGAGCAAAGATAAGGTAAGTATTCATTCTTACTCCCTTTCAAGCCTAAGTTTTGTTTAGCTTTCAAACTCTCATATTCGTATATTCAACGTACTAATGTTAGTTGGCCTGCATCATTTTATGATGCAGACGCAGGTAACAAGGATCAACACCCGGCATTTCGTTGATCCAGATCGAGCTCTAGAGTTAGTGGTGATCCTCCTTGAATTCTAGAGGACATCCATTTCTTTTGTTTTAGTAGTTTAGTTTTTGGATGTTGTAGGGTCTGTCCCAACATCCCTATCTAGTGAGTTTTGAGGCTTTGTAGATCTAGTAATTCAGTTTAGCTATTGTTTCTTGTTGAGACTTGAGTGCCATCATGGCCATATATTATTTGAAGTATTTTCCTTTAAACATGTCTTATTTCTTGTGTAATTTGAGTTTAGTGTTTCGTTGAGTTAAGTAAGCTAGGTCAAGGGTTCGCTTGAGGTCCAGCAATGGTCTTCGAGTGCCAGTCCATCCAGGGTGTAGGCTCAAGGTGTGACAAACTTTGTATCAGAGAACAAAGTTTAAGAGTCCTAGGGATTCTATGAAGTCGTGTCTTTAGAGTTTTAGTCATCGGTGTGAAGTGCACCACATCTATGATTAGGAGGCTACAACATTCAAGAATGTTTCCCTTCTTTCATTTTCCTTTTGTTCAAAGAGTTTATCTCTAAAGTCTCTCTCTAATTTGTGCTTACACGTACTTTTCAGATCATCATGACTCTGAGAAGAGCATTCAGAGGTCGACCACGAAGGAATGTTGAGGAACAAGAGGTTCCAAATGCACCAGAGGTGCAACCCCAATGAGAGGTTACCAATGCTGAATTCCGGGAAGCTATCAGAATGCTAAGTTAGGTTGTGAAAAATCAGGTTGGGCAACAGAGAGCAGCTCGACAAGAAGGATCTGATACCTCGAGAGTTTGTAAGTTTTAGAGAATGAACCTTCCTAGTTTTAGTGGATCAAGCCCTACGGATGATCCTGAGAACTTTGTGGGGGATTTAAAGAAGGTGTTTAATGTGATTCATGTGGTGGATGTTGAGAAAGTTGAATTGGTTTTGTATCAACTAAAGGGTGTGGCAAGAACCTGGTTTGATCAATGGAATGATGGTAGAGTTGAGGATGTACCACATCCAATTTGGGCTTCATTCGAAGAAGCCTTCTTGGGGAGGTTCTTTCCTCGCGAACTAAAGGAAGCCAAAGTGAGGGAGTTCCTTAATCTGAAATAGGACTACATGAGTGTATACGAGTATGGGATAAAGTTCATGCAAATATCTCGCTATGCTCCGAAGTTGTTGAAAGACATGAGGAACAGAAAGAGTCTATTTGTTGCAGGGTTGGGTCGCACTTCAAGTAAGTAAGGTAGGGCTTCCATATTGATAGGTTACATGGACATATCTAGGTTGATGGTATATGTTCAACAAGTTGAACAAAACAAGGCAAAGGATAGAGAAGAGTATTGAAACAAGAAGGCCAAGATCAGAAACGAGTCTAGCCAACAGAAAGGTGGTTCAAGCCGACCACAATTCCAGAAACCAAAGGGGCATGCACCATCATCTGTTAGTGCACCTACACCAAGAAACCAAAGTTAATATAGTGGCCAGAATTTGCAGCACTTCAAGGGTAGGCTGGCTCAGTCTCAAGGTAGTGTGGCGCAAAGAGGTACTAAGCCTCGTACCTGCGCAAAATGTGGTAGGAATCACTCTGGAATCTACCGAGAAGGCTTCACGGGTTGTTTCAAGTGTGGTCAGTAGATTCACTTCATGAGAGAGTGCCCCAAGGACAAGCCTAGCGATGAAATCCGGGAAATATAGCTCAATTTTTATCAGTTGCTCCACCAAACAGGCTGTACCTAAGGGAGCTGCTTCTGGTACAGGCGGAGGAATGAACCTCTTGTATGCTCTTAATAATCACCATGAACAAGAGAATTCGGCAGATGTTGTCACTGGTATGATTCAAGACTTTGACTTAATGCTTATGCATTATTAGACCTAGGAGCTAGTTTATCTTTTGTAACTCCGTATGCTACTTTAAACTTTGAGATCTCTCCTGAGCAACTTAGCGAACCATTCAGTGTATCCACACCCATTTGTGAATCCATTATAGCAAAAAGATTCTATCATGATTGTCCTATTTTCGTGAGTCACAATAGTAACATGGTTGATTTAATAGAGTTAGACATGGTAGGTTTTCATTTCATTCTTGGTATGGACTGGCTCCATGCCTGTTATGCATCAATAGTTACAGAACAATAGCTTTCAAGTTTCAAATTCCTATGAGCCAGTCATAGAGTGGGCTAGTAGTTCAACAGTCCCTAAGGGTCATTTCATTTCGTACATTAAGGCGAGGAAGTTAGTTTCTAAGGGATGTATCTATCACTTAGTCCAAGTTAATGACTCAAGTGTTTATATACCTTCCCTTCAGTCAGTTCCTATAGTTAGTAAGTTTCCAAAAGTTTTTCCTGATGATCTACCTGGAGTACCTCCTGAAAGAGAGATAAACTTTGGCATAGATGTCATTTCAGATACTCGTCCTATATCTATTCAACCATACAGAATGGCACCAGTAGAATTAAAAGAGAAACTAAAAGATCTGTTAGATAAAGGCTTAATTCGACCAAGTGCCTCACCTTGGAGCGCTCCGGTCTTATTTGTTAGGAAGAATGATGGGTCCCTTAGGATGTGTATAGATTACTGTCAGTTAAATAAGGTGACCATTAACAATAAATATCCTCTTCCAAAGATAGATGATCTCTTCGATCAACTTTCGGGTGCTTCTTGCTTTTCCAAGATTGACCTCATATCAGGATATCATCAGTTAAAGGTTAGGGAATGTGATATTCCTAAGACAGCTTTTAGAGAAAAGTATGGGCATTATAAATTTCTGTTTATGTCCTTTGGTTTGACTAACGCACCTGCACATGGATCTTCTTAACAGAGTCTTCAAACCTTATTTGGATTTGTTTCTCATTATTTTCATTGATGACATATTGATTTATCAAGGAATGAAGAAGATCATGCTAGTCATCTAAATGTTGTTCTTTAAACTTTAAAAGATAAGAAGTTGTATGCCAAGTTCTCCAAATGTAAGTTTTGGCTTATGTCGGTGGAATTCTTAGGCCATATTATTTCTGGTGAAGGTATTAAAGTTGACACTCAGAAGATAGAAGCAGTTCAGAGTTTTCCTAGACCCACATCTCTAACAGATGTAAGGAGTTTCTTGGATTTGGCTGGGTATTACAGGATATTTGTTAAAGGATTCTCATCTATGTCTTCTTCTTTGACCAAATTAACTCAGAAGACAATCAAGTTTCAATGGTCTGAAGCTTGTGAGCAAAACTTTCAGGAGTTGAAAAGGAGATTGACTACCGCTCCGATTTTGACCTTAGCAGAGGGTACTCAAGGCTTTGTGGTGTATTGTGATGCATCAAGAGTTGACTTGGGCTGTGTATTAATGCAGAATGGCGAGGTTATAGCTTATGCCTCTTGAAAATTGAAAGTTAATGAGAAGAATTATCCAACTCATGACTTAGAATTGGCTGCAGTAGTGTTTACGTTGAAAATATGGCGTCATTATTTATAGGTGTATATATTCACTGATCACAAGAGCGTCCAATATGTGTTCACTCAGAAAGAGTTCAACCTCAGACAGAGAAGGTGGTTGGAATTACTCGAGGATTATGACATGAGTATTCTTTACCACCCATGTAAGATTAATGTGGTTTCTGATACCTTAAGCAGGTTTTCCATGGGAAGTACTTCCCATGTCGAAGAAGGAAATAGGGAGTTAGAAAAAGATGTGCACACAATTACACGTTTGGGAGTCAGGGTTATGGATTCCACAGAAGGAGGCATAATGATAACAAATGGGGCTGAATGATAGTTAGTGTTAGAGGTGAAAGATAAGCATGACCAAGACCCTATTTCTCTTGATTTGAAGGCAAGTGTCCATAACCAAAGAGCATTAGCCTTTGAACAAGGGGAATATCATTTGCTGAAGTATCAGGGTAGATTATGTGTACTTAAGGTGGATGACTCCAAGAGAGGACCTTGGAGGAGGATCATAGCTCCAGTTATTCCATTCATCCTGGTTCCACCAAAATGTACCGTGATTTGAGAGAGGCATATTGGTGGGAAGGCATGAATAAAGTTATTGCTGACTTTGTTTCCAAGTGTTAAAATTGAATGCAAGTGAAAGTGGAACACCAAAGCCTAGAGGTTTAGCTCAGAATATAGAGCTTCCGGAATGGAAGGGAGAGATGATTAATATGGACTTCATCACAGGCTTGCCAAGATCGTGAAGGCAACATATTTCCATATGGGTGATTGTCGACAAAATGACAAAGTCAGCCCGTTTTTTGCCGTCAAGACTACCTATTCGGATGAGGATTATGCTAAGTTGTACCTTCAGGAACTAGTAATGCATCATGGAGTTCCGATCTCCATTATTTCATATAGAGGTGCACAATTTACTGCACAATTCTGGAAATCTTTCCAGATAGGTTTGGGTTCCAAGGTGAATCTGAGCACTGTTTCATCTTCATATGGATGGAAAAGCCAAGCGTACTATCTAGACATTGGAAGATATGTAGAGAGCTTTTGTGATCGACTTCAAAGAAAATTAGGATGACCACCTATCTCTCATTGAGATTGCTCAAAACAATAGTTATCATTCGAGCATATAAATGTACCCATATGAAGATCTTTATGGGAAAAGATGCAGATCTCCTATTGGGTGGTTCGAAGTTGGTGAATCAGGGTTGATAAGACCAGATTTATCTCACCAAGCTATGGAGAAGGAGAATGTTATTCAAGAAAGGTTGAAGACTTCACAAAGTCACCAAAAGTCCTATACAAATGTTAGAAGAAGGCCAATAGAGTTTCATACTTTGCGTACGCTTGAAGAAATTCTCTACATGATCCTCCAAAGAAGAGGCACCAAGGGTGGTTCTTCATCAAAGATGAAACTACAATAGTAGAGGCACCAAGTGTGGTTCGTCATCAAAGTTGAAACTACAAAAGAACAGATGTCAAGTGTGGTTCCTTGTCGAAATCGAAACTGTAAAAAAAAGATACTTAATGTGTAGTTCTTCATCAAATCCACGACTCTAAAATAAGATGAGCCACACCTCAATTGTAGAAGAAAATGTACTAAGTTTGGTTCATCGCTAAACCTTCTATTGCAAAAGAAAAGGCATCAAATGTGGTTAATCATCAATTTTGAAGCTACGAAAGAATAAATATCAAGTGTGGTTCGTCATCAAAGCTGCAACTGCAAAAAACATGTTTCATGTTTGGTTTATTATCAAAGCCATAACTCTAAAAGAAGATGATCCACATATGATTCATCATCAAAGCCGCAATTGTAGAAGAAGATGTACAAAAAGTGGTTTGTCAATGAAGTCACAATTGCAAAAGAAGAGGCGCAAAGTGTGGTTCGTAATCAAAGTTGAAACTACAAATGAAGATGCATGAAGTGGTTCATCGCCAATTATGGATTACACTTTACTTTTTCTTTTTGATATGATATTGAGACTTTTTGCAGTCTATCGTAAACCTACAAAAAAAAGGTGGAAAGTGATGTGTCTAACGGTGCCAATTGCATGATGCTTCAAGCATGTTGAAAATTATTGCATATGCTCTCGCGTTTGTCAAGATGAATGATGTGTCTCACTATGCAAACTGCACAAAGCTTTAAATCGGCATGATGAAAATTACAGCATATGCTCTCGCGCTCGTCATGATAAATATGGCCCTATTGGCATAAGAGTTTTATGTTGTCTCTCCATGTAGGTAATAAAAAATCTCAATCATTTCAGAAATCAATATGCGGCTCTTCGTTAAAGATGTAGAGAAGTAAACTCGTGAAGAGTTAAGAGTTTATTCTATAGAATCAAGTCTCTCTCCATTCAAGCTATCCTACACCAAGATAAAAACGTTTTGGTGAGATTTCACAAATTTGCAGAACAATAACGAAAGAATTGAAGACCAACAACGAAAATTAATTGTCGTCAATCCATGAAAAAATTTTCCTTGATTTTTGAATATGTTGTAGACTTTGATGTCTAGTTTATACATAAACAAGTCACTTGTCATTCGGAATCTTCTACACCAAGATAGAGACGTTTTGGTGGGACTGCATAGAGCTATAAAAAAGAAAGATACATTTGATAGCGAACTCCAAAAATCAATTTCTTCCAATTGAAAAAGGTTTTGATTTTGAATTTCAGATATGTCGTATCCCTTTGAGCCTACTTTTTGGAACATCAAATGGATCATGATTTCAATGTTTCTACAACAAGTTATGAACATTCTACCGCATGCATGGTGTGGTGATTTAAAAGTGACGAAAATTGAGTTTTGTATGCCTCAAATTGATAATAAATCCTTGTAAGAGCATGTGTACTTATAGAAATCAAAGTATATAAATTGTGTTCCTAAAAATTATGGAAAATTATAATGATAGAAAGTTTATTTCCTACAAATTATGAAAATTATGGTAAATTTTCATAGGAATTAAATTATGGAAATTTTCCATGGGAATCAAATTATGGAAATTTCATAGAAACCAAATTATGACAAGTTCTCATATGAAAATTTCCAAAAGAAGTCGAGTTATGGAAATCTCATAGAAACCAAATTGTGGTAAACTTTTATCGGAAACTACATGAAAGAAATATGCCCGAAGGAGAATAGACTCGCGTCATGATAATTTTAATTCCTAGCGTTATGTTCAAGTGAAAGCCTAAAATTTGTGTCAAAACCACAAGGTCTCTTTCACCAAGTCACGCTTGTGGATGCAATCATTGCTCATTGAATTGGCGGTCATCTCGTAGTTGATGACCCAAATGAAATTACCACAGCATGAAGAAATGTCATGCAATAAGTCTTCAAGAGCTTGAAACACTTCAGTCAAAAATGAGTTGATAAATAACTGAAAGTCAAATGACCTCTTTCAAATTAGAGAATATTGTCATGAAGACTTTTGTAAATGTTGACCTCAACATATCTGCGTGTTCATTTCTCATGAAGACTTCAACTTTCGTTGTCAAAATTCGACAAGCCTACACGTTGACAAGTGTCAGAAAAATGAAAACACATTCATGACTACTTCAAGTCTTGTCGCCAAACTTCGGTAAGCCTCTATGTCGTCAAGTCCCCAAGTAAAGGGCATTTGTAGACACATAAATTGTATTGGATCAAATTCATATAAAATTTTAATTAAATCCATGTTCATTTGGGCTAAATAATTAATTTGGGTTTTACAAATGAATAAGTCTATCTTATTAAATTCAAATCCAAGGTCCATTTCACCCTGAAGCCCAAACCCATGTCACGTGTTACAGTGACTAGGCATCCAAGACCAACAAGGTGACGCCACATGTTGAAATGAGGTGGTAGTACCAGTCAAATACAAGAACAAATCAAAATATGTCAAGTGTCAAAATGACATCCTTTGTCCAATCACAAGCAACTTTGTCCACTCCCTACAACTATAAATAGGACATGACATTCAAAAGGGGATCCGGAAAACTCTTCAACAAGCATTCAACAAATTGAAGAAATCTATAAAACATCAACATCAACAGAGTTCTTCCTGAAGATTGACTTACAACGACGAAGTGCTTTCTGATGTCCCGGAGATCGACAGCATCTCAAGGAGGTCAACATCATCTAACAATTCGGGAAATACTACTGAAGGCCTTCAAATTGCAGAGAAACTTAGGAGAGAGAATAAAGAGAACAACAGAATTGTACTCATAACTATTCATTAATAAAAATCACATTTTTCTTTTATTTAGTTTGTTTGCAGTTAATTTTCACGCTTACAAAAATTTGTTGCGAACATTATCCAAAAAATAATCAAGGCCCATTTTTTATAGCTTTAATTTAAGAATCAATAACTAAAACATCTTTTAATACCATGGCCTTAGCATAAAGGAAATCACCTTCTTTATATCTTACACGGAAGGTAAAATAATCTATCCCTGACCCATCAGTGTTGCATTTATAAGTTCCACCGGGAGGATGAATCCATTTGACAAACTTGTAGTTGATCAATGGTGAATACCCATCTAACAACTTCACAATTAGGGGCCAAGTCTTAGCCATCTCTTTTAACCAAGGATATTTAGATTTAACAAATAAATTTATGTTCCTTTGAATATCCAACACTAAAGCTAGCTTACTCATTTTTTCACATGATTGATCAAGTTTCTTGTTTTTTGTATGCTCCAAATAATAAATCCAGGTTCTGCTTTGAAAAACTTGTTTCAGTTTTTGTAAAGCAGTCAGCATTCAACCAATCCTCCAGAATTTGCCCAAGTTGAACCACTGGAAAAATGTAAACCTGCAGCTTCTATAAAAAAAAACCTCCATGCTTGATATGAATTAGAATCAGAAAAGAGAATAAACAAATGCATAGAAGATCCGTGTATATTATCAATACAACAACAACACTCCATAGAATCAATTGTCCCTTCTAATTAAAACATCTCATGCAGGAATTCTTTTGAACCACATTCTCCACAAAAGGAAAAGACACCTTAAAAGGTATGTCTTTTCCCAAATGTTAAGGATTAGCTTTATGTCACGACTAAAAAATGTATGTGATGGCACTCATCTTATCCCACCAAGATAAGTCAGCCTAAATCTCAACCATTACAATAAAATGTAAAAATTGTTATAATCAACTTAAAATTATCCCAAAATATGGTTGTCATGTGTACAAGTCTCTAAAGTATTACAATTGAATGAAAAGAAAAATACAAGTTTAATATGACATTGTTTCTGGAGTAGAACAACACCATAAACAAGAGTAAGAAGGTTTGATGAGACGACAAACAACTACCTCACAGAACTCCAAGAAGCATCGGAAAAGAAGAGAATATATTACAAAGGTCCAGGTTAGTAACCTACAAAAAATTGTACAAGCAAGGGATGAGTGTCAAACCACACGGTCAGCAAGTAAAGCTCTAAACACAACATAATGGAATGGAATACGGATAATCCTACAATCCCAACCGAACCTCCACAACTACAACCTGCATAAAAATCAGTCTTACCTAACAGTTCACAATTAAAAAGCACATGTCTTAGCAACAGCATTCTAACCATCACATATTATCAACAACAAGCTCAATATTTATCAATCAAACTTCCACAACTACATCCTGCTTAAAACCAACTCAACCTAATAGTTCATAATTCACATAGCACACAACTCAACAACAACACTCTACCAATTACATATCCTCAACAACAACCTCACTATTCATCAATCAAATTATCACATAAAGGCACTCACAAGATCAGCTACAATATCAAGTTCACTAATGATAAATATGTGTAATGTCATGGAAAGCAATGTCAAGTATAGTGATGCATGTCTTACCTAGTGATACACACCCCTTGTCTCTCAGTCCAGGAACCAAGATATTTGTCCATACATCCATCATGGAGTGCGGTACGACCCTCGATTAGTAAACATTCCGGCATGCCATACGTCCCTTGAAATATAGTATCCATCGCTATGCGTGATGTGTCCCTCGAAATGGTACATCCTCTTATCACATAACATTACCACCATGTCTTTGAACCAATGCAAATGACATGTTCGCACAAATAATTAGGAGATGACAATTTTCATATCCTTGCACAATTCACAACAACACAATTAGCATAAAACATCAACAATGATTCAACAGGCCTTTTAAACATTCTCAACATATCATACACACACAATTAATCACAATTCCTTTTATTACCCATTTTCATTATTATAATTAATCAATGTGGACAAGTCAACCCATCACCAAGTCTCATTATCCCCAAACACATAATACAAAGAAATACATGAATTCAACACACTTAACATGGGTTTAGAAATTTACTTGCCTCAAATAATCGAACAATTACTCCGAGACTTGATCCTTCCCTTTTCGTTGAGCTTCCAAATCAATGCAGTCTATTCAAGTACATATTCACAATAAGATTTCGAAACTAACAATACCCACATACTATGTATATAACCTTGGCGTTAAAAAATCACTAGAATTTATAATCAAGTTCGTAAATCTTGATTCCAATCACATTTCAACTATAATATTTTTCAAGTTTCAAATCTAGGTTTAAATCTTAATTCCTTCAATATTCTAAATCTAAAGGTATTTACATAATACCTTACATTCAATATTTTATTACATTACCAATATATCAAAACATGCATCACAACATGCTAATAATAAGATAGTAAAAAGACAACGAAGTAATTACGGACAAAACAACGAGAATGCTTACTGTTTCAAACCTTACATTGATATGCCATACATTTCCATTTACTAATTTTTTCATCAGTGACTTACCATTACATAATGATTAGTGAAGCCCTTTTTTCCATTAAAAAGACACCATATATTTTTCCAATTGTTCTAACTTAAAACCTACTTAATTGATTCCTTTTTTTCCACTATCAAGCTAGTATACTAATAATAATAATAAAATAATGATAGGATATCCATGATATATACACCACAATACAAAGTTTGGAGATTACCTTATGTTTTCGGTTTTCGTGCAGCCGTTGCACAGGTTAGTTTCTTCTTTCTCTTTATTTTCTAAATTAATTATGTATTAAAAAAATATTAAACCTAAAGACTTATTTTAATATAGGTCTAATAGGATTGGGTATTTAATAAAATTCATATTTGGAAATTAGTATCAACTAAATTAATTATTTTATAAATATTCGTCAATTAACTAACCATAGTTAAACAAATAGTTGAAAATTTCCAAACAAACTTTATAAACTAATCAAAAATAACTCAAGGAAACTATCGAGAGTTGTAAAAATATTAATTTTAGAAAAAAAATTTACAAAATTACCTTCCAGGTCATTACACTCCATAGGTTCTTTCCTCACCCTGCACAACTCCCAAGCAGACCCTGTTTTAAATTTCCCAGTACCACTAGGCATCCACAAAGGCTTATCTCTGCCCTCTGCAAAAGAAATATCTTCCAAAACTTTTTTAATGTGCATGTAAACTTCCTCATTAAAGATGGCAACTAACACCTCATTATTATATCATCCTGTACTGTACAATTGAAAAACTGATTTAACATGTCCATACTCATGTGAGATAGGTAAGACAAACTGCATGGCTCCCAATTGTGTCCAAATATCCAACCAAACACTAGAATGGCCTTCTCTTTAAAAAATTCTCTAGCTTGAAGTATAGCCTTCCATACATTTGAACCACCAGTCCATACAACTACTTGAGGTCTATGTCTCTTACTATATTTGTTCACATGAAATTAGCTCATAAAGAATTGAAAGTTCTAAAATTTCACCAAAGTTTTGCCAAAATAGTTTTGGAGACATCAAACAAAGATCTAAGCCCCAAACCTCCCTTACTCTTTGGAACACATCCATATATCATCTCAAGCCTCTTTTAAGTTTCATAAGAATTTAGCAAATATCTTATGCTTATGATAAATAACACATTTTGTAGGGCTAATAGTAGATAAAAGGTAAATAGACATACTTTTCAATAAATGATTTATCAAAATCATTCCGCTCCACCCCAAAAGACAGAATCTTCTCTTTCCATAATTGGAGCTTATTCTGAATTTATTTGATCAATTCTAAAAAGTTTACCTTCTTCTTCTTAAAATTCCCAATGGGAAAACCCAATTACATTAAAGGAAACTTTCATTTAGATAAACTTGTAACTTTTTCCACAACCTTAATAGAACCTATGCAGCTTTGCTGAACATATAATAAGAATTCTAATTCTTATCAATAAGTTGACCAGATTGATATTCATATAGTATCTGGGTTTTCATAATTAGATGTAAGAATCTTTTGTCTGCTGCAAAGAGAAAGACGAAAAGACCAAGATTTCTTCAAGATCATTGAGAGAATTTCATTGGTGGTGATCTCTTTCAGGTATATGAGATCTTTCGGTGTTGGGTGTGGGTGGAATTTGATTCAATTTAGAAAGTTTACTGCAGATTGATTTATGTACATGGAAGTTCTTGATGAACAGTGGTTAAATCCTTGTTGGTTGAATTAGATCATACCTTTAGTTGTTTGAGTCATATTTACTGGTTATTTTACGAGTCTAAACTTTTGGGTATTGAATATATTAACAATTCTAAGTGTTTGGGGGGGAATCCATGGAAGTTTTGGAGGTTTAGAGTTGAAAATCGAAGAAAAAAAGTCGGGAAACCCGTCTGACAATCCTTGGGGTGCTGCGCCTACCAGAGACCCTATGGACAGACTCTGTCCATCAGGCTCTGGCACGCCGCTCCAGCATGAGCGCCTGAGGCATTAAGGAAGGGAAATGCATTGGAGAAGTATTTTACTTGGCTTTGGTTCTTCTGTGGATGTAGATTATTGTTTATTGTATTTGATAGATAGACTTTTAATAGTGATTGATACACATTTAGTGATAGTATGAAGTTCTCTATGTACATGATTGTGTAACTTGGTTCTGTGGTTTGGATAATCTATGTGTTCTTTGTGAATGGTCTGGAATCCTCAAACCGTCAAATTTATAATCTTGAACCATCTCTATTGAAGTGATGCCTTGAAAAAAGAAGGCTTGATGAAATATTGATAAGAAAGTGAAAAATGGTGATAATACTTTTTGATCGGGGTGTTACGTTCCGACACGGTTTTATTGGATTGGGGTGTCACGTTTCGACATGGTATTATTGGATCGCATTGATGACTTGTTTGATTAGTTACATGGTGCTTATGTCTTCTCTAAAATAGATTTGAGGTTCGGTTATCATCAATTGAAAATGTGGGCAATAGACATGCCAAAGACTTATTTTCGAACCAGGTATGGGAATTATATATTCTTAGTAATGTCTTTTGGGCATTTAAATGCCCTTTCTTCCTTCATGAGCATGAAGAATAAATTTTTAAATTTATATATAGACCTATTTGTTATTGTAATAATTGATTATATACTTATATACTCAAAGAGCACGAAGGAACATGATGAGCATTTGAGAATTGTATTGGGTTGTTATGGGAGAAAAGGCTTTATGCGAAATTCTCCAAGTGTGAGTTTTGGATTTATTCAATGTCCTTCTTAGGGCACGTGGTTTCTACGGATGGAGTGAGGGTGGACCCAATCAAATTGAAGTAGTGAAAAGTTGGATAAGACCTACTAATGTTTCTGAGGTAAGGAGCTTTGTTTGTTTAGCTAGATACTACCGTCGATTTGTCCAGGGATTCTCTTCTAATGCTTCCAAGTTAACCAATTTGACCAAGAAGAATGTTCCATTTGTATGGTCAGATGAGTATGAAGAAAGCATCCTGAAACACAAAACCTTTTTGAGTATTCCACAGACTCTTTCCTTGCCGGTGGAAGGTAAGAGTTTCACTATTTTTGGTGATGCATCTTATTCTAATTTTAGTGTAGTGCTAATGAAAGAGATGAATTTAATTGTTATGTTTCAATGCAATTGAAAGTCCATGAATGTAACTATCTGAACCATGATTTGAAGTTGGTTGTAGTTGTGTTTGCACTAAAGCAATTGAGGCATTATATGTATGGGGTCAAGTTAGAAGTGTATAAAAATCATTGGATGTTACAATATGTCAAGTTAGAAGTGTATAAAAATCATTGGATGTTACAATATGTGTTCACTCAGAAGGATTTGAATTAGAGGAAAATAAGTGGATGGAGTTATTGAAAGACTATAATATTACTATTTTATATCACCCAGAAAAAGCTAATGTTCTGGTAGATGACCAAAGTAGAAAAGTGTAACATCTCGTAAGTTGAAATAACTAATAATAAGCTAAGAAACCAAGAATAGTCAGTTTTGGAAATAAATAGGGAAATCTGGAAAATTCCCCGGTGTAAAAAAATGATGTTTTTAATCATTTGCAAACGACCATAACTCCCGAATAAGTAAGATATAGGGTGATTTCTTTATATAGTTTGAAATCCCTTGGAAAGATCTTGCTAATGCCACCGAGTTTTATGCATTTTTGATATCATATGGGTGAGATATGTCTTTCGGAAGTTGGGTTGTTAGATAAATTGAGGAGAATCTAATCCGGATTTTAGTAGGGGTAAAGTATTCTTTTCAACCTACTATTTTTGAATTTGTTTTAAAGGTTTATTAGGGGAAAAGCTAAGCCTTAAGTCAGTTTTTAGAATATTGAATATGCTTAGCGCTTGGGAGAAAAGAGAAGAGAAGAAAGAGAAAGACGAAAAGACCAAGATTTCGTCAAGATCATTGAGAGAATTTCATTGGTGGTGATCTCTTTCAGGTATATGAGATCTTTCGGTGTTCGGTGTGGGTGGAATTTGATTCAATTTAGAAAGTTTAATGTAGATTGATTTATGTACATGGATGTTCTTGATGAACAGTGGTTAAATCCTTGTTGGTTGAATTATAGCATACCTTTAGTTGTTTGATTCGTATTTACGGTTTGTTTTAAGAGTCTAAACTTTTGGGTATTGAATATATTAACAATTCTAAGTGTTTGGGGCGGGGATCCATGGAAGTTTGGGAGGTTTAGAGTTGAAAATCAAAGAAAAAAAGTCAGGAAACCCGTCTTACAATCCTTGGGGCGCTGCGCCTACCAAAGACCCTATGGACAGACTCTGTCCATCAGGCTCTGGCACGCCGCTCTAGCATGAGCGCCTGAGGCATTGAGGAAGGGAAATGCATTGGAGAAGTAGTTTACTTGGCTTTGGTTCTTCTGTGGATGTAGATTATGGTTTATTGTATTTGATAGATATACTCTTAGTAGTGATTGATGTGCATTTAGTGATAGTATGAAGTTCTCTATGTACATGATTGTGTAACTTGGTTCTGTGGTTTGGATAATCTATGTGTTCTTTGTGAATGGTCTGGAATCCTCAGACCGTCAAATTTATAATCTTGAACCCTCTCTATTGTAGTGATGCCTTGAAAAAAGAAGGCTTGATGAAATATTGTTAAGAAAGTGAAAAGTGGTGATAATATTTTTGGATCGGGGTGTTACGTTTCGACACGGTATTATTGGATTGGGGTGTCACGTTTCGACATGGTATTATTGGATCGCGGTGTCACAATTCGATACAATATTATTGGATCGGGGTGTCATATTTTGATACGGTATTATTGGGTAAGGGTGTTACATTCTGATATGGCAATATTTTAGAGGAAAAGATATTGAATTAATTGATTGTACTCTATCTAAAAGAACCCATTTCTCAAACGAGCATGGTGTGGGGGCATGAGTCCTCGTGTGTGTGCTTGATATCGTGAATGATTAGATACTTTCTTCAGTTGTCACTTGTTCATGTCGTTTGTTGTTTATCACTTGCTAAGTGTTATAGGTGATTTTATATTATAACTTTATGCATATTAATTACTATTTTGAGTTGACCGATGATATCTACGTAGTACATGTTGCCCTATAGTGATCCCTACTTGTGTTTTTCTTTGTTTTTCTTTAGTGGAGTGCATTAACTGTAGCAACAACTTTGAATAGCCCTCATCTCATGCTAGTCTCAAGCGTATGAGGTTCGAGGGTGAGTCATTCATTCAAGCTCGTGTTGGATTCTCTTGGTAATGGCATGATGTCCTTAGTTTTCATAAATAAATTTTTTATTTATTTATTTTGGTGTATTTAATACTCTTAGATGTAGTATTTGAAGATCATATGTCAATGATGACATGAACTTAAAGTTTTGGGGATAATATATAATAGACTTTAGAGGTTTATTTGATTGGTTACTTTAATAAGTTTTAAACTTCTGCATTATGGTTGTTAATCCGTAGTTGAACTATTGAATATAAGTTGGGGTTGAATTTGTTGGTTCTACCACCTATAAGGTTAAGTGTAGGTGTCACTCATGACTTGTTTTGCATCTTGGAAAACTTTGTACCAGATCGTTATGTTCTATGATCTCATCACACAAGGACATGTCTACTAGACTCTTGCGGAATGGTATGGGGAAAACTTTACTTTTATTTGAAAGGCTATACGACTTTAGGAAACCATTATTTTTCTTTATTTTGTTTTATTACTTAAATCCAATTGGTATCTAACCTTTTTCACTCTATTTCGCAGATCGTAGAACTAGAGCAAACGCTGTGATAAAACCAACTCCGGTAAGATAGGGCTATCCAAAGCCAACCATTGGGACTGCAGCTGGATAAGAGAGAAATGGTGAGAGGTCATAGTAGAGGTCGCAAGGAAGGCCCACTAAAAGCATTGGATAAGATTTGGGTCCAGTTAGGGATAGAGTGGTGAATCCTCCACCGACTAATGAGGTGGTGAGAGAGGGTGATGAAGGGGAAGATGAGCAGATTCAGGAGGAAAAAATACCACCACAGCCTACTTCAAAGATTATAAATAAGGACCTTACTTATCTCAGTGGGTTATATAATTAGGGTCAAACACCTTTAGTAGTTTTTACACCAGCACCTCAGGGTCATGGAGTACAATATGCAGCTGTTGTGGCTTCCCGCATGGATGCGTCCTTGGAAACAGGCACGTTTCCACGATTGACTACAGAGCCTATAAATACTAGTGACCAGCATGACCTTTTTATTGAGCTTTTAAATTTGAAACCTCCAGTATTCAATGGTAATGAATCTGAAGATGCTTATGATTTCCTGGTTGATTTTCATGAGTTTCTATATAAGATAGACATAGTGGAGAGGTTTGGTGTTGAGTTTGTGACATGTTAGTTACAAGGGAATGCCAAAATATGATGGCGTTCTCATGTTGAGTGTCGACCAGAAAAGGCACCACATATGACTTTGACACCCTTATCTAGTTTCTTTATTGAGAAGTATATACCACGGATTTTTAAGAACATGAGAAGAGATGAGTTCCTAAACATTGAGAAAGGAAGGATGTTTATTGCAGCTTATGAGGCTAAATTGCGTGCATTATCCAAGTATGCCACTCATATTTTCTTAAGTCTGCAAGAGTGGATTTTCCAGTTTGTAAAGGGATTGAGGTCAAATTTGAAGATTTCATCTTTACAAGTAGTTTCTTCTACAAAATATTATCAGAAGTGGTTGACTTTTTGATAGAGGTAAAGGGGGTGAAGCCGACTGACTTCACCAAGGTGTCAATATTTTAAAATTTATCTCAGGGGGGTGACTTTAGTGGTTTGTACTCAAGAGGTCAGAGTTCAGGGGCTATCCACACGTTCTATTCAGTCTTCACTGTAGGCTAAAGTTGAGGGTCCATTGCATACCAATCTGTCTTTTTCAAAGTTTAGGGGTTATCTCTAGTCTTCTTCATCTCCAAAAATACCTACACTCTATTTTAGGACTTGTTATGGATGTGTAAAGGCTGGAAATATCAAGAAATATTGTTCAAATAAAAGTCAGGCTCTGTGCGATTAGAGTTACAGATCTTCAAGAGTCATAGGTAGAGGTGGTCGTGGAAAAGGCCATCATTTTGGGGGATGTGGTGATCAACATAATGGTGTCCTCACAAGTTCAGTCGGTGTGGCAGGAAGGTTGCAACTACTGGAGCGCAGCGTGGCAGGGCAATGGACTGATAGGTGATGGGGCCCATAGTTATGTTTTCTCTTGGAGCCCAGAGGTAGGGACATCTAATGTTGTTATCATATGTACTCTTCTAGTTTGTGATCACATGGCTTCGGTATTGTTTGATACTCGATCCACATTTTCTTATGTATCTTCTTTGTTCGCTATTGGTCTTGATTTGCATTGTGACATGCTTATTTGTGTCTCTACGTCTGTAAGTGAGTCTGTGATAGTTGAGAAGGTGTATAGATATTGCCTTATGATTTTTTTTAAGAGAAACACTTATGTGAATATGATTATTCTAGAGATGGTTGATTTTGATATAATTTTGGGAATAACGTGGCTTTCTCCGAATCTGCTATCTTAGATTGTAATTCTAAGAGTGTGACCATATCCAAGCTTGGGATAGATCCACTAGTGTCGGAGTTTGACTATATTTCCACCCCAGTTCATATTATCTTTTTTTTTTGTGCTAAGAGGTTGGTGAGTAAGGCTTGTTTAGATTTCTCGGAACATCTCAGAGATGATACTTCTAAAGTGACTTCGATCGAGTCTGTGCCAACAGTCCGTGAGTTTGTGGATGTTTTTTCTACACACATGTGTGGTATGCCACCAAAAAGAGATATTGATTTTTGTATTAACCTGAAGTCGAGGACTCACCCCATTTGTATTCCACTTTATAGAGTGGCCCCAGCTGAGTTAAGAGAGTTAAAGGCCCAACTGTAGGAGTTGTTAGGTAAAGGTTTTATTAGACCCAGTGCATATCCTTGTGGTGCTCCAGTTTTTTTTTTTGAAGAAGAAGGATAATGGTTTTCAGATGTGCATTGACTACAGAATGATAAATAAGCTAACTATTAATAAAAAGTACCTCATTCCTCGCATTGATGACTTGTTTGATTAGTTACATGGTTCTTATGTCTTCTCTAAAATAGATTTGAGGTTCGGTTATCATCAATTGAAAATGTGGGCAATAGACATGCCAAAGACTTGTTTTCGAACCAGGTATGGGAATTATATATTCTTAGTAATGTCTTTTGGGCATTTAAATGCCCTTGCTTCCTTCATGAGCATGAAAAAATTTTAAATTTATATATAGACCTATTTGTTATTGTAATAATTGATTATATACTTATATACTCAAAGAGCACGAAGGAACATGATGAGCATTTGAGAATTGTATTGGGTTGTTATGGGAGAAAAGGCTTTATGCGAAATTCTCCAAGTGTGAGTTTTGGATTTATTCAATGTCCTTCTTAGGGCACGTGGTTTCTACGGATGGAGTGAGGGTGGACCCAATCAAATTGAAGTAGTGAAGAGTTGGATAAGACCTACTAATGTTTCTGAGGTAAGGAGCTTTGTTTGTTTAGCTAGATACTATCGTTGATTTGTCCAGGGATTCTCTTCTAATGCTTCCAAGCTAACCAATTTGACCAAGCAGAATGTTCCATTTGTATGGTCGAATGAGTATGAAGAAAGCATCCTGAAACACAAAACCTTTTTGAGTATTCCACCGACTCTTTCCTTGCCGGTGGAAGGTAAGAGTTTCACTATTTTTGGTGATGCATCTTATTCTATTTTTAGTGTAGTGCTAATGAAGGAGATGAATTTAATTGTTATGTTTCAATGCAATTGAAAGTCCATGAATGTAACAATCTGAACCATGATTTGAAGTTGGTTGTAGTTGTGTTTGCACTAAAGCAATTGAGGCATTATCTATATGGGGTCAAGTTAGAAGTGTATAAAAATCATTGCATGTTACAATATGTGTTCACTCAGAAATATTTTAATTAGAGGAAAAAAAGTGGATGGAGTTATTGAAAGACTATAATATTACTATTTTATATTACCCAGAAAAAGCTAATGTTGTGGTAGATGACCTAAGTAAAAAAGTGTAACATCTCGTAACTTGAAATAACTAATAATAAGCTAAGAAACCAAGAATAGTCATTTTTGGAAATAAATAGGGAAATCTTGAAAATTCCCCGGCGTAAAAAAATGATGTTTTTGGTCATTTGCAAACGACCATAACTCCCGGATCAGTAAGAGTTAGGATGATTTCTTTATATAGTTTGAAATCCCTTGGAAAGATCTTGCTAATGCCGCCGAGTTTTATGCATTTTTGATATCATATGAGTGAGATATGTCTTTCAGAAGTTGGGTTGTTAGATAAATTGAGGAGAATCCAATCCGGATTTTAGTAGGGGTAAAGTATTCTTTTCACCCTACTATTTTTGAATTTGTTTTAAAGGTTTATGAGGGGAAAAGCTAAGCCCTAAGTCAGTTTCTAGAATATTGAATATGCTTAGGGCTTGGGAGAAAAGAGAAAAGAAGAAAGAGAAAGACAAAAAGACCAAGATTTCGTCAAGATCATTGAGAGAATTTCATTGGTGGTGATCTATTTTAGGTATATGAGATCTTTCGGTGTTTGTTGTGGGTGGAATTTGATTCAATTTAGAAAGTTTACCATACATTGATTTATGTACATGGAAGTTCTTGATGAACAGTGGTTAAATCCTTGTTGGTTGAATTGTATCATACCTTTAGTTGTTTGATTCGTATTTACGGGTTGTTTTACGAGTCTAAACTTTTGGGTATTGAATATATTAACAATTCTAAGTATTTGGGGGGAATCCATGGAAGTTTGGGAGGTTTAGAGTTGAAAATCGAAGAAAAAAAGTAGGGAAACCCGTCTGACAATCCTTGGGGCGCTTCACCTACCAGAGACCCTATGGACAGACTCTGTCCATCAGGATCTGGCATGCCGCTCCAGCATGAGCGCCTGAGGACAGCCTCTGTCAGTCTGGCTCTAGCGCCCCGCGCCTCTGAGAGAACCAGGATCACCTAGAGTCCCCATTTCTCCCCATTTTTCGTACTAGTTCCTAAGGGATGTACCCATTATTCCTAGCTGATTCAAACACTCTAAAGTATATCTAAACATCATGAAATCGTCCCTAAATATGAGATCATGATCCTTGAATCCATAATCCAATTCAAGAAAAGTTAAGATCAAAATCAAAGAAGTTAAGAGTCAAGTTTAAAAATTAAGAAGCAAGTCAAAGTAAGTCCCTAAAGCATTCAAGAGTCTTTAAAAACATTGTAACTTTGTTTTAAGTCTCAAGAAATGAGTTGACCAAAGAGTAAAGAGTTGAATTAAATTCTCAAAAGCTATAAGGGAACTAAGTATTCCTTAAGAGTTAAGTTTCAAGTTAAGCAAAGAGTAACCAGTTGAGTTCATTTCTCAAGAGTTATACGAGAACTAAGTAGTCCTTAAGAGTTTAAACAAAATGTTTTCAAACATTTTAGAAAGAGATGAATCTAGACTTCCACAGAGCCTATGGTTAGTTTTAGTAAAAGAAAAACGAAACTATGATTTTCAAGAGAGCTTTTAAAGATATGTTTGAGAAATTAAATCAAACCAGGGATGTTGTTTTAAAAACATATGAGCAAAGTATTTGGGATTAGTATTGAGAAACGATATGGGTACGCAAGTTCATATCAACTCAAGTCTCCATAAACCATGTAGCCAACATGGACAGATAAAGGATCATACTTTTAGATGATTCCTAAGTTAATTTTATCATAGGGTGGTGGATCAACTTAGTAGTTCAGGTTCTATATCGATGGCAAGGTGTAGAGTAGTACTCTTGCAACGTGAGATCATACGTTGTACCATCACTTAGGCTCATAGTGATGATTGTCGGTTAGAGAAACTCCCACAAAAAATATATTACTTTCATATATATTTAAATTTGTGGTTATTATTGTTTATATTTAATGAACTAAGAGTTTGCGCTGTAATAAAATTTCTCCTTATATTGCACACATCTTTACTGCTTTATATTGAGTTATGACTTCTTGAGTTGAGCAGAGCCAAGGTAAGTTCATTCTTACTCCTTTCAAGCCTTATAGTTGTGTTTAGCATTCCAACTCGCATACTCGTACATTAAATGTACTGACGCTAGTTGTTCTGCATCGTCTTATGATGAAGATGCAGGTAACCAGGATCAGCACGCAACACTTCATTGATCCAATTTGGGCTCCAAAGTCAGTGGTGAGCCTCCTTGCATTCCAGAGGATCTTTTTATTTCTCTCTAGTTAGTTCAATTGAATGTTGTGAGTTTTTTCTCGACATTCATCTCAGTCACTTTAGAGGCTTCATATACATTTAGTAGTTCAATTTTGGAGTCTTATTTACTTTGTAATTTCATATCTTCAAGTGTTGAGACTTAAGTTCCATTTAGGATAGACTATTATATTAAGTATTACTTTTAACCATATTTTATTTCTTGATTAAGTTAAGTTGAGTATTCCGCTGGGTTAAGTAAGTCAGGTCAAGGGTTCGCTCAAGGCCAACAATGGTCATTGGGTGTCGGCTACATCCAGGGTAAGCTCGGGGTGTGACAAAAAGTAGGGAGCATGGGTAGTTAAGCCCACTTACATGTTTCTAGACGCCCATTGGCTAGAGAGGTTCAAACTCTAACAAATGACTTTATGAGGCTGGAAATACTTGAGAAAAAAGGATTTTCAGCCTGTGTACAGGCAAGATCTTCTTTTCTTGACAAGATTAAGGTAAAATGGTTTGATGATGAGAAGCTAAGTTGAATTCGAGATATGGTATTGTGGAGAGAGGCTAAAGAGGCTTTGATTGATGTGGAAGGTGTCTTGAGAATCAAGGTGTGGGTATGTGTACCTCGTGCTGATGATTTGACTCATACTATTCATGTAGAATAGTTTTATGTATTCCATATATTCTGGTGAAACCAAGATGTATCGTGACCCAAGACAACATTATTGTGGAGTAGAATGAAGCATGACATTTTTTATTTTGTTGCCCAATGTCCGAATTGTCAGCATGTAAAGTATGAACATCAGAGGCCTGGAGGGACACTTCAGAGAATGTCCATTCCTGAATGGAAGTGGGAAAGAATTGTAATGGATTTTGTGGTTGGTCTTCCAAAGACATTGTTAAGTTTGATTCTATTTGTGTAATTGTTGACAAGTTAACTAAGTCTATTCACTTCATTCCGATCAACATGACTTATGATACAAAGAAGTTATCCTAACTCTATATTCATGAGTTTTTCGTTTGCATGGAGTTCCAATGTCCATCATATCATATAGAGGTACGTAATTTAATTCTAACTTATGGATGACCTTGTCAAAAGGGTACAATATATTCAAAGTAATAACTAATAATTAAATATTAGAAACTGAGTCTTAATTTATTATTTCCTCTAAGTCAAAAATGAGTTGTTAGGAAAATAAAATAAAATCATTATTTAATCCTAGTTAATAACAGACTGCATGTTTTTAACATTAGATCAAGTTAAAAACCTAATATAATACAAACACATGATAAATCCTAGTTAATAACAGACTATATGTTTTTAACATTAAATCAAGTTTAAAGATCTAATATAATACAAACACATGATAAATCCTAGTATTTGACTAACACTATCATATTAGAATTATATAAATAAATCAATAAAAAAAATATATTATTTAATTAAGATGGAACAAGCTAATGAACTATAAAAATATGGCTTAACTAATTTAAAATACTAATACTCATGCAAACAACTATCATTACATGAAATTTATTAATAACAACTACAAAAAAATCACTCTTCCATGTTCACAGAACCATCACCAATTAAGAGATCTATCTTTCCTTAAGGATGTGCGAAGAAATTTGCTACATCCAAGTGTGTGATGTCAACTTGATTTTCAGAGATAAAATTTGCCTCGTGATTTTTCTCTTTCTTCTTTAGCGATTCTTAATAAAGCTCAACCAAGTGTCTGGGAGTACGACAATCACGTGCATAATGATCTCTTTCACCACATCGAAAACAACCTTCCCTAGTTGCTTCACGTTTCTCATCCTTTCTTTTTTTCCTTTTTATTTGATGAATGATTAACACCAGGAAAAGAATTACGTTCTTGACCATAATCACGACCACAATCGCGTCCACGTCCACGATCACGATGAGGACCACGACCTTTTCCACGCCTAGCATGGTATAAATTTTTATTTTACTCAGCCACAAGAAGATGAGAAATTAGTTCAGAATACTTTTTGAAACCTTTTTCTCGATATTGTTGCTGCAAGGGCACATTCGAGGCATGGAAAATGGAGAATGTCTTTTCCATCATTTCAATCTCACTAACCGTTTCTCCACATAATTTCAACTGAGAAGTGATTCTGAACATGGCAGAATTATACTCCTGTATAGACTTAAAGTCTTGTAGCCTTAGATGTATCCAATCTTATCGTGCCTTTGGATGTATGACCATCTTCAAGTGGTCAAATATCTCTTTTAGGTTTTTTCACAACACAAGTGGATCCTTAACTGTCAAATATTCTATTTTCAGAATCTCGTCAAGATGATGACGCAAGAATATCATTGCTCGTGCACAGTTTTGATTTGATGCCTTATTTTCCTCTTTTATGGTGTCTCCAAGACCCATTGCATCAAGGTGGATTTCAGCATCCAACACCCATGACAGGTAGTTCCTACCCGAACTTTGAAAGGCAGTGAACTCTAGTTATGTAAGATTGACCATTAAAAGTATAAACAAAAGAATAAATAATAACTTTATTAATTCTTCAAATCGAACCTTCACTTTTGAGAAATTAGAGTCTCGTGCTGATAATGTGTTATGAAACTATAGAATAAGAAGAAGAAACTAGAGAGAAGAGAAGAAAAGACTTATTATTTCTCTTGATGAATGAATTTACAATGAACATGAGCCATGTATTTATAGGAGAAATCAAACTTGGTCCCAAAGTAGGATTCTTAATCATATCCTAAAAGAACTCCACATGATAGACATTCACTATAACACAAATACTTTATAACTACCCTTAAATTATTACACAGAATTCACCAAATCATAGAGAAAAAATCTTCTTTTTTATATCAACAAAATTTTCCAAAATAACAAAATATAAACTAAAGAACAAACAAATACAATAAATGAAAGAAGGACGAAATGCAATATAAAGAAACATCAAATCGATATAATATTTTTCTACCTAATAGATTTTGTCTTTATTAAATTTTATTTCCAATAATTTGAAATAGATAGGAGAGAGAATTATGTTATATTTAAAAATAATGTTTGAATAGGTGGATGATATGTTGAGACAAAATATGGTAGACTCTATATCTCTCTCCCTAGAACATACCCCTCCAGAGAGAATGACCAACGAGCAACACCCTACCAGCGAATACTTCCCTTTTTAAGTCACACCAGATCCACTGGAATTCATGGCAGAAAATACTCATACGAAATATTCTTTCAAAGAAATTCTTATGGACAAACACTCACACCTCCTCAATAAGAGGCATAACTACAAAGGATGAAGCACATACAAAAGATAATTTCATTTGATTCACTCCGAAAGATAAACTGAAAATCTACCACCCATGAAAAAATTCTATCATTGTCAAATTGATGGGAAGGAAAATCTCTCATCAATACCTCAAGAGCAGATTGAATGAACTATGGAAGTCAACTGAAAACCTCATCCGTATTGATGAAGACTGGAATTTCTATATAGCAAAGTATTTTCTCAAGAAAAACATGGAGAAAGTGATATATGAAGGCCCTTGGTTCATTTTAGGAAACTTCCTTTGAATGAGACATTGGAAACCAAACTTTGCACAACAAGAATCAATGTTGACCCACTTAGCCATCTGGTTAAGACTGCAAAGTTACCAACCAAATTATATATAGAGGCCCTTGGTTCATTAACATTACCATCTCTAATGGTGTAACTGAGTGGCTGAATAAGTGAAAACATAAACAACCCAAAAGGAAATGAACATAGGAACAACATGAATCCCCAAACCACTAATGGAACAACAAACGGCACGAAACAATATATCAACAAACATGGACCCACTCCTTGAATGAAAACACATCAAAATTTGACAAACGCCTGAAGGACAAAGAGATGTGGGAATGACAAACCCATTCCTAACTCAGTTGATGAGATAGGACCTACCGAAGAGAGTAACCTTAAGGTCTCTTTCCTCTCCTCAAGTGGAAGTTCTCTCCTAGCCACGTGAGTGACTCTTGCCAACACTTCCATCGATGCATTTTCTCACGCCACAAAAAGTTATCATCACAATTCTTCACGTGAAATGACCACAACTGTCGTATCAATTAACTCCTCCACCAAAATTACTTATTTTAGTTATATCGGAACGTGTTAATCAATCTGAGTTAGTTATGTCAGAACGTGACAATCAATCCGAGTTAGTTATGTCGGAATGTGGCAACCGATCCCAATCACTTACCACAATCACAATCACAATCACAAGTACATCATCAAAATCATACATTTACATCGTGATTTCATGGAAATCATCATTCAATAATTGCATTTATAACAAGTTTGATCGATATTGCAACATTCATACATATATAAGTATCATAATGAAGTAAGAACAAACAAACATCACATAATCATAGAATCACAACATCACCTACCTCGAACAAGCTTGAAACCCTAAGAAACTTAATTATTCCCTTTACAGACTCATTTTGCTTGTTCTTGGTCTACAAACAATCAATAATACCGAAATCAATAAACAATCACCAATTATCCAGATTACTAACAATTCTAACAACCCTAGATCAACTCATGATCCCAATTCTCCAAATTATGGTTGTTTTCACCACAAATTCAAGATCAACCCCCCCCCCCCATCATTTTTTGAACCATTATATTATGTTCTATAGATCGAAAAATGAATTCGGGAGTTAAAAGCTTATATTTAGCCTCAAGAATGGTGAAAACGAGTAGAAATTGTCTAGGGTTCGTTTCTTAGCTCTAAAAGTTAAAAAGTGCAAAATAAAGTCGTTTAGGGATTCAATTAACGACTGAATTTGCGCCTTCCGACTGCAGCAGCCCTCATCCCGTTGTAGCGACGACACCACATTGGCTTAAAGTCCCGCTTTAACAATATTTTTGAAATAGTGAGCTCCCCAATTGAACTTACGATTTTAAGTCTCGTCTCGTCCGCCATATCGGCCACTATTCTGCTACAGCAACATGGACCCTTCTACAATGGCACAAATCGTGATCAAATGTTCTTAAAGGAATTTCAATCCCCCCTTTCACAACACACCTCTAACCAACGACGCTCATAAAAAACCTTTCACACTAAGATCAATTCCCAAAGATCTACTCATCTAGATTCAATTTTGTAAAGCCGTACGAATTCCTTAGCGAGTTATCTAATCACTCATGCAATCAAAATCATAATTAAATTATTAGATTGCTATTGTATTTCCCTATACCTCAAGTACTCTAATTTCGTTCAAATTTGGATAAGGTTGGAAAAAATTCAAATACTATGAAAAGTTTTTTCGATCACAAAATTTTTTTCATTGGCATTTCTATAAAGATGGAATCCAGTCGTTGCAATATGATAGTAATGTATGTGTAGTTAGGTAGTTTTCCTAGAAAAAAATTAAGTGGATCCCACTTATCGGTTTATTTAGGGAATTTTTATTAAAAGGTACAAACTAGTTTGTTAATTAGGGAGGATTCCTTCAAGTACTAAAAATAAGGTAGAAGAGACAAATAATATATATTAGGCTAAACGGTGTTTTTACAATAGTCCCAAACTTTTAACTTTAATACTTTAGTCCAATAATTGTCGTAGTTGTCAGACAACTTCTTTTGTCGTCCGACAACTATCATAATTGTCGGTACAACGTCTTTAGTCGTTTGACAACTTGAATAGTTGTCCAGACAACAAAGATGCTATTAGTTTAGTCCTTTTATTAATATTTAAAAAAAAACTAAAAAGAATGTAAAAAAAGGGGGGGGGGGGGCACTTGTCTCGTGTTTTTAAGAAAAAATTATATATACTGACAAACTAATAATTCAAATTAAATGTTATAACTACATTTTAATTTAGTTGTGCCCTGTAGTAAAATGTTTGTCAGTCGCCTCTCTCCCTCAAACTCTCGCTTGCCACTCTCCTTCTCTCACTCGCTCCCTCTCACTTTATACAAGCACAAATGTATAAAATGTGTTTGTGTTCGTATAAAGTGAGAGAAATATATATATATATATATCTATCTATATATATATATATATATATATATATATATATATATATATATATATATATATATATATATGTCCTATACACTTATAATTATACAATACAAATATTCACCTTCCCAATTTTCTTTTGTCTTTCTTTCTTTCTCGTTTTATACATACAAATTATACAATTGATCTTTTGTATGCAACTACTTTCTTTTGTATATGTTTAACGAATTATACAACTAGTTTCTTTGTATATGTATAGCGAATTATACAAATGATTTGTTTGTATATGTATAACGAATTATACAATTTTATTTTTTATATGTATAGCAAAATGTAGATATTTATGTTTGCTATTGAGTGTAATTACGCAAAGTATAGTTATAATATATGAAAATGAATTTTATGTAATATATGAAAGTTAGTCTTTAAGATACTTTTAGCTTATTTTTTCGTTTATTTAATTGATAAATAATTTGAAAGTTGTTGTGAAGTAATTTATCTCTACCATTATTAACTTGTTTAAACCCTTTGTATAGAATTGAGATAGACCTTGAAGAATTTGAGAAAGTAGAGAATGGCGTCTTCTTCCACAACTCTGGGCATTTCCATTAGACTTGGATGTTCCAGCAATGAACATCTCATGTTGGTTCATCCCAGAAGCAGAACTAACATCGCCTTGCCATTTCATTCTTATTCCTCTCGTCTTGTTACTTTCTCTCGCCGTCGAAACAATTCTGCTATCACTTCTTCCAACAAAAAGAAAAAGGTACTACCTTTGTAAAAACCAGTTTTATTTATACATTTATTTTGATATTTAAAGGGGTAGATGTTATTCTTTTAGATTATCTTGTGGGTGGGAAGGAGGGAAAATTGAAGAAGGGCAAGAATGAAAATGCCTTTACTAGGGATTAGAGTATTTGAGCAGAGCAATTCTTTTTTAAAAAAAAATAAATAATAAGTACACATGAAGAACTTAGGATAGTTCTTTTTAGAATTAGTTTTTCATAGAGAAGGTATGAAATATTAAGTTAGAATAAAAAAGAAATTGAAGTTTATGAAAGTTTTCTAATCTGGTAGTATGCTAAAAGTTCGAGCCTAAATTTTGTTTCCTACTGATTCCCTTCCCATGGTTCCCATTGAGCAATTTTCTTGTGTTTTCTGAAATAGGTTGTTGTTTATGAATTTGTTATTTACTTGATCATTAGAAACTTTAATGTGCTTGTATCTGTAAGTAAGTTATGCTTGGCAAACATAGTTAAGGGATGATTGATGGTGGCACCCCTGGTGGACTAGACACGAGCAATTCTGATTTATATGTTTGTTTTAGGTAGTACCAAGTTAATAACTATTGATGTAGTTGAATAGAGCAAAGAAAAGCGTCGTACATTGCTGTGACTTTTTGTTTTTGTTTAACATCAGAAAGAAATTTCACCTTGTTGGCTCGTATTTCAATAGCAGTTGTTGCTCCAGTCAACTTACTTGTCCAGTGTTACTTTGTAGGTTTTACAGTTGACAAGATGGTTTACAAATTTCTTTGTTTTTGTAATTATGCCAAATAGTTTTGACCTGCTTGATCTACTGCCCTTCTGCTTTTATTATAAGGGTCAATACCAGGAGACAAATCTTTTTCCGTGTAATTGTATTTGATAGACATATAGAGTAGTGATTTTCCAATCCATACATGTAACAGTAACTTTATAATTTTTACAGTTGACGAGTTGGTTTAGATTTTCTGCTGCTATTTTATTCTGGTACATGTGAATAGCCATCAAAGTGAGGCCTGTCCCATGAACTTCTTCTAGTGCACATTAATGTCCATCAAGAAACCTTTCTTAGGCTGATGGAATTCCTTCCTGTCTTATCTTTTCTGGGATGTGGATTATAATCTCCTTTTAGTTGGCCTTCTGAATGTACATGATTTTTAATGTGCTTTGTTTTTTTGAGATCTTTCACTTGAATATTCAAACTGTTTTCCTCGACTAGAAGTTTTTTAGAAACATATCTTTGTTTTGCTTTCTTGGACATACTTGCTCACGAACTTTGATATCATCAATAACCTCTTGTTTACAGCTCAATTATTGTATTTCACAGCTTTTACTATTATTTACTAAACCCGAGGCTCTGTTTGCTTCCTGTTTAGAGTCCACCTAGGAAAGATACGGAGGAAGTTGGTGATATAGATGAAGATGCTTTTGAGGCACTCTTTCAGCTGCTGGAAGAAGATCTGAAAAATGATGAGCTATCCTTGGACGATGATGATATAACTGAGGAGGACCTTGCGAAGCTTGAACGTGAGTTGGAGGAAGCACTGAAGGATGATGAACTACTAGGAGAAATTGACTCAATTGCCAATGAGAACACTGAAAGTAGTATGGCTAAAGATGAAGCAGTAGCAGAAGATGCCAATGGAGATGATGATGATGAAGATGTAGATATGCTAGTGAAATTGAAAAATTGGCAACTTAAGAAACTGGCATATGCCTTGAGAAAGGGACGGCGTAAGTTAAATGTAAGCTGCAGTCTTAATTTAGTCTTCTCAAATTCAGATACCGCAATTATATTACAGCTTCTCACGACTCATAAGTTTTAAGGCCACTTTGGTTGTACTCTGGCTCTTTGCGCATTCCAGCATTAAGCATATGGTACTAAGATCATTTGTGGTATCTATCCATGTGTCTGAAGTTTTCTAATGCTTGGGAAAAATTTACCTCTGCTTATCTCATCTTTCCTATGTATTTCCATTCTTCAGATTCCGTCGTTTTTGTAGCATATAGCTGGACATCTGCTTTTGGCTTGCATTGAATTCTTGACGTTAGTTTGTGAAAACTATATTATTTACACCGGAAGCTTATTATTGATTATTTTTCATTTGGTATTCAGCTTTCTGCTAGATAAACTCATCATAAGTATAGATTGGAAGTTTCAGAACCTGTAGCAGAATTAGAAGAGCAGAAAATGAAACTGCTTCTTCTAACCGCTACTACCTATTTAAAGATAATATGTCTAGTGGTGATAAGTTAGAACTTATATTTACCCTTCCCGTCCAGATAAAGAATCTTGCTGCTGACCTATGCCTTGATAGAGCTGTTGTTCTTGAAATGCTTCGCAATCCTCCACCAAATCTTGTGTTACTGAGTGCTGCCTTACCTGATGAACCTGTTCCCAGAATGTTAGAGGCTGCAAGCAAACCCCTGGAGACTGTTCCCATCGAGATGAGTGATGCTGTGAAGCCAGATGCTAAGGTGGAAACGCCAGTTCATGTGATGCAAAGTAACTGGTCTGCTCAAAAGAGACTAAAGAAAGTTCAATTGGAAACCCTTGAACAAGTTTATAGACGATCGAAGCGGCCCACTGTGAGTCTCTTTACTTCTCTATTTGTGTTTGATGCCCTTTTAGTCTGTTGGTAAATTTTCATATCTGAATACAGAGCTTCTGCATATTATTGCTTAATTCTGCACTTGGACTATGGGTCTTTGGTGTGAGTAAATAGAAAACATCCCATCTGAAATATCATCTAGTCTGGGATATGAATATAAGTGACTGAGGCTAACAACGTTGTATGGTGGTTCTTTCAACCTTGGATCTTATGGACCAAGGATAATCTTGGATAAGTGAATCTGCTTTCTTGCTCTCGATATCCAAATCTCAACACATTTGTCCTCTCTGTTTCCCTTTTTATCTATGTTTGTTGTTTTCTTGTTTATCTTTATTCTGCATTTTCCTTATTTCTTCGGGATGAGCATGGATTTGATGAGAATATTAAGTTACCTGTTCACTTTTTTTAAAAAAAAATAAAATATTACGACAGATATGACCTATTCCGGTTATGTGTTCTACTCTAATATCTTTGTAGTTGGTAGTTGAATAGAAATTGCCAAAAAAAAATCAGGTGAATTAAGTGGTTACTGCAAACTGTATACCAAAAGTCAGGAGATTGAAGATAGTAATAACTTTAGTACTGTGTTGATAAATCTAAAAAATGATGTCCTGGAACGGCAACCCATTGCGATCAGCACCTCTTATTGGTTTATGTATGTGTTCAATCAACATCATACCTTTCCTCCCTTCTATTCACGGTTCAAATGTGTCCTAGTTCCCCTATTATTAGGAACCACCAAGTTAAAGTACTTGGATCACATAATTGAACCCTATCATCAAAATCCCAACTTATTTGGGACTGAGGTGTTGTAGTTGTTGTGCATAATTGAAGTTATGCTTGTATTACTAATTTCAGGCACCAGATGACTAGTTGTTGTTTTTTCTCCATTTAAAAAATTGGATGTATGGAGGGGATTCAATGACTAGTTTGAAGAGGTTGGATGTCAGAGTTCTTCTCGTTTGCTCTTTAAATTGATGATGTTTCTCTTTTTAATGCACAATTGACTGAATTAGTATGTCGTACCTGTTTCTCTTTTACATCCCCTGGTATCATTAATTGATATAACTGGGGATACTGATGATTTGTTTAGAAAACCCAGTCTGAGTTAGTAGGCACTGCTAAATCATTCTATTATTGCACTTCATGTGCGACTCATGACTCCTCATATTGGTATCTCCGAACTCTACAATTAAATGGATGATATGTGGCTTGCTTGTTGATGTGGTTACATACAATTGCTAAGTGTTGTACCTTTGATGAAACAAAGAACATTTTCAATCGTTATACTCTTGATGCAGAATGCCATGATTAGCAGCATTGTGCATGTAACAAATCTGCCTCGGAGAAGAGTTCTGAAATGGTTTGAAGAAAGACGGTCTGAAGAAGGGGTTCCTGCTCATCGACATCCATACCAACCATCCTCTATATCTGAATAGTACTTTCCTTGTAAATATCAGCTAAAAGAAGTAGTTTCTACACGTGGAACTGGGATACCAGAATTATTTGATACCGTCACAGCTTCCTTTGGCTATTCGTCTTACTGAAGCTATAACAATAGCAATATCCTCTGTAAGGAAAAGACGGTGATCAACAAAAAGAAATGAACATCTTTACAGCTTTTGTCTGTTCCTATCTTCTTTAGCTCCATTGAGTCTAACTATGTATACATTTTTTCTTACATTCCAGCATATCTCGTTAATAAAAGGGATATTGTAATAATATAACCAAAAACTTGGTGACCTAAGTATTTTGAATTTCAATGTAATAGGCAGTAAAAATAAAGCTAAAAATATAAAATAAAATTGCAATAGCCAGTAATATAGATAGACGATAGTAATGTATTTCATCTATTAATCTTCTATTTCATAATAACTGTATCCTAATTTAATTATTTAGTTTATTATATATTTCTTTTTCTAATTTAGTATTAATAACTATATAAAATTTATAATTAAATTTAAATATTTATAACATTATAAAAAAAATGATAAAATAATAAATAAAATATACATGTTCTGATTTCTGTCTAGTAATATATAAAATATTTTCTCTTATTATATAAGAGGGAGTGTGCACAAATTGCAAGTGCCTCCCCGTCAACATGTCTGCTTGGCATAGGGATCATTTTGGTATTTTGTAATTATTTTGCGAGAAATATATTGTACTTTGTGCTATTGATCATTTACTTCTCTCTTTTTTCTTTCATCATTGCTTAATGAATTGGAGGATTTGAAGTAATTCACATTTATGTTAGCACTAAGTAGAAAAATTAACATCCCACACATATTTAAGAGAATAAATATCAAGTTGTAATTATACTCATTAAAAATAAATTACTTATAGCATATTATTATCATCTTACAGTACATCAATTAATAATATATTAATTAAAAAATATTTAAAAATAAACTATTTATAGCATATTATTATCAAATTATAGCATTTTAACTAATAATATATTAATAAAAAATTTATATTATTATTTAACTACTAATTATTATGTTTAAATAATCAGTTTCATTTATTTACTTACCTTTTATCAACAAAACCTTTTAAATTATTACTGATTAATCAATTACCTTTTAAAGTTTTTAATATAAATAATATATTAAATATTAATCAATTACCTTTTAAAGTTTTTAATATAAATAATAAATTATTAAATATTAATCAATTACCTTTTAATATATTTAATATCAATAATAAATTATTATTTATTAAATATTAATTAAATTTCATATTATATAGCTACCTTTTAAAAAACAAAACCTAAAAATTAGGGATTTAATTTTAATTAATATCATATTATATGGTTACCCAATAACTACCCACTCTCATATCAACCAATACTCTTTTATATTCCCCCAATACACTCAACTTCTCCCCTATTTACATGCATCTCTTTCTACCATATTAATTTTGCACGCCTTTTTTATGTTTCTCTCTCTATTAATCAATTCAAGGCAGCACATGTTTCTCTCTCTATTAATTAATTAAAGATAGAAACTAGCTTTAAACTTATTTGTCAAAATCAGATTAAGCTTAAACTTCTTATTCAACTACATCTCTATTAATCTTCCACAAAATTAGGTTTTTTATTTTTCGACCATCAAATTTGCAATATTGCATGATTTTTGGAAAGAATCGTGTTGTATAGATCACCAAACAAGTTTATTTCTTAAAGTTTTTATTTTTTCTCTGATTCTTTTGTCAAATTATTTAATTTTTATATGTTGTTGCTTGATTTTGGGAGAAGTTTACGTTGCATAGATAATGCAGGTTTCTTCAAGTTTTACATTTGTTTAAGTCAAATTCTTTAATATTTATTTAACTATAAATTTTTAGGATCTGGATTGTTGGATACAATCTATAAACCAAATATCCTAAGGAGATTCACAAGAGGTACAAACTATGCCGGTAACTTCATGGTTGAAATACCATCTTTTGATCTATGTATAACTCAAATTCAATCGCAAAGCTCAGGCTATACATCTGCGATGTAATTAGAGAAGAAGCCGAATGATGAACTAGTAAGGCCTAGTCCTAAAAGGAAAGTAGTGTCAACGGTGAAAGCAATCGGAAAAAAAATGTTACAAGAAGAGGAAAGTAAAAAAGTCTGTTCCGGACATGATTGGAGAACCGGTTGTTAATGAAGAACAAGACGAAGTGAGTGAACAATAACATAGTTCATCAATTTTTTGTTCTTCTTCTCTTCTTGGTGTGTGAAATCAAGAAATGATTTTGACTTGTCACAAAAATTCAGCAGTAGAGATCTTGTAACACTCATGTCTGCATGTTGTATAAAACATATTTAACTATATATATATATATCATAATATATTAACTGTTGTATTTAATGGTAATATGTTTAAATGAATATTTGCACTTTATTAAATGCGTATGATTTTTGTATAAATTTCGATTGCAATATGCAAAAATATATGAACATTGTATGAAAATGTATAAATATTGTACAAATTATGGATGTCATATTGAACTTTGATATATGTAACAGAAACAAATGGTATATATATGAACATTGTATTAATACTATATGAACATTTTATGAATGGCAGTAAAGTTCAATGTATAAACATTGTATGAATTATGAATCTCATATTGAACTTGAATATATGTAACAGAAACAAATGGTACATATATGAACATTGTATGAATATTGTATGAACATTATATTAATACTATATGAACATTTTATGAATGACAGTATAGTTCAATGTATATTTATAATGTATGAACATTGTATGAATTAGGAATATCATATTGAACTTTGACATATGTAACAGAAATAAATGATATATATATATATATGATAATTTTTTACGAAATCAAATTTTATAAATATCAATGATAACAACTGCACTCAATAAAACAAAACGTGTTTCTAACATTCAAAACAACACAATAACAAATGTAACATTACGAAATCATTGTTTTTGCACAGGATAATTTAAACATGTATTTCTATTGCTGCAAGTCATTTTTATCCTTTTGAATTTCACGTCAGCAAACCCCTTCCATCTTTCAAGTTTTGGTATACCCGCTGTACAAAATTAATACAAAACATATATTCTAATTTCACTAGAAACATATATTGTAATTTTGAAAAAAAAATAAATGAACTTTCATACACAAATGATACACGTTTCGTATAATCTTCATACACTAATAAAAAAATTCAGACTTCAATGTTACACAAATTTATAATCAGTTCATATAACCCATACACACTTTATACACAGTTAACATATCATTCACAGTCCTATACAATACTCAAATTAAACAAACACAATACATTTTCAATACAAAATTAATATAAAAACATATATTATAATTTAAATAGAAACATATATTGTACGCCAAAATTTATCAGGTTACTAAAAAAATGAAGTGAAATATGCAACTATGAAATTATTCTTGAATTTTTTGAAAAAATGACTTATACGTTGAAAGCAATCTGAAAATAATCTTGAAATTTTGGAATAAAGACTACTTGTAATGTTGATCCAAATATGTTTGAAAATGACAATCTGAAAGTATTTTGAAAATCCAAAATATTTGTTATTATCTGGTTGAGTTTTTTAAGGAATTAATTCAAAAAATTAATATTATTTTAACTAACTAGAGATATTTAAGGCAATGATGATAATTTGAAAATGTTTAATATCCCTAAAAATGTGCTAATTATATATTTAACTTTAATTAACTCCCTAAAAAGTGCAACTATTCATATTAAAAAACGTGTTACCTGCATTAAATGTAGCAATTAATAAAGAAACAAAAGTAATGTTAATATTTTATCCATCTTTAATTTAACTCAATAAATAGTTAAACTCTTCAAATTCCCAAGCGTGCAACATTGAATAAATACAATAATTATGACGGACAAAAGTCACTTAATTTATATTGTCATAAATTCTTAATCATTAAAATTAATTACTCATTATCACTTTATCTACTTAATTTTTAATTAATTTTTAATAACAAATCTTTTTAATATATTATAGTTAACAATATATTTACTAATAAAATGCTATAGAGTGAGATATTAAATGCTACAAAATGAAATTGAAACTCTAATGTCATAACTTGATAATAATACTACAGATAATGCTATGTACAAAATTTACTCATAATTATTATGTGCAAAAATCTTAATGATAGAATAGATTTTATCCAAAGTAATAAAAAGAATTGAGCCCACAAAAGTGATAAAATTCAGTTTATCATACAAATTTTCACAATGTTATTAGAAGTTCAATAAAGAAATATTCTTCAAAAGTATTTTTAGTAAAAGCAATTAAAAAATGTAAAAGATGAGCATAATGAAATATTTTTAAGTGCAATCAAAATTTAAATATATGATTATTTAAATAATATTTAAAAATAGACAAACAAATTAATGAAGAAAGTGCGATTAATTCATAAAAAAATTTAAAGAGTTAAATTAGAAATATATATTTTATCTATCTCAAAATAACTAAACTCATATTAAGGGACGACTTTGATTAAGATAAAAGATATACAAGGATTAACATTGTAGACATTATATTGAGAATTTAATGTAACTATTTAGACAGTAGTAATCTAGAAACTCTAATTTAAAAATTAGTGTTGCATGAATTATAATGCAACAATTAAAAAAAAAAATCACATAACTTACCTAATTTATGAGAAAAATAACCAAATGTTGTATGAGTTAACAATGATTTTTATAGGGAAAAACTATATAAATGGGTCATAAATTTTAAAATATACCCAAATTTAAAGTAATTCCTGAAATATCTATTTTTTCATAAATAATTATAGTTAATACCCCCTATTCATTAAAGGTGATATTTTTTACTTAACTGATAACAAATCGATATCCTATATTGTATTGGTATCATTAAGGTTGATAATTTCGCTTAACTGATATTAAATCAGTATGTGTATATATATAAAAGGTTTCCTGTTCAGAAATTATTTATTAGTCAGTGATACTATAAGAGTATATATGTATATTATTGTGGTATTATTAAAGTTTCTTGATAAAAAATTACTAATGATTAATTTCTTAACATGATATCTTAATGATATCAACACAATATATATATATATATATATATATATATATATATATATATATATATAGTGGCGGAGCCACATTATGTTTAGGGGGTTCATCCGAACCTCCTTTCGTAGAAAATTATACTATTTTTATATGGTTAAAATAATTTTTTAGGTATATATAGTAGATGTCGAACACCCATCGGCTATTTCGTATGTCTGTTTCTTCAAATTTTGAATCCCCTTATCAAAAATTCTGGTTCCGCCTCTAATAGTATCAATTCAACGAAATTATAGCCTTAATGATACTAATATAGTATGTGATACTAATTTAGTAATATTTAGATAAAAGACATAAATACACCATCGAAGTTGTTCCATATTTGCATAAAGACACCTAAACTTCAAAAGTGTCCTATCACCCCACTAAACAACTATATATCATTGTAAATGGGTCATTTTTACCCATTCCCTCGTCTACGTCGTGCGCATATTGCTCACTCCCTAGGATAGAATTTACCCGACCCGACCCTTATCTTTTGAAGAAAAGTCGTTTACCTTCTCTTCTCATCACCCATCACCAGATTAGTTAAAGAATTGGGAACATCCATGGAAAATTCAAAGCCCTTATAAACACACAGGCAATTAACAAGACAAGAAGCCTCTCTGATAAGTGAATGCAACTGAAACAACATCATTTTTACTGGGAATCTCCCTTCGTCTTTGTCAGGTATATCCATTGCATCATTTATTAAGTTTAACAAAACGGTGCTCATTCTCACCATTTTATTGATAATAATCTTCTGGTTAGTGCTTGTGTTCTCATCTTGAAGTATGGAAAGCAAACCCAAAATCGAGTGCATTGGTCGTCTCATCCCATTGTTCATTAAATTCTGAAACGAATACCTTGTCTGGCTTGCCTTCACAACATTCTCCTTAGGCTGTTGCTGCAAACCGTTCCTCGCTTCTAGTTTCTCCCTCATTAACTCTTCAAGAACACTCGCATGGGATAGGGCCACAATCACCTGATCAACAACTACTTCCACTATCTCCATCTCATTATGGCTCCAATCATCATTTGCACTCGGAATAACCAAAACTAAAATAGCATAACGAGTGTCAACTAACTCAAGCGTCACACCTTTGAAATCTAAAGCAACATAGTTTTTGTTATAAAAATTAAAATATTAGGGCTACCACATCTATTTTGGGTTTAAATTGGGGAAGATGATATAAATTGATGAAATAATTAATAATAATGAAAGAAAATGACATGTGGCACTTTTAAACTGGTCAATGAAAGTGAAAACTGGTCCATGATGCGCCTAACGTGCGTGTAAACAACCCAGACGAGGGAATGGGTAAAAATGACCCATTTACAACGATATATAGTTGTTTAGTGGTGTGATAGGACACTTTGAAAGTTTAGGTGTCTTTATGCAAATATGGAACAACTTCGATGGTATATTTATGTCTTTTCTCTAATATTTAAGCGAAATTATCAATATTAATGATATCAATACAACAAATGACACCGATTTATCATCTGTTAAACAAAATTAGTAAGCGGGTATATAGTGTAATAATTTAGTGAGATATGAATATAAAAGAATATATGTTTGTAATTATTTTGCTTTTATCAGTTATTTGCTTATCCTCCCCTCCCCCCTCCCCCCACCGGGCATATATGTTTTCAAGTTCAAAGTGAAGAAAATAAAATATACAATTTTCAATATTACTTTTGATTTTTTTAGAAAATTAAGGATAATGTCCACTCAGACTATCTCCAACCCGCTTCTACTTTAATCTATATTCTCTATATTTAGAGATTAAAATAGAGAATAAGCACTCCATCCCACCTTCAGATCACCTTCTATTCTCTATTTATAGAGAGGTGGATAATAGTTCTCCAAATTTGGAGAATTATTATTCACTCTTTATTTCACTTTTTCATTATTTTATTATTATTTCTATACTTCTAATTAACATAATATTTTACATATAATTTTATTAATTAAATATCTAATATTCATAATTCTTTTTTAAATATAATATAATATTTTTAATATGTACTACTATAATTTCATATTAATAGTATTTTAATTTTTTTTTCTGATTTTCATCAATAATAAAATTTTATTTTATTATTAATTTTCATAATAAAAAATACACAATTAAAATGAAAAGATGAAAAATTTAATTTAAAAATACAATACATGATATGATAATTTAAATACAAGATAATAATATGACACATAACATAATAATTTAATAAAAATACAATATAATACATGACATATGACATACTTATTTTGGTTTGCCTGGCACCAATAACGATATTAATGTTTTAGATTCATCACATTTATTTTCTAATCTTGCTAGCAGTATTGTGCCTCCCACCCATTATGTTATTCAAGGAAAATAATACAACATGGGTTATTACTTACCTGATGGTATATATCTTGAATGGTCTAGAATTGTTCAAACTATTTGTGATGAACCTCATTTCCAAAAGAAGAAACATTTCGCGATAAAACAAGAATTGTGTCGGAAAGATGTTGAACATGCATACGGAGCTTTGCAATCACATTTTTGCAGTTATTGCAGGACCGCCACGTTTTTGGAGAACGAAAGTGCTACATGATATAATAACTACATGTATTATACTGCACAACATGATAATTGAGGATGAACGTGATCTCAATTAACCAATTTAAGATGTCATAGAGGCTCCAACTCCAACTATAGAAATGGTGGTAGATGAAAATCTCGGGTTTGAACATTTTTTAGTTAGACAAAAAAAAATACTAAGGACAAAAATGCTCATATTGAACTCTGTAATGCATTAATAAAGCATTTGTGGGCGCAACGTAATGATTTTGAAAATTGAGTGTTAATATAATTGTATGTTACTTTATTTGAATTTGTTTCCTAATTTATGTATTGTATTATATTTTCTTGTAATTTATGTTATTTAGAAATTTAGAATAAAATATAATTTTCTATTACATCAAAAATTATATAAAGTAATTATTTGAGAAAAAAGAAATAAAAGATTTGTACTATAAAACAAGAAAATTAGAATGAAATAAAAATAATAATGTAATATTGAGGAGAGAGAGAAAAATTCTTTTTTAAAGAGAATGAAGTTTAAGTTGGTTGTCTGAAAAAATAAAAAGTTCTATATTTGTAGAGTAAATTAGATTGGATCGAAGATACCTTTTGGGAGGAAGAGAGAAATAATTTATTACTGTTCCTTTTGGAGGAAGAGCGAAATAATTTATTACCATTACAAATACTTATAATTTATTTTAGATTAAAAAAATTAAATTTATTTAATCAAAATTACTTAATATTAATAATATTTATCAAATAGTCATTCTATAGTTTGAGATGAATATTTACTACCATACGACTACATATATGACATTATTCAAATTTAAAATTATTTAATAAACATTAATTATAAATTATTATAAAGAAAGCTCGGAATATTATATAAGAACAAGAAGACAAGAAGTATAAGATAGAGGAGAGTACTTTTTTATTCAAATATATGTAAGTTTCATATGTGTGTTCTACAATAGTGAATGAACAACCCTATTTATAGAGTGAGAAATCACTCCAAAAGTCACCATATTAAGTATCATAATACATAGATACATTCTTATCCAAAAAGGTTTATGAAACCTAGTGAATATGAATGATTGTTCATGTACTAACTTTATGGACTATCCACTTATTCAATGGATTTATAACATTTCCCCTTGGATGTCCATAGATATTGTGCCTCGTAAAAATCTTACTAGAAAAAAACTCGGTGGAAAAAAAAATTAGTGAAGAAAAAAGAGTACACATATCTTTTGATACGCATTATTTGCTGCCTCATTACAAACATTTCTAGGAAAATCCAGTGGGACAAAACCTAGACTAAGGAAAAAAAGAGTACAATGCATTTTTTACTCCCCCTGATAAAAACCACGATTCAGATGGTTAAGTTTTCGCATTCCAATTTTGTGAACCATCTTCTCAAGAATTGAGGCCGATAAAGATATGATAAATAAATCTGCTGGATTATCACTCGAAAGAATTTGTCGCACATAAATATCACCATTCTTCTGGAGATCATGTGTGAAGAATAATTTTGGTGAAATGTGTTTCGTTCTATCTCCTTTTATAAAACCTCCTTTTCATTGAGCTATGCATGCAACATTGTCTTCAAAGAGTATTGTGGGTATCTTGAAGTCACACTTCAAACCACATCTTTCTTTGATAAAATGTATTACTGATCTTAACCATACACATTCTCTACTTGCTTCATGAATGTCTATTATCTCAGCATGATTTGAAGAAGTAGCGACAATAGACTGCTTCGTAGATCGCCATGATATAGCAGTACCTCCGTATGTGAATAGATAGTCTGTTTGTGATCGAGCTTTATGTGGGTCAGATAAATAACATGCATCAGCATGACCAACAAGATCTGCACTATCTTTGTTAGTATAAAACAGACCCATATCACTAGTTCCCCTTAGATATCGCAATATATGTTTAACTCCATTCCAATGTCTTCGTGTAGGGGAAGAACTATATCTTGCTAGCAAATTAACAGAAAATGCTATGTCAGATCTCGTAGCATTAGCAAGATACATAAGTGTCCCAATTGCACTAAGATAAGGTACTTCTGGACCAAGAGGTTCCTCATTCTATTCTTGAGGTCGGAATGGATCCTTACTCACTTCAAGTGATCAAACAACCATTGGAGTACTTAATGGATGTGCTTTGTCCATGTAAAATCGTTTCAAGATTTTCTCAGTATAGACAGATTGATGGATGAAGACCTCGTCTACTAAATATTCTATTTGTAGTGCAAGACAAATTTTTGTCTTTCCAAGGTCTTTCATCTCAAATTCTTTCTTTAGATATTCAATTGCCTTTTGAACCTCGTCTGGAGTTCTAATAGATTAATGTCATCAACATAAACAACAAGAATAACAAACCGCAATGTTGTTTTCTTAATAAATATACAAGGACAAATGACATCGTTTATAAAACCTTATTTTATCAAGTACTCACTGAGGCGATTATACCACATGCACCCTGATTGTTTTAAGCTATATAATGACTTTTGTAATCTGATTGAATACATTTCCCGAGATTTTGAACTACATGCTTCAGGCATTTTAAGTCCTTTCGGAACTTTCATATAAATTTCATTATCAAGTGAACTGTAAAGGCAAGTTGTAACCACATCCATTAGATGAATTTCAAGATTTTCATGTACAGCTAAATCGATGAGATATTGAAAAGTTATTGCATCCATAACATGTGAATATGTTTCTTCATAGTCGACACCGGGTTGTTGAGAGAATTCTTGTGCAACAAGGCGTGCCTTGTATCTTACAATCTCATTTCTCTTATTTTTTTCGTACAAAGACCCATTTATAGCCAATTGATTTAACATCACTAGGCGTTTGAACTACTGGTCCAAAAACCTCACGCTTAGCAAGTGAATTTAATTCTGATTGAATTGCTTCTTGTCATTTTAGCCAATCACATCTTTGTCGACATTATTCAACAGATAGAGGTTCAAGATCCTCATTTCCTTGCATAATGTTAAGTTCAACATCATATGCGAAAACATTATCCACTATGATTTTTGATCGAACTAAACTTATCCCATCACCTGTAGAACTTATTGAGAGTTCTTCATTTACTTGAGTCTCGGGTTCACTGATCTCTTCAGGAATATCAGAATTAATCAGATCTTGAATTTCTTCGTGAGATTCTTTTGTAGTGTCATTTTTTGTACTTTTTTTTCTAGGATTTTCATCTTTTGAACCCAATGGTCTACCACGCTTCAGGCGTATTTGTGATTCAGAAGCTATGACACTTGTAGATGGTCCTTTTGGAACGTCGATTCGGATAGGCACATTTACTGCAGGAATATGTGACTTTGTTATCCTTTTTGAATCAGTAAATGAGTCTGGCATTTGATTTGCTATGTTTTGCAAATGGATGATCTTCTGGACCTCTTGTTCATACACAGGGGAGCGTCGATCAAAATGAGATAATGATGAAACTTTCCAAGCAATTTCACTTTTCAGTTTCTTTTTCTCTCCCCCTAATTGCGGAAAATTTGTTTCATCAAATTGACAATCTGCAAATCTTGCAGTGAATAAATCTCCCGTCAATGGCTCAAGGTAGCGAATTATGGAGGTAAATCAAACCCAACATATATGTCTAACCTTCTTTGAGAGCCCATATTGGTGGGCTGAGGTGGTGCTACAGGCACATATACAACACATTCAAAAATTCGAAGATGAGCAATATTTGGTTCATGGCCAAATACAATTGTAATGGGGAGTATTTATTATAATGAGTCGGTCTGAGACGAACAAGTGATGTTGAATGTAATATAGCATGACCCCAAACAGTAGTAGGCAACTCACTTTTCATAAGTAGAGGTCTTGCTATCAATTGTAAGCGCTTAATAAATGACTCAGCAAGGCCATTTTGAGTATGAACATTAGCTATAGGATGTTCAACTTTTATCCATACCGATACGCAATAAGCATCAAAACCTTGTGATGTGAACTCGCCAACATTATCAAGGAGAATTGTCTTAATGGGATAATCTGGAAATTGCGCTCTTAATCGTATCATTTGTGTCAATAATTTTGCAAACGCCAGGTTGCGAGATGATAAGAGGCACACATGAGACCATCTTGAAGATGCGTCTATTAGGACCATAAAATATCTAAATGACCTACTAGATGGGTGAATAGGTACACAAATATCCCCATATATTCGTTCTAAAAATTGAGGGAATTCAATGTTAACCTTCATTGGTGATGGCCTAGTAATAAATTTGCCTTGGCAACAAGCAACACACGAAAACTCATCATTTGTAAGAATCTTCAGGTTCTTTAATGGATGTCCATTTGAGTTTTTAATGATTCGTCTCATCATTATTGATCCAGGATGACCTATTCGGTCATTCCAAAGCAGAAAAGTCTTTGAGTCAGTAAACTTCTGGTTTACGATAGAGTGTGCTTCAATCGTACTTATTTTTGCATAATACAGGCCAGAAGATAAAGTTGATAATTTCTCCAACACGTATTTCTTGTCTGAGACAATCATGGTAATACCAAGGTATTCAACATTCATTTCATTTATTTTCTCAACATGATATCCATTTCGGTGAATATCTTTAAAACTTAACAGGTTTCTTGGGGATTTAGAAGAGAGCAAAGCATCTTCTATGACAAGTTTTATCCCCTTAGGCAGAAATATAGTAGCTCTTCCGGAGCCTTCTATTAAGTTTGAATTACCAAAAATTGTAGTAACATTTGCTTTTCTTCTAAGCAAGTAGGAGAAGTATTTCTCATCTTTGAATATGGCGTGCGTTGTTCCATTATCAATTACACAAATATCTTCATGATTGATCATTGAGGTATCCATATACTCTTCAAGATAAAAGATATAAAAGAAATAAACATTATAATATTATTACTAAACAAAAACATTACACAACCTTTTAGTTATTTACAAGTCTAGGAAAACATATTTATACTACTTCATATAAACAACAAAAATAAAATATATTTACATTATCACAGACCCATCACCTATCAGGTGATCTATCTTTCCTTCGGGATTCTCAAAGAAATCCGCTACATCTAGATGCATTGGTTCAACAGTATCTTCCGTGATAAAGTTGGCTTCTGCGATATTTTTCACCTCCTTCAGGGAAGCTTGATATAGCTCAACCAGGTGCCTTGGCGTACGACAGGTACGTGGTCAATGTCCTTTTTCTCGATAACATTTGTCGTCTGAATTTTTCTTCTGGACTACGTCATGTTTTTCATTCTTCTTTTTACACTGCTGGTATTGAATGTTATTATTTAGTGCAAGACGATCACCATGATTGAAATTTCTTCCTCGATCACGGTGATGACTGGGGCCACGATCTTTTTCACGCTTATATTGGTGAAAATTTACCCTATTTACTTCAAGAAATGGCATAGAACCAGTAAGTCGACTATCATGATTTTTCATCAATAAGTCATTATGTTGTTCAGCAACAAGGAGATGTGAAATTAATTCAGAATACTTTTTAAATCCCAATTCTCGGTATTGCTGCAGAAGCATACTCGAGACAGGGAAAGTGGAAAACGTTTTTTTCAGCATATCATGGTCAATGATATTTTCTCCACATAATTTTAATTGTGAGATAATTTTAAACATGACAGAGTAATACTCACTAATAGATTTAAAATCTTGAAGTCTCAAGTGGATCTAGTCATAACGTGTCTGTGGAAGGACGACCAACTTCAGGTGGTCATATCTATCTTTTAAATTGTTCCACAACACCAGAGGATCCTTAACAGTGAGATATTCCATTTCAAACCCTCATCAAGGTGATAACGGAGAAATATCATCGCCTTAGCACGATTTTGATTCGATGCTTGATTATTTTCTTGGATGGTGTCTTGTAGACCCATCGCATCAAGATGAATTTCTGCATCGAGTACCCATGGTAGATAGTTTTTTCCCGATATGTCTAGAGCAAAAAATTCAAGTTTAGAAAGATTAGACATTATTTAAGAAAAGGAAATTTATACCTCCGAGGCTTTTAAAGTCTTTACTTGAACTGACAGAAACTCGTGCTGATAACGTATTATAAAGAAAACTCGGAATATTATATAAGAAGAAGAAGACAAGAAGTATAAGATAGAGGAGGATACTTTTTCTTATTCAAGTATATGTAAGTCTCATATGTGTGTCCTACAATAGTGAATGAACAACCCTATTTATAAAGTGAGAAATCACTCCAAAAGTTACCATATTAAGTATCATAATAAATAGATACATTCTTATCCAAAAAGGTTTATGAAACCTAGTGAATATGAATGATTGTTCATGTACTAACTTTATGGACTATCCACTCATTCAATGAATTTATAACATAAATTAATTTATGAATAAATATTAAATTCGTACGCTAATACATATATATTTCATAATATATATATATATATATATATAAAATGGGGCTACGGGTCATATTTAGAGCCGTAAAAAAAGGCTTGACCCACGAAGCCAGCCCAACCCAACCCTTGAAATAAGTTGGGTTGAGCTTAATATTTTTGACTCATTTATGAACGAGACTTTTTAGCTCGCCCCATTTGCCCCGTTGGCCTCGTATCCAACTGGTAAACCTCAGAGTCGAGTTCGTGGGCTATTAATTTTTTAAAATAATTATATATATATTTTTAATAATGTTTTATTTGTAAAGATTTCATGAATAATTAAATATTTTGCAAAAATAAAAAATCAAGTATTTTGCAATATCATATTCTTGGTGTAGAGGAGATGAACTTCTTAAGGAAATAATATCACATGTTGATTCAAATATGTTCGATGGTGGAAATTAAAGCGGAGTTGTAAAACATTAATTAATAAGTCATGTAATAGTTAGAGGTTCATATTTGTTAAGTATTTAGGCTGCCTTGTGTTGCTGAAAATCTTTTAAACCAGCTAGTTTTTTATGGGAGAAATGATGGAATGATCAAAATTTATCCATTAAATCTTATGTTGGCTATTATGTATTTTTGTAAGTATTCACCAAAGCGTGTGATTCATAAATGTATTTTTGTGAGTATTCGTCGAAGTGTGTCATTTATAAAGGATTTTTTATTTAAATTGATGTCGTGTTTATAGACATATACATTTGATATTCTTTCTAAGAGAATAATATTATTTATTTTTTGGTTGAAGGGTCATTTCGTTCCAACCCGTGACCTGCTTATGACTGATTTAAATTGTTATTTTATTGATCCTTTAATTAAATAACTAACCCGCCCAACAATTCTCTAATCCATTAAAATTTGATTGGACCAACCCATTTTAACGTCTCTAATTATATTTGATTTATAATAAATAAATAAATAAGAGACGGGGAAAGTATAAAAAAGTCTTGAAAGTGGATAGATGGAGTGGATAAAATATCTATCATGGGCAAAACGGTAATAACAATAGCACTTTTTATTAAACCAGCAAAAATAAATGGTCCCGATGCGTTGTACCTACTTAAAAGTAAAGAATAATTAATCATAGCCGTTAATACTATCGAATCGAAAGGCTGCCATTTGTCCACGACAGTTACGTATGAACCTTTGATTAAGCCGACAACTTATGGCTTCTAAAGCATCCACGATCACCTCTTTATATCCGTCAGATATGAAACTGATCCAACGGTTATTATTCCATAGAGGTGCTTCTCTTTCTCTCCTCTCCTTGTTTAACATTCATGTCCCGCTATTTCTTTTCTGAATAAAATACAAAACTGTACTTTCCCTTAATTTAGTGTTTTTTTCAAGTGTAGAGAAAAATGCAAGAGCAAGCGACGAGTTCTATTGCCGCTAGTTCACTACCTTCAAGTAGCGAGAGATCATCTAGTTCAGCTTTACATCATGAACTCAAAGAAGGTAATCTTTTTTTTAAAAAATAAATAAATTATAATTCAGCTTTTTAACATTTAATTTTGATGAATTTATGGAGTAATTTTTTGAAGAATGTGTTGTTTTGGGTTAGGTATGGTTGAGATTTTGAAATAGTTTTTAAAAAACATTTTGTGTTTTTATGTGAAGGTATGGAGAGTGATGATGAGATCAGAAGAGTGCCGGAGATGGGCGGAGAAGCGACGGGGACAACGTCAGCTTCTGGCAGAGATGGAGCATCGGCCGCCGGTCAAGCTCAACCATCAGCTGGGACTCAAAGGAAGAGAGGAAGAAGCCCAGCTGACAAAGAAAACAAAAGGTTAAAAAGGTAAAAACCTTAAACATCATGCCACGTAGGTGTATCTACTTGTCACATGTTATGGGCTTCCAAACTTTCTTTTTTTGGATAGCAGTGGCATTTTAATTAATATTTTTTTTTTTTTTGGTGGGGTTGAAAAAGGTTGTTGAGAAATAGAGTATCAGCACAACAAGCAAGGGAGAGGAAGAAAGCATATTTGATAGATCTGGAAGCAAGGGTGAAGGAATTGGAAACAAAGAATGCGGAACTTGAAGAGAGGTTGTCTACTTTGCAAAATGAGAACCAAATGCTTAGACATGTAAACATTCTTCTCTCTACTTCTATTTTTGCAATAGAATTGTTCATCTATATATCCTATTTGCTTGAGGTAATGCCTTAATATGTGTCCTTTACAATATCTCTTATCGAAGTTCATGTCTTTTGTAAGTTCAAAGTGCGCCATGTCCGGTCTAATTACTATTCAGATACTTCTTCCACTTACCTCCTATTTCTCGTAATCCATTCATAGCCAAACCCCCCTCCCCCGCATTTATACATTCGTGCATCTTCTCTTCACATATCTGAATCTCTTCCCGCATCTTATTCTCTTTCGAAACCACACTCAACTTGTTTCAATTGTCCTGATTTTTTTCTATATCTCCTAGTATATGTGTCCACACATCCATCACAATATCTTCATTTCCACAACTTTCATCTTTTGAACGTGAGAGTGCTCGACTACATGTACTTGCAAAGGCGTATTCAGCATTTCGGCAAAATGGATGCACAATTACGAATAAAATGCATCTTAAATATAAATTTGATCAATTTGACTTTAAAGTTTCTAATATAAAACCATTCAACTTTTAAAATTGTAGGTGCAAAATATATAATACTACTAGTTTAAATTTTAATGCACACATTTGATTTAATTATATATATAAAATATTTTTTAGGAATTTTTAATGTAATACACTTCAAAATTTTTGAAAAAATTAAGGAAAAAAAAACAAAAGAAAAATTAGTTAAAACGCTAAAAGTATATAACCAATAACTACTTGTAGAGGTGCTACTTAAAAAGACAAGATAGATATCTAAGATTTTAATTTCTATCCTCACAGAGGTGCACCCAATCATCGTCATCATATTATTATACGATACTTTAACTGTGGGTTCACACATCTATATTTAAATATTTTTCATAAAATATAACACTATTATATTTGATCTAGAGAGAGAAGCATGGGTTCATGTGAACCCATGACACCCCCTCTAGACATGCCCCTGTATACTCAACCCCATACAACGTTGGTCTAACCGTCACTATGTAGAATTTCTCTTTATGTTTTGGTGGAACCTTCTTATCACTAGCAACTCCAGATGCAAGTCTCTATGTCATACACGTTGCACCAATACAGTGAGTGACATCCTCGTCAATCACCCCATTTTCTTGGATATCGGACCAATATACTTGAATAGAGTATAGCACCAAAAGGTGTGGTCTATTGGTCAATGAAGAAGTTGAGAGCCATGAGATCTCAAGTTCAAATTCAATAGAGTAAAAGAGCTACTAGGTGATTCTTTCTGTATGTTCTAGCCTTGGTGAATATAGTAACCTGGTACTTGATGCTGGTGGGAGGTGATGGTAGGTATCTCGGGTAATTAGTTAAGGTGAGGGAAAGCAGCCTCAAAAATAAATTAGATGAATGGGGGATTATCCAGAAACAATTATAAGCTCAGTCATTTCTTTGGTTTAGCTCACTCTTATATCGGGCTTTCGTTATGTCCCATCAATTATTTATTAAACATTGAAGACGAGGAGACAAACTATGAGTTATCAACAATATGCTGTGACTTCAGCCTCCTGAAGTTACATCAGTATTATGTAATTTATGTGCAGTAGAAATGTACTAGCGTATGAACATAGATCAAAGCATGGAAGCTTTCTCACCTTCTATATTCCCCAATATGCATTACACTGCCCATCATATGTGTACAGAGCATTTAAGCTGAACATATAATGTATGAATAAAGTGTTCTTGTATCTTCCATAGTATATCTGGTAGCGAGAGATGTAAAGAATTGCGTAATCATCCATGATATATGATGTCAGCTTTCTACTCTTAGTTATTACCTTGTAGTAAATCTAAGAACTACGCTCATGTTAATTGGGAAGTGTAGAGATTACTTGGGTTAAACTCTCAAGGCTTGTCTGCACAGTAACTGGTTCCTATAAATTTCGACCTTGAGCATGTGTTGTATCTATACACATCTTTCAGCCTGTATTTAAGTCACAGGCGTGGCTATTTCATATTAACCCTTTCTTATACACTTCCCCTCTTGCCGGTTAAGATTGGTACTTATCTATTAGAATAACTAGAAGATGAGTCTTGCTGAAAATCAATAAAGACAACTTAGAAATAGCAACTCTATGTGACTACCAGTCAAATCTTGGATTTATCATGATTAAACATCTAATTGTTGGAATGCCATTGACCTGATTGCATATACAAACAAAACATCAACTTTCATGATTTCATATTGCATATCCAATCCGCCTATAAGAATCTCCAAAGACCACACAAAAAGGAATTCAAATGCTTCAATCTTTCCATGCTGTAATTTTGCTTTCTTCAGAGTTGGTCAAAAAGAAAATGGTGTATATTTGGGGTTTGACTTCTTTTGTTATTATCTGCAGATACTGAAGAACACAACAGCAGGTGCACAGGAAGGGAGGAAGTAGACATATGATCGATCTTATCTCGATATGTCAGCATTCTTGTTTAGATCCTATGTAGGCACTGAAGAGAAATTCTCTTCTGAATTTGAGAATGCATGCTTGTTTCGGGTGGATTGTTCTGATTTGATGCATTGCGTACTTGCTACTCTTAACCGTTGTCGGTTATATATTATCAGCAGAGAGTGAAGGATTGTGGCTATGCTATTGTTAAAGTCACCAGCCTTTGGCAAGTTGCATGGACTAATCTTGGATGATATATGCTACAATTACCTATAACCTTTGCTAGCATTCCCTAGTGAGTTGAAATCTTTATTAAAAACCACATCGATGTACTGATAAGACTCGGTGTAAAAGAATTTGTGCAATTAAAAACCAATTAAGTACATTCAAATTTGTCTTAACCTAAAATTCGTTGATTGTGTTAACTAGTTAAATTGTTAGGTTTGCATATATGCAATGGAATTAATCCAAAACCTGATTACTCCTTTGACAATGTACAATAAAAACAAAGAAATGACGAACCTAAATATTTAGGTCGAAAGAGCAAAAAGAAAGAGGTGAAGTCCTATTTGATTATTTTTCCATTACATATACGTATAAATTTAATTCCTTACGTTATCATATATATACAGATTAAATTCCTTGGGGTAAAACTGCAATTTCATACTTACAAATATCTACCAAGAATAATGTAACGACCTGTTTAGTCGTTTTAGAGCAGCAGAATAAATACGGGGAAAACTGGCTGAGACGACGTGTGTCCCGACGGACCGTCGTGGTCACGACGGCCCGTCGAGGAGGTGTCGTCCCACGACACTTAGAATCCTGAAATTATGTACTGAAAATCGACTCTCTGAACTTCGTAACGAAATGGCGTAGCGGACCGTCACATCCACGACGGACGGTCGTGAGTTTCCGTTGCAAAACACTTCAACTTTTGAGAATTTGGTACAAGAAACGAGTCTCTGACCGTCAGGACGGAGGGCAGGACGGACCGTCACAGGGGTGACGGGCCGTCACAGCCCACCAGAAACCTGGGGAGGCGCGGACGACACCGTGACGGACCGTCGCACCCACGACGCCCGTCACAGTTGCGATCCCGTGCGCTTTAGGATTTCTTTCCTCGCTTTAAGGGACGTTTTGGACTATTCTTTCCTTAATTATAAAGATTGAGGTTTATATTAATAAATCTAATTACTTGGGGGTTAAAATAGGTAACCTTAAGTTAATTAGTGGGTCATTATTACCATCTTTTATTCTTAATTATATATGAATTAGGGTAAAAGAAAGAGGGTTTGAATAAAGAAAATAAGAAAGAACAAAGAGAGACAGAAAGAGAAAGAGAACGAGTAGAGAGAGAGGGAAAGGAAGAGGATAGGAAGGATTTGAGGAGATAGCTTGTTGATCCAATTCTTCGATTGGAGGTAGGTTATGGTTTCGCTACGATATTCGTAGTAAACTCTTAATAGTGAATGATATGTATTGATAGTATTGTGAACCCTTCTATATGCTTAAATTGTATGCTTGCATGAATATGATTATGAAATTGTGAATAAATAAGCATGATAAAGCTATTGAATCCCAAATCTTGATAGAAACCCTAATTCACTTGTTAATGATGACGCCTTAGTATGAAAGAAGGCTTGATGAATTAGGGGATCGGGTGCCACGTTCCGTACCAGGATAGAATGAATATGAGGATCGGGTGCCACGTTAGGTACCAGGATAGAATGAATATGAGGATCGGGTGCCACGTTGCACCAGGATAGAATGAATATGAGGATCGGTGCCACGTTCGGTACCAGGATAGAATGAATATGAGGATCGGAGTGTCACGTTAGACACCAGGATAGAATATGGATCGGGTGCCACGCGTTAAAGATAGTATATGAGGATCTGAGTGCCACGTTAAGCACCAGGATAGAAATAGAGGCGGAGTGTCACGTCATCGACACAAGAGGAAGAAAGATAATGAATCTTGAAAGATAATGAATGTACTCAATCTAATGAACTTAATTCCCAAATGAGTATGGTATTGAGGCTTGAGTCCTCATGTGTGAACTCGGTTGTAGTTATTGATGAATTTATGTTGTTATTGCTACATGTTGAGTATTGTAGTTGATTTACATCATTATTGATATATCTTTGTTCCCTATTTTGAGTTGGCCGATGATATCTACTCAAGACTTGTGGTTGTAATCTTGACCCCTACTTTTATGTTTTCTCCTTTGTTATTTGTGCAATGCGACAAGCGTTCAGTCAACTTCAACTCAACAAGAGATCTAGCCGCCTTCACTACCTTCGAAATTCGGGGTGAGCTAATGCGTCTAGCTTGGGTGGGTCTTCTTCTTCAAGTCTTGATGCCTTGAACTTCGGCATGGACTAGCTAGTAGTTGTTTTAGCTTCTTAGACGGTTTAGTTTAGCAATTTGAGATAGATGTTCTTGTGATGATGACTTCCAGATTTTGGGGATATTAATAATAGTTTTGAATTGTTTTATTAATGAGTTAAGTCTTCCGCATTACTTTACTGTTGTTATATATTGAAGTGATAAGGGTTAAATTGGTGGGTTCGCTCACGTAGGAGGGTAAATGTGGGTGCCGGTCGCGGCTCCGATTTGGGTCGTGACAAACTTGGTATCAGAGCATTAGGTTCGTTGGTCTCATCACACAAGAACAGGTCTAGTAGAGTCTTAAGGAGCGGTAGGGGGCGCCTTTACTTTTCCTTGAGAGGCTATAAGACTTTAGGAAAATTCCACTCTTTCATTCTTTCTTTCGTGCTACTACTTGAGTCCAATTGGTATCTAGGCGATACGACCGTATCCGACCATCGCCACTCTATTTCGCGGATGGTTAGAACTAGAGCAACGATTGCGCCAACACCAACATCGGCAAGACAAGAGCGTCTGAGCCACCGGGTCAGAGCTCGAGGAAGAGTAGCGGCAAGAGGCCGTGGTAGAGGTCGTGGGAGGACGTCTTCTAGAGGAAGAGGACGAGCACCTAGCCCTTCTGATACTAGGGCGGTGACTCCTCCACCGACTGAGCAAGTAGTAAGAGAGGGTGAGGAAGGGGAGAATGAACAAGTGCAGAATGAGGAATTACCACCCCAACCTACCCCAGATATGATTAACCAGGTTCTTGCTTATCTTAGCGGGTTATTTGATCCTGGATCCACGTTTTCTTATGTATCTTCCTCATTTGCTAATGGTCTAAATCTACATTGTGAATTACTTGATATGCCTATTCGTGTTTCTACTCCGGTGGGTGAGTCTGTGATAGTTAAAAAAGTGTATAGGTCGTGTTTGGTGAATTTTGTGGGGAGCAACACTTACGTAGATTTGGTTATCTTAGAAATGGGTGACTTTGATGTAATTCTGGGTATGACTTGGCTTTCTCCGAATTTTGCGATCTTGGATTGTAACTCTAAAACTGTGACGTTAGTCAAGCCTGGGGCAGATCCGTTAGTGTGGGAGGGCGACTACACTTCCAATCCGGTGCGTATTATCTCCTTTCTTGGTGCTCAGAAGATGGTTAGTAAGGGTTGTTTAGCTTTCTTAGCACATCTTAGGGATGACACCATCCAAGTACCCTCAATCGAATCAGTTTCGGTAGTTCGAGAATTTTTGGATGTGTTCCCTGCAGATCTTCCTGGTATGCCACCAGATAGGGATATTGACTTTTGTATCGATCTTGAACCGGGCACACGCCCCATTTCTATACCCCCGTATAGAATGGCTCCCGCCGAATTAAGAGAGTTAAAGGCTCAACTTCAAGAGTTGTTGAGCAAGGGCTTCATTAGACCAAGTGCATCTCCTTGGGGTGCTCCGGTTTTGTTTGTGAAGAAGAAGGATGGGAGTTTTCGGATGTGCATAGACTACAGACAAGTGAATAAGGTAACTATCAAGAACAAGTATCCTCTTCCTCGCATTGATGACTTGTTCGATCAACTACAAGGTGCTTGTGTCTTCTCTAAGATTGACTTGAGATCCGGTTATCATCAATTGAAAATACGGGCAACGGATGTACCAAAGACTGCTTTTCGAACTAGATATGGACATTACGAATTTGTGGTGATGTCTTTTGGTCTTCTGAATGCCTCGCTGCGTTCATGAGCTTGATGAGCGGGATCTTTAAGCCATATTTGGACCTTTTCGTGATCGTATTTATTGATGATATATTGGTATACTCGAAGAGCAAGAAGGAACATGAAGAGCATTTGAGAATGGTATTGGAAATGTTGAGGAGAAAAAGCTTTACGCCAAATTCTCTAAGTGTGAGTTTTGGCTAGATGCGGTGTCCTTCTTGGGGCACGTAGTTTCTAAGGATGGAGTGATGGTAGATCCATCTAAGATTGAGACAGTGAAGAATTGGGTGAGACCCACTAATGTGTCAGAAATAAGAAGTTTTGTGGGGTTAGCTAGTTACTACCGCCGATTCGTCAAGGGATTCTCTTCTATTGCTTCTCAATTGTGAACTTGACTAAGCGGAATGTTCCTTTGAATGGTCGATGAATGTGAGGAAAGCTTTGAAGCTTAAGACTTTGTTGACTACCGCACCAATTCTTACTTTGCCGTAGAGGGTAAAAACTTCATTGTTTATTGTGATGCATCCTATTCGGGTTGGAGTGCGGTACTAATGCAAGAGAAGAGTGTGATTGCTTATGCTTCAAGGCAATTAAAGGTGCATGAACGTAACTATCCGACCCACGATTTGGAATTGGCGCGGTAGTGTTCGCATTAAAGCAATGGAGACACTATTTATATGGGGTTAAGTGTGAGGTCTACACGGATCATCGTAGCCTTCAAGTATGTCTTCACCGTAAAGATTTGAACTTAAGGCAGAGGAGATGGATGGAGTTACTAAAGGACTACGATATCACTATCTTGTATCATCCGGAAAAAGCGAATGTTGTAGCGGATGCTTTGAGTAGAAAGCGGGAAGCATGGGAAGTCTAGCTCATTTGCAAGCTTCTAGGCGCCCGTTGGCTGAGAAGTGCAGATTTTGGCTAACGATTTGATGAGGTTAGAAGTAAATGAGAAGGGAGGATTGTTAGCTAGTGTGGAGTCGAGATCTTCTTTTCTTGACAAGATTAAGGGAAAGCAGTTTGATGATGAGAAACTAAGGCGAATCCGAGACAAAGTGTTGCAAGGAGAGGCTAAAGAAGCAACAATTGATGAGGAAGGTGTTTTGAGGATTAAGGAAGGGTATGTGTACCCGAGTTGATGATTTGATCAACACTATTCTCGGCAGAAGCTCATAGCTCAAGGTATTCTATACATCCGGTGCAACCAAGATGTATCGTGACCTAAAGCAACACTTTTGGTGGAGTAGAATGAGCGTGATATTGTTGACTTTATTGCCAAGTGTCCAAACGTCAACAAGTGAAATATGAACACCAAAGGCCGGAGGAACACTTGAGAGAATGCCCATTCCAGAATGGAAGTGGGAGAGAATCGCAATGGACTTCGTGGTTGGTCTTCCAAAGACATTGGGTAAGTATGACTCCATTTGGGTGATTGTTGATAGGTTAACTAAGTCCGCTCATTTTATTCCTGGTCAAGGTGACTTACAATGCAGAAGTTAGCCAAGATCTATATCTCGAAAATCGTTCGATTGCATGGGGTTCCACTCTCCATTATATCGATAGAGGTACGCAGCTTACTTCTAAGTTTTGGAAAACATTGCATGCGGAATTGGGTACTAGGTTGGACCTTAGTCTGCGTTCCATCCTCGGACCGATGGTCGATCTGAACGAACGATTCAAGTGTTGGAGGATATGCTTGGCGTGCGTGATAGAGTTTGGTGGCCATTGGGATAGCTTCCTACCCTTAGCGGAGTTTTCGTACAATAATAGCTATCACTCAAGCATTGATATGGCCCCATTTGAAGCATTGTATGGGAGGAGATGTAGATCTCCCATTGGTTGGTTTGATGCATTCGAGGTTAGACCTTGGGGTACTGATCTCTTGAGGGATTCAATAGAGAAAGTGAAGTCTATTCAAGAAAAGCTTCTAGCGGCGCAAAGTAGACAAAAAGAATATGCAGATCGAAAGGTTAGAGACTTGGAGTTCATGGAGGGTGAACAAGTCTTGTTGAAGGTTTCACCTATGAAAGGGGTGATGCGGTTTGGTAAAAGAGGTAAGTTAAGTCCAAGGTATATTGGACCATTTGAAGTGCTTAAGCGAATAGGGGAGGTGGCTTATGAGTTAGCCTTGCCCCCGGGGCTGTCCGGAGTACATCCGGTATTCCATGTGTCCATGTTGAAAAGATACCATGGAGATGGAAACTACATCATCCGTTGGGATTCAGTCTTGCTTGATGAGAACTTGTCATATGAGGAGGAGCCTGTTGCTATTCTAGATAGAGAAGTTCGCAAGTTGAGGTCAAGGGAGATTGCATCCATCAAAGTCCAATGGAAGAATCGACCGGTTGAAGAGGCTACTTGGGAGAAGGAGGCGGATATGCAAGAGAAATACCCACATCCGCTTACGTATTCAGGTACTCCTCTTCGCCATCGCTGTTTTCTTCTTTTGATCGTTCGGGACGAACGATGGGTAAATTGGTATCTATTGTAACGACTGTTTAGTCGTTTTAGAGCGGCGAGAATAAATACGGGGAAAACTGGCTGAGACGACGTGTGTCCCGACGGACCGTCGTGGTCACGACGGCCCGTCGAGGAGGTATCGTCCCACGACACTTAGAATCCTGAAATTATGTACTGAAAATCGACTCTCTAAACTTCGTAACGAAATGGCAGAACGGACCGTCACATCCACGACGGACGGTCGTGAGTTTCCGTTGCAAAACACTTCAACTTTTGAGAATTTGGTACAAGAAACGAGTCTTTGACCGTCAGGACGGAGGGCAGGACGGACCGTCACAGGTGACGGGCCGTCCACACCACCGTAAACCTGGGAGGCGCGGCGACCACCGTAGACCGTCGCACCCACGACGGCCCGTCACAAGGTTCTGCGATCCCGAGCGGTTTAGGATTTCTTTCCTCGTTTTAAGGGACGTTTTGGACTATTCTTTCCTTAATTATAAAGATTGAGGTTTATATTAATAAATCTAATTACTTGGGGTTAAAATAGGTAACCTTAAGTTAATTAGTGGGTCATTATTACCATCTTTTATTCTTTATTATATATGAATTAGGGTAAAAGAAAGAGGGTTTGAATAAAGAAAATAAGAAAGAACAAAGAGAGACAGAAGAGAAAGAGAACGAGTAGAGAGAGAGGGAAACGAAGAGGATAGCAAGGATTTGAGGAGATAGCTTGTTGATCCAATTCTTCGGTGGAGGTAGGTTATGGTTTAAACTACGATATTCGTAGTAAACTCTTAATAGTGAATGATATGTATTGATAGTATTGTGAACCCTTCTATATGCTTAAATTGTATGCTTGCATGAATATGATTATGAAATTGTGAATAAATAAGCATGATAAAGCTATTGAATCCCAAATCTTGATAGAAACCCTAATTCACTTGTTAATGATGACGCCTTAGTATGAAAGAAGGCTTGATGAATTAGGGGATCGGGTGCGTCGTTGCGGTACCAGGATAGAATGAATATGAGGATCGGGTGCCACGTTCGGCACCAGGATAGAATGAATATGAGGATCGGGTGCCACGTTCGGTACCAGGATAGAATGAATATGAGGATCGGGTGCCACGTTCGGTACCAGGATAGAATCAATACGAGGATCCGCGTGTCACGTTCCGACACCAGCATAGAATAGGGATCGGGTGCCACGTTCCGGTACCAGGATAGTATATGAGGATCGCAGTGCCACGTTAGGCACCAGGATAGAAATAGAGGAGCGGAGTGTCACGCGATCGACACAAGAGGAAGAAAGATAATGAATCTTGAAAGATAATGAATGTACTCAATCTAATGAACTTAATTCCCAAATGAGTATGGTATTGAGGCTTGAGTCCTCATGTGTGAACTCGGTTGTAGTTATTGATGAATTTATGTTGTTATTGCTACATGTTGAGTATTGTAGTTGATTTACATCATTATTGATATATCTTGTTCCCTATTTTGAGTTGGCCGATGATATCTACTCGAGACTTGTGGTTGTATCGACCCCCTACTTTTATGTTTTCTCCTTTGTTATTTGTGCAATGCAAAGAAGCGTTCCGTCAACTTCAACTCAACAAGAGATCTAGCCGCCTTCACTACCTTCGGAAATTCGGGTGAGCTAATGCGTCTAGCTTGGGTGGTCTTCTTCTTCAAGTCTTGATGCCTTGAACTTCCGGCATGGACTAGCTAGTAGTTGTTTTAGCTTCTTAGACAGTTTTAGTTTAGCAATTTGAGATAGATGTTCTTGTGATGATGACTTCCAGATTTTGGGGATATTAATAATAGTTTTGAATTGTTTTATTAATGAGTTAAGTCTTCCGCATTACTTTCTGTTGTTATATATTGAAATGATAAGGGTTAAATTGGTTGGTTCGCTCACATAGGAGGGTAAATGTGGGTGCCAGTCGCGGCCCCGATTTGGGTCGTGACAAATAATTACAAAAAAATTAATGTTATTTCTATTAACATTTTGTTATCACTTCATGTTTTGTATGAGTTATTGTGATATCTATTAGTGAAGTGGAGGTCGATTAAGGGTTAAATTTATTTCACGCTAACAAAAATCTATGAAAAAAGATAATAAATAATTTTAGATTATCTTTCTATATATGAAATTAATAATGATGAAGGGCAAAAATATAATTTCACGTTAACAAAAAAATTAAATAATTTTAGAAACATCTTAAGTAATTGTTATTACCATTAATTTATTTTGTTGTTACTTCATTTCCTTTTTATTTCTTTTGTGAGTTATTATGGTATCTACTTTATTATTACTCTATTTTACTATTACTTTAATATTATTCTTAATATTTTTTCTATTCATTATGCTTCTTATAAAACCTTCTTTTACTATAAAAATGTCACGAATTAATTATTTCAATCTTTGTTTTTTATCTAATTAATATTCTTGAAAATAAATTAGTGTGATAAAATTAATAATATATATTAGATTGAAATTAAAGAAAAAGATGTTAAAAGTAACTTTACAAATATATATTTATATTAAAGATGACCAAGAATAAAAATATAATTTCATTCTAATAAAAATCTGTCAAGAATAAATAATTTTAGAAACATCTTTCTATATATGAAGTGAATGGTGATCAAAGGTAAAAATGTAACTCATGCAAGCAAAAATCTATGAAGAGTGATAATAAGAAAATTAAATAGTTCTAAAAACATCTTTAGGTATTATTATTAGTATTACCTCTTTTTTGTTGTTCCTTTTTTTATGAGTTATTGTGATATCTATTTATTATATGAAAGTTGATAAGTAATGATTATGCTTAGCTCTTTATAATTGTATATCAAGTATAATATTAGGTGGAACCAATCAAAAATAAAATTAAAATTTATATGTATAGTAAATTGTGTATTGAAATATTTTTTATTTTTGTGAAAATTATAGGGATCCACTTTAAGTTTCCAGCGAAGTTTCTCTACATTAATGTTTTCAACACACATTACCACATTTATATTTTCCCCATCATTTTAACATGGAGTCCTCTAATTTATTTCTCTATTGGGAAAATGCTCAAATATGCTATTGAACTTTTAGAAAAGAGTCATTTATGCCATTCGTTAAAAATTTGGCTTATCTATGTCATTATCATTCAAGAAAAGACTCATTCATGCCATTATTTTTTAATTGTGGTTTTGCAAAACCATTTTTGACACGTGGCCAATTGTAATTCGGCCACGTCATCAATTATTTAAATAAAAAAATCAAAATTCTAAAAAGAATTGAATTATTTTTTTTTATTTTTTTTCAATTAATAAAATTGATGACGTAACTGAATTATAATTGTTCACGTGTCAAAAATGATTTTGCAAAACCATTGTTAAAAAATAATGGTATTAATGAGCCTTTTCTTTAACAGTAGTGGCATAAATGAGCCAAACTTTTAACTGATGACATAACAGAGTCTTTTCTGAAAGTTTAATGGCATATTTGAGCTTTTTCCCTTCTCTCTTCTTCTATTTTGATATATTTACTTGAGCTGAGGGTCTATTGAAAACAAACTATCTACCCTTCACAAGGTAGGGGTAGAGAAATTGCTTATTCACCACCCTCCTAGATCCTAGTCTATTATATAGAAGAGTGAAGGGTAGGACGATCAAGGGTAAAAATGTAATTTTATAGTTATAAAAATCTATTAATAAAGATAGCAAGAGAAACAAATAATTCTACAAACATCCCATTGTATATGAAAGTAAATGGTGATCAAGGGTAAAACTGTAATTCCATACGTACAAATATCTACCAAGAATAGTAACAAGAAACTAATTTTATTTCTATTAACACATTTGTTATCACTTCACAGTTTTTATGAGTTATTGTGATATCTATTCATTACTCTATTTAATTATTATTTTAATTAATTCCTAATATTTTTATATTGAATATACTTACTAAAAAGACCTACTTTAACACAAAAATTCATTACTTAAAAATAAAGTTAATTATTTTCACCTTTATTTTGACTCTAATTAATGTACCCTAAAAGAAACAAATATGATAAAATTAATAATATATGTTAGATTTGAATTAAAAATAAATAAAATTAATTTCAATATTTTTAAAAATAAGTATTTTAAAAAATATTAAAAAATAACTTTACAAATAAAATGAATAGGATGATATATTTGTATTAAAGTAAACTAAAACTGCTTACTAGATTATGAAAGTGTAGTTATTCATTAAAATATATAATTGAATTTGTCCTTTTAGTTGATTTCAAACATATTGAACTAAATATGTGTTTGATTTAAATAGTTGAGGACAATCTACCGTAATATGATCATTTCATATATATTTCATTTTAAAAACTATAAATTGTATTTTTAAAATTTAATTAAAATATTTTTTTTTCAAGTGATAAATTTTCTCCACAAGTTACATGACTTTTCTAAAAACTATAAATGATAAGATTTTTCTAGAACTAAGTCTACGACATAAATAAATACACATTAACTCATTTTTCATTTCATTCACTCCGCAATTCTCTCCCCTCTCAAGCCTTATACCAATAAATTTTTCGTTCTTTATTTTTTATTTGCGCCCTTAATATTATACACTCTGGTATAAATCTCTTATTAGGAAAACCAATAATATAGTTTTGATCAATTCTCTCTATAATGACTCAACTTTCAGCAAAATTTAATATATCCACACTTTTCAAACACCCTAATGAATAAATTAACATGTTAAATTCAGTATCAATCACAATTATTTTTCTCAAAATGCTTAATTCAAAAGGAATGCAACCAGTGAGATAGCTATTCAAGAACAAAATTTTCAACAATTTCATAATCATGTTATGCCATTTCCTTTGGTTCTCTTCAGACTTTTCAATGTAACGACCTGTTTAGTCGTTTTGAGTAGCAGACTTCGATTCTGGAAAAACTGGCAAGGACAACGGACCTGACCAATCGTCGTGAGGCACGACGGATCGCCGCAGGTCTCGCTTTCAAAACACTTAGAAAATCTGAAATTGGGTAATCGAAAATCGACTCTCAACTTCAGAACGAAATGGCGGGGCGGGCGTCACAGCGCCGACGGTCGTCGCAGTGCGATCCCATCCGGTCGGATTTCTTTATACGTTTTAAGGGACGTTTTTGACTATTCCTGCTTTAATTATAAAGTTATAGGGTTAATGTTAATAGGTCTAATTACTTGGGGGTTAAAAGAGGTAACCTTAAGTTAATTAGTGGGTTATTATTGTCATCTTTTATTCTTAATTATATACTAATTAGGGTAAAAGAAAGAGGGTTTGAATAAAGAAAATAGAAAGAACAAGAGAGAGAGGGAGAATCGAACGAGGAAGAGAGAAACAAAGCTTGGGAAATTGCTTGCTTGATCACGAATTTTCGGTGGAGGTAGGTTATGTTTATTTTTATGCTATTCGTAGTAAACTCTTAATAGCGAATGATATGTATTGGTAGTATTGTAAACCCTTCTATATGCTTAATTGTATGCTTGCATGAATGATGTGATTATGTAATTATGATATAATAAGCATGATGAAGCTATTGAATCCTGAATCTTGAAAAGAAACCCTAATCTACTTTGTTAATGATGATGCCTTGGTATAAAAGAAGGCTTGATGAACGAAAGTAGTGAGATTAGGGGATCGGGTGTCACGTTCCGACACCAGGATAGTATATGGATCGGGTGTCACGTTCCGACACCAGGATAGTATATGGATCGGGTGCCACGTTCCGGTACCAGGATAGAATATGGATCGGGTGTCACGTTCCGACACCAGGATAGAATGAGGATCGGAGTGTCACGTTCCGACACCAGGATAGTATATGAGGAGCGGAGTGTCACGTACCGACACGAGGGGAATAAAGATAATGAATCTTGAAAGATGATAATATATTCAAATCTAATGAACCTAATTCCCAAATGAGTATGATGAGGAGGCGTGAGTCCTCATTGATGTGCTTGGTGTTGTAACCAAGGGTTATCGTGAATCAGAATGCTGCATGCTAAGGATATTAGTTGATTTTATAATATTGCTTAATATATACTGTTTTCTATTTTGAGTTGGCCGATGATATCTACTCAGTACCCGTGTTTTGTACTGACCCCTACTTTTATGTTTTCTTCTTGTTTATTTGTGGAGTGCAGCAAACGTGCCGTCGTCTTCGACTCAACAGTAATTCAAGCCAGTCTTACTACATCGGAAATTCAGGGTGAGCTAATGCTTCTAGCTTGGACTGGATCTTCTTCTTCAAGTCTAGATGCCTTGAACTTCCGGCATGGACTAGCTTTTTACTTATTCTAGTTTTTTTGATACTCTTAGCTTTAGTAATTTGAGGATAGATGTTCTTGTGATGATGACTTCCAGATTTTGGGGATAATGATAAGTGTGGAGTTATAGAAGTTGATTATTGATTTTATTAATGAGTTAAGTCTTCCGCATTACTTTCTGTTGATATTATATTGAAATGTTAGGTTTAGATGGATTGGTTCGCTCACATAGGAGGGTAAGTGTGGGTGCCAGTCGCGATCCGATTTTGGGTCGTGACAAACTTGGTATCAAAGCATTAGGTTCGTTGGTCTCATCACACAAGAACGAGTCTAGTAGAGTCTTAAGGAACGGTAGGGGGACGCCTTTACTTTTCTTTGAGAAGCTATAAGACTTTAGGAAAATTTCATTCTTTCATTCTTTCTTTCGTGCTATTACTTGGGTCCAATTGGTATCTAGGTGATACAAATTGGTATCTGACCATCTTCACTCTCTTTCGCTGATGGTTAGAACTAGAGCAACGACTACGCCAACACCAACACCAGCACCGGCGGGACAGGGTGCGTCTGAGCCAGCCACTGGGGCTGTAGCTCGAGGAAGAACAACGGCAAGAGGCCGTGGTAGAGGTCGTGGGAGGACGTCCTCTAGAGGAAGGGGACGAGCACCTAGCCCATCTGATACTAGGGCAGTGACTCCTCCACCGACTGAGGAAGTAGTAAGAGAGGGTGAGGAAGGGGAGACTGAACAAGTACAGAATGAGGGATTGCCTCCCCAACCTACCCCAGACATGATCAATCAGGTTCTTGCCTATCTTAGTGGGTTATCTGATCAAGGTCAAACACCTCCAGTGTTTTCTGCACCAGCACCTCAGGGTCCGGAGGTACAACGTGCGGCTACTATGGCTCCCCGCATGGATGTTCCATTGGAAATAGGCACATTTCCTCGTCTGACTACAGGGCATATAATGACAAGTGATCAGCATGAACTTTTCAGTAAGTTCTTGAAATTGAAACCTCCAGTCTTCAAGGGTGCTGAATCGGAGGATGCTTACGATTTTTTGGTTGACTGTCATGAGCTACTACACAAGATGGGTATAGTGGAATGGTTTGGTGTTGAGTTCGTGAGTTATCAGTTTCAAGGGAACGCCAAAATGTGGTGGCGGTCACATGTTGAGTGTCAACCAACAGAGGCACCACCTATGACTTGGGCTTCATTCTCTAGTTTGTTTATGGAGAAGTATATCCCGCGGACTTTGAGGGATAGGAAAAGAGATGAATTCTTAAGTCTAGAGCAAGGTAGGATGTCGGTTCTATCGTGCACACGAGGCTAAGTTTCATGCATTATCCCGATATGCCACCCAACTATGTTTCACCCACAAGAGCGGATTCGCCGTTTTGTGAAGGGGTTGAGATCGAGTTGCGGATTTCACTTTACAGTAGCGGCTACAAAGAAAATCTTTTCAAGAAGTGGTAGACTTCGTAATAGAGGTAGAGGGAGTGAAGCCAGATGACTTCACCATGGCAACTACATCAAAAAGGTTTCGAAAGGGAGGTGAGTTTAATGGTTCTTACTCTAGAGGACAAGGTTCCGGAGGTCACTCAGTTCGACCCATTCAGTCTTCACTACAGACTGTAGTTGGGGGTCCACCTCCGACCGGTCAACACTTCTCTGAGAGACCTATGCATGAACCCAGAGAGTGCTACGGATGTGGGGAGATTGGACATACTAAGAGATATTGTCCAAAACAGAGTTACAGACCTCCAAATGTTAGAGGTAGAGGTGGTCATGGTAGAGGCCGTTATTCTAGAGGACGTGGTGGTCGAGGTAATGGTGGTCACCAAAACGGCAGAAGTGATGGGCAAACTGGAGCCACTACACCACAACATGGTAGGGGCAACAGACAAGCAAATGAAAGGGACCATTGTTATGCTTTCCCTGGGAGATCGGAAGCGGAGACATCTGATGCTGTCATCACAGGTAATCTTCTGGTTTGTGATTGCATGGCTTCTGTATTGTTTGATCCTGGATCCACATTTTCTTATGTATCTTCCTCATTTGCTAATGGTCTAAATTTACATTGTGAATTACTTGATATGCCTATTCGTGTTTCTACTCCGGTGGGTGAGTCAGTGGTAGTTGAAAAGGTATATAGGTCTTGTTTGGTGAACTTTGTGGGGAGCAACACTCATGTAGATTTGGTTATTTTAGAAATGGTTGACTTTGATGTAATACTGGGTATGACTTGGCTTTCTCCGCAATTTGCGATCTTGGATTGTAATGCTAAAACAGTGACGTTAGCCAAGCCTGGAACAGACCCGTTAGTGTGGGAGGGTGACTACACTTTCAATCCGGTGCGTATCATCTCCTTTCTTCGTGCTAAGAAAATGGTTAGTAAAGGGTGTTTAGCTTTCTTGGCCCATCTCAAGGATGACACTACCCAAGTACCCTCGATTGAGTCGGTTTCGGTAGTCCGTGAGTTTTTGGATGTGTTTCCTGCAGATCTTCCTGGTATGCCACCAGATAGGGATATTGACTTCTGCATTGATCTTGAACCGGGCACTCGCCCCATTTCTATACCCCCTTATAGAATGGCTCCCGCGGAGTTGAGAGATTTAAAGTCCCAACTTCAAGAGTTGTTGAGCAAAGGCTTCATCAGACCAAGTGCATCTCCTTGGGGTGCTCCGGTTTTGTTTGTGAAGAAGAAGGATGGGAGTTTTCGGATGTGCATAGACTACGCACAACGANTANGNTAANNATNNAGACCAANNATCNTCTTCCTCGCATTGATGACTTGTTCGATCAATTACAAGGTGCTTGTGTCTTCTCTAAGATTGACTTGAGATCCGGTTATCATCAATTGAAAATACGGGCAACGGATGTGCCAAAGACTGCTTTTCGAACGAGGTATGGGCATTACGAATTTGTAGTGATGTCTTTTGGTCTTACGAATGCCCCTGCTGCGTTCATGAGCTTGATGAACGGGATTTTTAAGCCATATTTGGATCTCTTTGTGATCGTATTTATTGATGATATACTGATATACTCTAAAAGTAAGGAGGAACATGAGGAGCATTTGTGAATGGTATTGGAAATGTTGAGGGAGAAAAAGCTTTATGCCAAGTTCTCTAAGTGTGAGTTTTGGCTAGATGCAGTGTCCTTCTTGGGGCACGTGGTTTGTAAGGATGGAGTGATGGTGGATCCTTCTAAGATTGAGACAGTGAAGAATTGGGTAAGACCTACTAATGTGTCAGAAATAAGGAGCTTTGTTGGGTTAGCTAGCTACTACCGCCGATTTGTCAAGGGATTCTCTTCTATTGCTTCCCAACTGACGAACTTGACTAAGCAAAATGTTCCATTTGTATGGTCGGATGAGTGTGAGGAAAGCTTTCAGAAGCTCAAGACTTTGTTGACTACCGCACCCATTCTCACCTTGCCCGTAGAGGGTAAGAACTTCATTGTTTATTGTGATGCATCCTATTCTGGTTTGGGTACAGTACTAATGCAAGAGAAGAATGTGATTGCTTATGCTTCGAGGCAATTAAAAGTGCATGAACGTAACTATCCAACTCATGATTTGGAATTGGCCGCGGTAGTGTTTGCATTAAAGCAATGGAGACACTATCTATATGGGGTTAAGTGTGAGGTCTACACAGATCATCGTAGCCTTCAGTATGTCTTTACTCAGAAAGATTTGAACTTAAGACAGAGGAGATGGATGGAGTTACTAAAGGACTACGATATCACTATCTTGTATCATCCGGGAAAAGCGAATGTTGTGGCAGATGATTTAAGTAGAAAGGCGGGAAGCATGGGAAGTCTAGCTCACTTGCAAGTTTCTAGACGTCCATTGGCTAGAGAGGTTCAGACTCTGGCTAACGACTTGATGAGGTTAGAAGTAAATGAGAAGGGAGGATTGTTGGCTAGTGTGGAGTCAAGATCTTCTTTTCTTGACAAGATTAAGGGAAAACAGTTTAATGATGAAAAATTGATCCGGATCCGAGATAAAGTGTTGAAAGGAGAGGCTAAAGAAGCGACAATCGATGAGGAAGGTGTTATGAGAATCAAGGGAAGGGTATGTGTACCCAGAGTTGATGTTTTGATCAACACTATTTTGACAGAGGCTCATAGTTCAAGGTATTCTATACATCCGGGTGCAACCAAGATGTATCGTGACCTAAAGCAACACTTTTGGTGGAGTAGAATGAAACGTGATATTGTTGAGTTTATTGCCAAATGTCCAAACTGTCAGCAAGTAAAGTATGAACACCAGAGGCCCGGAGGAACACTTCAGAGAATGCCCATCCCGGAATGGAAGTGGGAAAGGATTGCAATGGATTTCGTGGTTGGTCTTCCAAAGACATTGGGAAAGTTTGATTTTATTTGGGTAATTGTTGATAGGTTAACTAAGTCTGCGCACTTCATTCCGGTCAAGGTGACTTACAATGCAGAGAAGTTAGCCAAAATCTATGTCTCAGAAATTGTTCGGTTGCATGGGGTTCCACTATCCATTATATCAGATAGAGGTACGCAGTTTACTTCTAAGTTTTGGAAAACATTGCATGCAGAATTGGGTACTAGGTTGGACCTTAGTACTGCGTTCCATCCTCAGACCGATGGTCAGTCTGAGCGAACGATTCAAGTGTTGGAGGATATGCTTCGTGCATGTGTGATAGAGTTTGGTGGTCATTGGGATAGCTTTTTACCCTTAGCGGAGTTTTCATACAATAATAGCTATCACTCAAGTATTGATATGGCCCCATTTGAAGCATTGTATCCCATTGGTTGGTTTGATGCATTCGAGGTTAGACCTTGGGGTACTGACCTTTTGAGGATTTCGATAGAGAAAGTAAAGTCTATTCAAGAAAAGTTTCTAGCGGCGCAAAGTAGACAAAAGGAATATGCAGATCGAAAGGTTAGAGACTTAGAGTTCATGGAGGGTGAACAAGTCTTGTTGAAAGTTTCACCAATGAAAGGGGTGATGCGGTTTGGTAAAAGAGGTAAACTAAGCCCAAGGTATATTGGTCCCTTCGAAGTACTTAAACGAGTAGGGGAGGTGGCTTATGAGTTAGCCTTGCCTCCAGGGCTGTCCGGAGTACATCCGGTATTCCATGTGTCTATGTTGAAAAGATATCATGGGGATGGAAACTACATTATCCGTTGGGATTCAGTTTTGCTTGACGAGAATTTGTCTTATGAGGAGGAACCTGTAGCCATTCTAGATAGGGAAATTCGCAAGTTGAGATCAAGGGAGATTGCATCCATCAAGGTGCAATGGAAGAATCGGCCGGTTGAAGAAGCAACTTGGGAGGAGGAGGTCGATATGCGAGAAAGATACCCACACCTTTTTACAGATTCAGGTACTCCTTTTCCACCCTTGTTTTCCTTCTTGTGATCGTTCGGGGACGAGCGATGGGTAAATTGGTATCTATTGTAACGACCTGTTTAGTCGTTTTGAGTAGCAGACTTCGATTCTGGAAAAACTGGCAAGGACAACGGGCCCCACGACGGACCGTCGCAGGGTCTCGTTTCAAAACACTTAGAAAATCTGAAATTGGGTACTGAAAATCGACTCTCTGAACTTCGTAACGAAATGGCAGGACGGACCGTCGCGGTAGCGACGACGTCGTCCAGCGCTGACAGTCGTCGCAGGCTGCGCAATCCCAGTCCGGGTCGGATTTATTTATACGTTTTAAGGGACGTTTTTGACTATTCCTTGTTTAATTATAAAGTTATAGGGTTAATGTTAATAAGTCTAATTACTTGGGGGTTAAAAGAGGTAACCTTAAGTTAATTAGTGGGTTATTATTGTCATCTTTTATTCTTAATTATATACTAATTAGGGTAAAAGAAAGAGGGTTTGAATAAAGAAAATAGAAAGAACAAGAGAGAGAGGGAGAATCGAACGAGGAAGAGAGAAACAAAGCTTGGGAAATTGCTTGCTTGATCACGAATCTTCGGTGGAGGTAGGTTATGTTTATTTTTATGCTATTCGTAGTAAACTCTTAATAGCGAATGATATGTATTGGTAGTATTGTAAACCCTTCTATATGCTTAATTGTATGCTTGCATGAATGATGTGATTATGTAATTATGATATAATAAGCATGATGAAGCTATTGAATCCTGAATCTTGAAAAGAAACCCTAATCTACTTTGTTAATGATGATGCCTTGGTATAAAAGAAGGCTTGATGAACGAAAGTAGTGAGATTAGGGGATCGGGTGTCACGTTCCGACACCAGGATAGTATATGGATCGGGTGTCACGTTCCGACACCAGGATAGTATATGGATCGGGTGCCACGTTCCGGTACCAGGATAGAATATGGATCGGGTGTCACGTTCCGACACCAGGATAGAATGAGGATCGGAGTGTCACGTTCCGACACCAGGATAGTATATGAGGAACGGAGTGTCACGTACCGACACGAGGGGAATAAAGATAATGAATCTTGAAAGATGATAATATATTCAAATCTAATGAACCTAATTCCCAAATGAGTATGATAAGGAGGCGTGAGTCCTCATTGATGTGCTTGGTGTTGTAACCAAGGGTTATCGTAACTGTAAATGCTGCATGCTAAGGATATTAGTTGATTTTATAATATTGCTTAATATATACTGTTTTCTATTTTGAGTTGGCCGATGATATCTACTCAAGACCGTGTTTTGTCTTGACCCTACTTTTATGTTTTCTTCTTGTTTATTTGTGGAGTGCAGCAAACGTGCCGTCGTCTTCGACTCAACAGTAATTCAAGCCAGTCTTACTACATCGGAAATTCAGGGTGAGCTAATGCTTCTAGCTTGGACTGGATCTTCTTCTTCAAGTCTAGATGCCTTGAACTTCCGGCATGGACTAGCTTTTTACTTATTCTAGTTTTTTGGATACTCTTAGCTTTAGTAATTTGAGGATAGATGTTCTTGTGATGATGACTTCCAGATTTTGGGGATAATGATAAGTGTGGAGTTATAGAAGTTGATTATTGATTTTATTAATGAGTTAAGTCTTCCGCATTACTTTCTGTTGATATTATATTGAAATGTTAGGTTTAGATGGATTGGTTCGCTCACATAGGAGGGTAAGTGTGGGTGCCAGTCGCGATCCGATTTTGGATCGTGACATTCAATTTCATGGCATTTTTTTTTGGGATTGTAGAGATAATTTTTGAAGTATCTAATTACTTAATTTCTCTTTTATGTATAAACTCAAAAGTTCACGTAACATATATGTCATTATATGGATGACAAAGATTAAAAATGTAATTTTATACTTATAAAAATCTAAAGATAGAGAGAGAAACAAATAATTCTAGAAACATCCCATTGTATATGAAAGTAAATAGTGATCAAGGGTGAAACTATAATTTCATACTTACAAAAATCTACCAAGAATAATAACAAGAAACTAATGTTATTTTTATTAACACACATTTTGTTATCAGTTCACAATTTTTTTGAGTTATTGTGATATCTATTAATTACTCTATTTAATTATTATTTTAATTAATTCCTAATATTTTTATATTGATTATGCTTACTAAAAAGGCCTACTTTAACATGTAAATTCATTACTTAGAAATATAGTTAATTATTTTCACCTTTATTTTGACTCTAATTAATGTACCCGAAAAGAAACAAGTATGTTAAAATTACTAATATATATTAGATTTAAATTAAAGAATAAATAAAATTAATTTCAATATTTTTAAAAATAAATATTTTAAAAAATGTTAATAAGTAACTTTACAAATAAAATGATTAGGATGATATATTTGTATTTAAAGTAAACTAAAAATATTTACTAGATTATAAAGTGTAGTTACTCATTAAAATATATAATTAAATTTGTACTTTTAGTTGATTTTAAACATATTAATCTCAATATGTATTTGATTTAAAAAGTTGAGGACAATCTACCGTAATATGATCATTTCATATATATTTCATTTTAAAAACTATAAATTGTATTTTTAAACTTCATTAAAATATTTTTTTTTCAAGTGGTAAATTTCCTCCAATAGTGTCATGACTTTTCTAAAAACTATAAGTTATAAGATTTTTGTAGGATTAAGTCTATTACACAAATAAATACACATTAACTCATTTTATTTCATTCATTCCTCAATTCTCTCCCCTCTCATGCCTTATACCAATAAATTTTTCGTCCTTTATTTTTTATTTGCGTCCTAAATATTATACAGTCTGGTATATATCTCTTATTAGAAAAACCAATAATATAGTTTCTATCAATTCTCTCTATAATGACTCTGCTTTCAGCAAAATTTAACTAATCCACACTTTTCAGACACCCTAATGAATCAGTTAACATGTTAAATTCAATCTCAATTACTTCTCTCAAAATGCTTAATTCAAATGGAATGCAACCAGTGAGATAGCTCTTGAAGAATAAAATTTTCAACAATTTCAGAAGCATGTTATGTCATTTTCTTTGATTATCTTCAGACTTTTAAATTTCATGACATTGCTTTTTTTTTTTTTTAAAATGAAGAGATAATTTTTGAAGTATCTAATTTACTTAATTTCTCTTTTTATGTATAATCTCAAAACTTCACGTAACATATATGTCATTATATAATTCATTGAAAAAACATATATTTATTTATTACTATGATTTTGTCATAGTTAAAATCATTTGAAGTAAGTTATGCAAATTATTATATTAACTATCTCGTGTTAAACTACTGCAGTATATATTATAACAACCGTTGCTGATATTTTTAAATCCCCTCTCTTTGATATAAAACAATAATCCATCATGTTTATTAATTACTTTGAAAAAAAATTCTTTCTTTATTATAAAAAATTGTTCTCCTAATTTTAATAAATATTAGAACCAAAGTCATAAGTTTTTTTCATCCTTTTATTACTTTATAAATAATGAGATGATTCACTATAATTTTCATCAGACATGTCATTATTTTTAATAAATATTATGTTTTATTATTATTTTATCTATCATGTTTATTTGAAAATATCATAATAATTTTTCTTTTAAAAACATAATCAAATTTCTATTATAAGGTTGTAATATTGGGCCCGTAAACGGGCCTTTCATTATCTAGTATATCTATCTATCTATCTATCTATCTCTCTCTCTCTCTCTCTCTCTCTATATATATATATATATATATATATATATATATATATATATATATATATATATAACGTAAGGAATTTATTTGTATATACATATAATGGAAGAATTTAATTAAAAAACTCAAAGCTTTATGTGTCTTCATTATTGCTTCAATTATATATCTAATTTCTAATTTGGGAAAGGTTTAACTTATATACATTAATATCATTTAACTTATATATATACATCAATAACATAGATTTATTTCACTTTATTACTGTAGTTAGTGCCTTGTTTTAAGTCTCTCTCTCACACGCACACATGCACGCACACACGCACGCACGATTGCAACCTATAGGCCCGTGTCTGGGATGCGTCGCCTCAATGTCCTTTGCGATCGTGAGATTTAGTGGCTCACAATCACAATGGTCTTTTTCACCTATACAGAACCTAAATTTTGAGATTCTTTCTATTTTTCCTATTTCCTCCAATTTTAATTTTTTGGACTTTAGGAGAGGCGATCTTATGAGCTTTGGTTGAGTAAAATCGTGTGGGTAAGCTTCACCTATACATTCCTTATTGATTCCTTTAATTTTTAGCTTTCAAAATATATTTTAAATCATGATTTCAATGCGGGTTTTGGGTATTTTTCCCTATGTTAGGAAAGATAAGTAAATTCTTTATTTGGAGCTTACTCGTTTTTTGTTTTTAAGGGATTTTTCAACCACAATTTTCTCTTGTCTTGTGGACTATGTTTTTTAAATAAGAAACTAATTTTACTCTTCTAATTTCCAAATATATTTTTGGACTATTTTACCTCAGTTTCTAACCCTATCAATGTGGGTTATATTCTTGATAGTTGGATGTTGTTTTGGAGATTTTTTTTGTTGAAGAAAGGTTTCAATAGAGGTTTATGGGTGCAGTTTCAGCCTTCAAGGTAGGTTTGACCATCCCTCTTTTGAACTGAGATGAGTAGTTAATCTTTTGTAGGGAGTTAACTATGAAATGAGTTGTAGCATGAGATTTAAGGGGTCGTTTGGTAGAGTGTATAAGAATAATGCAAAATATGGTGTATTAGTAATGCTTGCATTAGTAGTACTTGCATTATTAATACTTGCATTAGTTATGCAAGCATTATTTCTTATACATTGTTTGGTTTGATGTATAAGAAATAATAGATCTTGCATAATTTCTATTTGAAAATATATGTTTACAAAAATACCCTTCACACTTTTTTTATTTTTACACTTTCTTGCAAGTTGCAACAAAGTCATTTGTTAAAGCATCATCAACTCCTCCTCCTCTTCTTCTTCTTTCTTTTTTTTTTCAAAAATAATATTAAATAGTTGTAATATTTGGGTCAAAATACTTTTGTGAAAAGTTGGAAAAGAATTTTTTTTAATCAAATTTATCGCCACAATAGTAATTTTTCTTATTAAATTATGTTGAAATTAGATTATTATTTTTTACAAAAAATTTATTTAAGAGGCTATAAAGTCTATTAAAACACCAACAAATTAAAAGACAGAGAAAAATAAATGAATTTAAAAACACACGACAACAAAGAAAATTAAAAGAAAAGAAAATGTTAGGAAATGTTTCAAAAAGGCTTTGAGGGTAGTTTTGTAATTATTTAATCTAATGCAAGTTTTAAATATAATGCATTGCATAAAATTTTTAGAAAAAAAATATTTTTAAAAAATACCCTCCACAAATATGGTGGAAAGGATATTAAAAAAGTTTTTAAGGGCAATTGTGTCTTTTATAATGTTAATGCATGCATTAGAACCCATTGCATTACTAATGCATAGAAATAGATGGTATTAGTAATACACTCTTTAATACACAATAGAGTGTATTACTAATACAAGTATTAGTTATGCATAGATTAAAAAACTGTACCAAACAAGGTACTACTAATACATCAAGCTAATACATGCATTATTTTCTCTAATACACTCTACCAAACGACTCCTTAGAGGTTGGTAAGTGTCAACTTCCTTGTTTAGCCCATGTGACGCTTATTTGTGATTTTTAGCATGTATGGAGGTCTCATGTTATACCTTTAATCATTTTTGAGAACTTTATTGATAGAATAATTGTGTTGCCTATTTTAATATGTTGACATTGGGATGCCGAAGTATTAAACTAATAATTCATCATCGTAAAATTAAAGAACTATTTTTATGCGGTAAAGGTTGATTTCAAATGAATTCTTTTACTATTTCCTATCCTTGTTAAGTTTATTATGCCTTTGTATTGTATGTATTGTGATGCATTCATACTCATTCATCATACCATTGTTTCATGGGATTTTGAGGAAATTTTAGATATACTATTTTTAAGAAAGAAAATGAGTCACCATACATTTATCCTTTACCACGAGCTAAGTCACAGGTTGATTATATATTGGGATTTCAAGATTTATATATGGATAACGAGTTCTCCATTGATCCTTGTCCGTAAGCTAAAGCTAGGCAAGGTGTATACGATAGGTTGTACAACAACCTTGAATCCACCAGATAATCGCATTGTTGCATTGGCTAGCCTTGTTATGTTTTGTGACTTGCCAACCTTATAAGGTGAGGATTATTTGTAGCCTCATGTGTTTACTTTATTCGCACCATTATCATATAAATTGATGGCACCAATATCAGTATATGTCTTTTTTATATTCAGGTGGAAGTGTTTCATAGTTTATTTCTTACGTCTGGTTAGTTGCTTATACTTAGTCGATCAAATCTAGTTAGTACATATAAATTGTACTTACCCCTTATTTTGTAATCATCCTAGTGCAAATCCCAGTCAGGGTGATCCTCATAGCGGTGATTAAATCTTGCGGTTGAGTTTCATTTACAGTTGTGGTGAGATCTTGCTTTCTAGATTGCCACTAGTCTCCATAATTCAATAATCATCTTTAATTTCCTTCCAAAGACTTTAGATATACTTAAGATTCGAAAAATGTATTAGATTCTCTTTATACTTATGTTACCAGGTTAGGATTTCTTTCTTATATTTCATTTCTCTTTCGTTTGTGGGAAGACTTTCGTTTGGAAGTCTCGCACATGTTATTTATTTTGGCTTATGATGTACTGTGAAACCTTGGTAAATTTGATGCTTGAAAACTAACAATTTATACTAGAATCGAGTTCATTTATGTAGATATAATGCGTTTGGTAGTATTGTAAATGTGAAACAAGTGGACGTGAAAGATAAAAACATAGAAGGTTGTGATAACCAAATGCCAAGTGGATATCAAAGAGCCCATTACGGGTCCGGGTCTTGAAGGTGATCCAGTGTGAAAGTCTTGGAGGAGTTGTGAGTAAAAGGGACCAAGTAAAGATCATGTCCAACTTCACGGACTGTGGTCCTCACAATGATCCTTGGAAGTACTCGTGTAGATGATCCATTGAATAAGTATTAAAAGGTTGAAAATTTAATTGGCCAAGTTATGACCACATGCTCCTATACGGACCGTGGTCGTCGTCACGATCTATGGTCTTGATCGTGGAATGGATCCAGTGTTTAGGTCATGAGAATATGAAATATGGTGTCGACCAAGTGAAGACCACAGAAAGCCTCAGGTCCTTTGAGTGTTCGTAAAGAAGCTCCAGTGTACATGCATTGAATACTCACATTTTGTTTGTGTCAATTATAGATCACGACAGACTTCACAGACCATGAAGCCTGTGACGGTCCATCATATTGCCCGTGCAGTTGCATGACAGTTCAGTCTTACTTTGAGAAGGACTCTTTTTAGACACTTTATTTGAATTAATTAGGTCATTTTTTTTATCTAATTGAATCTTGAACAACGAACGAGTTTATATTATTCTCACTTTGTAATTCTTGACTTGACATTAATTTGACTTTGAAGTTAATTCCGATTCTTGAATTGTCAAAGCTAAATGTTGATTTGTTGATTCTAGTAAGTCCTCTGTAAACATGTTTCATTGTATATATCTAATTGCTTAAGTGAAATCATGAGTGGGTTAATACCAAAACTGGGGTTGTGGGATCCATGAAGTAATTCTAACTGTAACTTCATGAAATGAGTGGAAGGCAATATATGGTTATAATCTGTAGTTTTAGCTTTCATTATTCATGTATCCTGAAGAGTGCACACATTAGGGTGAGCCTGTATCTATAATTTATTCGAGAGAAAATTCTTGTTAGGAAAACGTTGAACTAATCTAACGAATTGGAGTTGAACTTTGAATTCGAGAGAAAAAACATCAACACCAAACCATTTTAAGCGAAGGTGAAATTTTGAAACACTTTAGGGCCGAGAGGGAGTGACTGAGAATTGTCTGATTAAGACTGAGAAGTGTCAGAGAAAATTAACTCGTATAAATTTGTAGGCATTGATTTGCCTGAAGCTCAATTACAGAAGAACATTCGAATTAATGTTATGGTGAGCACAATCCTATTTAATTCTAATCAACGAAACAACTTGTGAACTGAAAACCATGTCCATTGTTAATTAGGATTTCTATTACAAGTCTTAGTTACTATCATAAAAAGCAAAAATCCATTTACTTTCAGTCATCATTTATTTAGTAGATAATAAGGATATTTGAGTAAACACGATAGTGAAACCTCTTTGTAAAGAAATTCACTATGGGATCGACCTCAAATATCGTTGAGTCTTGTAAATTGACATCAACCGTTTACACTTTTTAATTGAAGTGTCAATTTGGACGAATCAAATTTGGCGTTGTTGCTAAGGATTTTCAATTGAGAAGCGTTTTACTAGAATTTATTCAATTTGTAGTTATATTTCCTAATTTAATGTCTTTCTTTGTCTGTATCTCTTTCAGTTGAGTTAATTGTGAATTCCAAAAACTAGAAGTAAGGGATCCCCAATAGTCCCATACGATCTAGAACTTCGGTGAACCATTGGAAAAATGGTGTATGCACAAGAACTGGAGGCTCAGAGGCCAAGACTAGGCTTTGAAGTTGAAGTTGCTTCAAGAGGTGTTCAACAAAATTATAGAATCAACCATCCTAGGGCAGTAGATGCGAATAATGGAGTTGAAGGGTCAATCCCTACCAAGCGCCAACCAATAGACCCAAGGGGTAGAGCTTAGCGTCCAGCTCACATGATTTATGAATAAGATGATGTTGACTTGGATTGAGTTGGCACAACTAAAGCAATAGTGTTACTTGCACTACCTTCAGGTGTTAAGTTCACCATCACCAACAGTATGATACATTTATTGAACTTGAAGTCATGTTTAAAGGTAAGACTTGTGATGGTGCAAAATAGCACCTAACGAACTTAATGGCAATTTGTAAGTCACAAGAGATTCATGGAGTCAACCAAACAACAATGCGATTGGGGTTGTTTCCACTATCTCTTATTGGAGAGAAAACTAACTGGTTGAATGAGATGCCAGACGATTCCATCAGAACGTTGACTGAGCTGAAGGAAACTTTCCTAGAACAATTTTTTTTCAGTTTCAAAAGAGCTGTAAATGAAATATGAAATACGTACTCATAAGCAACTACCAGGAGAATCAATGCATGACACTTGGTGGAGGTTCAGCCAAAATTGAAGAAATTCCCTAACCATGATCTCATTGAGAGGCCTCTGAAGCAAGATTTTTACAGATTTTTAAACTATGTCACTAAACCTGTTGTTGATGCAGTGTGCGGAGGATTAGTCATGAGAAAGACATTCTCGGAGAGCATGCAACTATTAGATGACGTGTCAAAGAACAACAAGGCATGGCATTTTAGAGATGTAAAAGTAGGATATTTTGGTTACACATTTGAGCTTTGACTTGAGCAAAATAAGAGAGAAGAAGAAATAGATCAGGACATTACACACATAAGGACCCAAATAGATTTGCTTATGAAACGTCTTGTTGCAAGTTCCGAAAAGTCAAATGATGTAGAGCAACAAAGAGGAAGATCAAAACATCGATCTAGATGAAGAAGCTAACTACCTGGGTGACCAAGGAGGCTTTCAGAATTATCACTCTGGAAATCAGGGTCACAATTTTGAAAATGCAGGTCAAAACTATGGTAGGGAAGGACAATATGATAGGCCATCAAATAGAGAGTAGGGAAACTGGCAGAATAGAGATGAGTACAGGTGTGATCGCAGTGGTGTCTTTGTGACCTAGGTAAAGAGATTAAACGATTGGTAGTTCCAGTGGGTCTAATCTTGAAGACATCAAGGCACTCCAGTAAGTTGAATCAATTGATGCAGGTGTAAAAGAGATGAGATGTTATTTCTCGAGCACGAGTCAATTGGTGAACTGTCACACCACCCCCATTAAACAAATTGAGCAGTCGTTAGGGAAACGTTAAGCCTCATTAAATCAGAGTAAAAGTGGGTCACTACCAAGTGACACAATCTAAAATCCTAAGAAGGACGAGCACTGCATAGCTATCCCGACTAGGAGTGGTAAAATTCTTACTGACCCTATTTTTGCAGGTAAACATGAAAAAGTGTTGGAACAAGCTGGTGGAGAGGAAGATGAAGTTGTACATGTTGATGACTAGGAAGATACTCCGCCTAGAGCTCAACCTGCGAGAGCAAAATAGAAAGAGGTTAAGGAAAACATGCCTTTACAACAAATTACCACACCATTGCCTCCTTTTCCTAAAAGGCTAAAAAAGAGAGATGAAGGTGGGAAATTCACGAAGTTCATCACCACGTTTAAGCAACTTTCAGTAAACATACCAGTAGTGGAAGCTCTGGATCAGATTCCAGGATATGACAAGTTCATGAAGGACTTGGTTAGAAAGAAGAGAGTTGTAAGTCTTGATTTTACTAACAATGTTCATCATTGCAGCACCATTGCTAGCGGATATGTGGTTTAGAAGAAGGAAGATCCAAGGGCATTCACTATCTTGTGCACCACTGGTTCAAAAAAAATTTTGCAAAAGATTTGTGTGTTCTAGGAGCCAACATTTACTTGATGTCGTTAGCCATCTACAAGAAGTTGGGACTGAGAGTTCCAAAACCCACAACAATGAGGTTGATGATGGATGATAGGTAAGAAAAGCGGCCTATGGGTATCCTATGTGATGTGCTAGTAAAGGTGGACACATTCATCTTTCTAACATATTTTGTGATCTTGGATTGAGAAGGGGACTTTGAGGTTATCATTATTTTGGGAAGACCATTCTTGGAAAAAGAAAGAGCCTTGGTAGATTTTGAGAGAGGAGAGTTGAAGTTGAGACTCAACGAGGATGAGGTAAAGTCTATGTTTTCAGGTCCATGAAACAACCACATGATATGAATGTGGTATCTGCAATAACGGTCTTTGATGAAGAAGATATGTGAGTATCAATTGAAGAGAGGATGGTCGTTGAAAATTTAGCTGCAGAATTGGTGAACTTTAAAGACGACTTCTGATCTAATTATGTAGAGAGAGTAAATGTGTTTCAAGGTATGAGAGCACACTCTTATGATCCAAGGAAGTTAGACCTAGATCCTAAAAACAAGCCAAGTCCTCCAACAAAATTGTGCATTGAGGTGCCACTTCTGCTGAAACTGAAACAGTTGCCCAAAAATCTGAGGTATGTATTTTTAGGAACTAAAAATACTTTACTTCTGATTTTGGCTGCAAATTTGAATTATGAAAAGGTCCAAGATGTGATCAAAGTGTTTATTAGTTACAAAATAGACATTGGGTGGACCATTGCCGACATCATCGAAATACCTCCGGGTATATGCACCCATAATATCCAATTTGAAGAGGATTGAAGACCTAGCTTTGAACATCAAAGGCGGTTAAATTCACCTATGAAAGAGGTGGTAAAAAAATATCAAATGGTTACATGCTAGGGTGGTCTGTCCCGATTCGGATAGTCATTGGATTAGTCCAGTGCAATGTTTGCCAAAAAAAGGTGATATGACTGTAGTGGCAAACACCAAGAATGATCTAGTCCTACAAAGACCTGGATGGCGAGTGTGCATGGACTATAGGAAGCTGAATAGGTAAACTTTGAGGGATCACTTCCCAATGCCTTTCATGGACCAAATATTGGATAGGTTAGCTGGTAAAGGGTGAAACTGTTTCATAGACATAATCTGACTACTACCAAATATCAATTACTCTTGAGAAATAGGAAAATACCACTTTCACATGTCCTTATGGTACCTTTACATTTGAACGAATGCCATTTGGGCTATGTAATGCTCCACCCACATTCCAAAGGTGTATGATGTCCATTTTCTCAGACATGGTGGAGAACTCTCTAGAGGTATTTATGGACGATTTTTCTTTGGTAGGTGATACTTTTGATGACTTTTTAGAAGGACCTACAGAGATGGGAGGAGACCAACCTAGTGTTGAATTGGGAGAAGTGTCATTTAATGGTAAATGAGGGCATAATCCTTATGCATAAGGTGTCACAAAAGGGGATAGAGGTCGACAAGCCAAAAATTAAGGTCATTTAAAAGTATCATCCACTAATCTATATGAAGAGTGTTCAAAGCTTCTTAGGACATGTGATATTCTATAGACGTTTCATCATGGACTTTTCTAAGATTGCACACTCCATGTGCAAACTTTTAAAGAAGGAGTTGAATTTTTTCTTTGATGAGGCATGTCTCAAAGCCTTTGAATTCCTAAAGAGAAGTTAATCTCTGTCGCAGTTATCATAGGCATAGATTAGGCCAAACCATTTAAGGTGATGTATGATGCTAGTGGTACTGATCTAGGAGTTGTATTGGGGCAGAAGAGAAACAATATATTCCATCCCATTCAGTATGCTAGTATGAAATTGAACGAAGTACAACAAAATTACATGGTCACATAACATGAACTACTAGTTGTAGTGTACGCCTTTGAGAAGTTTATAATATACTTGATGTGAACAAAAGTTACAATCCATACGGACCATGCTATTGTGAGATACCTCATGGAAAATAAAGATGCCAAACCTCGATTGATCAGATGGATGTTGCTTCTCCAGGAGTTTGATTTTGATGTCAAAGAGGTTATGAGAACTAGGTAGTTGATCACCTATCTAGGTTGGAGGATGAAAAGAAGGAAGGGCTTGAATAAATGATGCATTTGCGGATGAACATGTATTAGTCGTAACTCTTGATCTTACTCCTTGGTTGGTTAATTATGCTAACTTTCTTATTAGTGATTTGATGCTTGAAAAACTAATACCGAGTAGATAAAAAGGTTGTTGCATGATGTAGGTAAGTATTTTTGGGATGGACCTTAGTTGTTAAGGATTTTTTCTAATAACATCATCAGGCGGTGTATTCCTGAAGCTGAGATGTTGCATATTTTGGAGGCATGTCACTTATCTCCACTAGGTGTTCATCATTGAGGTGCTCGAACAACTCATAAAGTACTCCAATATGGGTACTATTAGCCCACAATTCACCAGGATGCGATGGATGTGGTGAGGAGTTGTAATGTGTGCCCACAACAAGGATCCATATCTCGGTGCCGTGAGTTACCCATGACACCTATTCTAGATGTGAAACTATTTAATGTGTGGGGAATCAACTCCATAGGCCCATTTGTAAGCTCATATGGGCATAAATAAGTAGACTATGTTTCCAAAGGGATTGAGGTAGTTGTTTTGCTGAGAATGATGGTAAGAGTGTGGCTGATTTCCTGAAAAAGAATATCTTGTCAAGATTCGGCACACCTAGATCTATCATCAGTGATGGTGGTTCTCACTTCTGCAATAAGGTATTCAGTGCACTTATTACCAAGTATAGGGTTAAACAACACAAGTTTGCAACACCCTATCATCCACAAACCAGTGGACAAGTAGAGGTATGCAACAGGGAAATCAAGGCGATCCTGGCAAAAACAGTGAATGCCAATAGGACAGATTGGGCATGGAAGTTAGATGAAGCTATATGGGCATATAAGACAGATTTGCAGACACCTATTTGTATGACCCCATATCAATTGGTGTTTGAAAAAGAATGTCATTTGCCGATTGAGCTTGAGCATTAAACCTTAGTTGAAGTGAAGTTGCAAACCAGAGGTTGGATTAAATCAATGAGATTGATGAGTTTCGTCAAAGGGATTATAAGAGGTCTGCACTATATAAGGAGAGGATGGAGCTCTATCATGGAGAGAATATTGAGAAAAAAAGCTTCACTCATGGTGACTTGCTGTTACTTTTCAACTCTAGAATTCGTCTATTTCCCAGATTGTGGAGATCCAAATGGTCTAGACCTTTTAAGGTAGTGCAGTTGTTTCAATCAGGTACTATTGAGCTGGAAAATGATAAAGGCGAGAGGTTCAAAGCCAATGGCAAAAGAATTAAGGCATACTTGGGTGTTTCAGAGGATATGAAGATTGTGGAGGAATGCAAACTTAAAGAAGTATGAGTAATCAAGTAACATGCGTCATGCCGCAATGTTAAATTATGTGCTTCTTGAGTAGCAGCCCAAGATGTAATTGTAGTAGGTATTTTTCTTTTTCTTTATTTCTCTTCTCTTAGAGTTACTATGTGTTGATATGTGCATAAAAGAATGGGTTATAAAGTCAGGAACTGGTTGCTGACTGCCCTCTCATAGACCAGAGTTCCCTTTGCAGGCACTTTCACGATCCGTCAACTTCAGCACCAACCAAAGCAGGCTATTGGATATTTTTCATAACATAATTCAAAGAAGTGTTTACGTCCGTCATCATTTGTACAGACCATCAAGCCTCTCATAACGTAAGCACTTTTCCCCAAGTAATATTCACGAACTGGTCCACGGACCTTAATGCCCTTAACGTGTAACTTCACAGTCTGCCATCTATTATCTTAATATTACCAAATTCCACCAAACCCGTGTTGAACCCAAACTTAAATGAAATGTATATTAGCTTCCTAAGAGCTATAGGTCGAGTTCTTTTCCTTATCCTGTCTTCATGCTTCATATTGTAACAATTATAAAGAGTAAATCGATTTAATCATCAATAAATCCTTATTGCCCAGCGATTCAAAACACTACGTGAAGTTGGTCAAGTTCATCTTCTTCTTGTTGCGTTAAAAGTTGTCTTCTAATTCCAAGTAAGTTTTGATTATCCCTTATTCTAAGTTTAATCATATATGAAAACATTTGAAAGTTACTTGGATTTAGTTGATTATATCATGATCATGTGATGAACAATCTTTAGTGATGCAAGCTGGTTGTGCGTGTTGTTTAAATTGGGTGTAATATCAAGCGGGTGGTTGAATTTGTGTCAGTATAGTGTTGATGAGTGAGTATGTGTTTACTTAGACTAATACCATGTTTTTTGGCAGTGTGCTTGTTGCAATTCAATGATGTTCATAGCCTCAGTATGATCTTCTGTGAAAATAGGGATACTTGTTTGTTGAAGATTTCTTGAATTGATATATCGATAGTTAATTGGGTTTATGACGAACTATGTTTATCTATATATGTAGGTGGGTTGTGAAACTATGTAAAATTGGTGGTTTGGTGTCGTAAAAACATTTGGGGAAGAAGAGGATTAAACAAAAGGTGAAGCGTAAAACTACGATAGGATTCATTGACCGTGAATGACTACAACGGGCCGTGAAACCAATTGTGGACCATACTTGAAGTCTAGCCACCCCCAAATAAGTTCACTGGCAGTACCACGAACCATGGTGCACTCCAAGGGTCGTGAAGCCATTCGTCAACATTACTTTGTCAAAAGTTCTAACATATACTGATAACCATTGCTTTTGTATTAGTATCCATAAAAAGTTTAGCAAACTGTGGTACTTGCCATGGCCCGTGAGAGCTTCTGTAGAGTGTACTTGGTGTTGTAAAATGTTAATTTTTCTGTACTTCTATTTTTGTCATCTTTTGATTTTGTGCCCCTTCTCAATGATAGATTGGGTGATGGCATTCTAAAGGCAAGGCATCACGATGAAATTACACATGGGGAAGTCTTGGTACCCAATAGTGTGTCACTTTAATGTGTTGTGTACTAATGAGTTTTGTGCTTCTCAAGTAAGATGCCTCTTCGAAGAAAGAACACAATCAAACCTACCCCCCATTGTTTCTCAATCAGAGGGTCATGATGACTCCAAAGCTAGTAATTTTGAGGTGCAAATAAATGTCACACTGGAAGATCACTCACATTGAGCTACTACATCACATATAATGAGAGGGAGAAACTACTATAGATTAGGATAAAAAGATCACTAATTATGACACCATGGTGATGTATGTGAATATCCATGAACCTGATCCTACAAAGAGATCGTAGCTGGTTGCCTGTTACTACTTATGTGGACTGTAAATCAGTCCGAAGAATTCTCTGATAAGGGCATTGTGACCAAGAATGGAAGTTTTAAGAGTCACACAATCATGCCTAAGACTAGAGTGGTGGTAGTTGATATTAAGTCTTTCCCCGATATTTTTCGCACATTTCCGTTCCATCAGTTTGAGTGCATGGGCAATGCACCTGGAGAATACTCCAGCCACTGGCCTTATGCAACTACACTAATGAAATTTTTTGCAGAGACACAGACTATGAAATATGGATAGAAAGAAATCACCATTACTTTGGGTCCACTCAACTCAATCATAGTTCGTAGCGAACCGATAGAAATATTTGAGGCCACTATTAACTGGATGTGGCATAGCAAAGAATACACTTCACGATTTTCAATTCGCCTATTTGAAGGGAAACATCAAGAATTCACCAGTGGATCTTACTATGGAGATTAAGAGTTCTATTCGAGAGAACATCCTGCGCTGGATTGCAAAGAAAATTGCTATAGCTGGGGAGAATGTAGGGTCAAAACAATGACAACATTTATTACCAAAGCTTTATTACTTTTCCATCCAAGGTTTGGTGGGCTGTTGTCCGTGCACAATTGAGACCAATAGATAATGACAACACATTGTCTCCTTCATTGTCTTCCTTGGTAGAATTCCTCATGGTTTGTTACCCGTTAAATGTGGGAAGGATCATAATGACTGAGATACGAGATAGGGCAGTAAATGAGAGGGTCAAATTTCCATATCTTTGTTTAACAAGGTAATTATGTCGAAAGAGAACATCCTTCTAAATAGTGTAGTTGACAGATAGGGTGAAACATTCAGACTTATCCAGGTGTCTAAAATCAAGGATGTCACAAATTATCTCTTTGGAGCGAAGTTTAAAACTGTGGGTACTTATTCCATTATCTTGTATGGTGAATTCTAAGTGGATTGTATGGGGTATTTTCGGGTCTTATATGTAATGTTACACCTAGGGGGCTACTTGGGTTGTGACATATAACCCTTACCAATTAACTCATATTGATTTAAAATATATTCTTCAATAAAGTTAAATTAAAATTGTTTATATAATGACATAGACACAAGAACCAAGTTCATTGTCTGTGTTTTGTGTCACCTCAAAAGTTGGAGTCGAGAAAGAAAGGAAAAGTGTAGGAAACTTTGTTGGAATGCTGAAATAAACATACAATTTATGAATCCTAGTAAGTTCTACGGTTGTATCAAGGAAGTCGTAGAAAGACAACTTGAGTGTTGGAAAATCAAGTTTCTGATGTTGATCCTACGGCTTGATAGGACAAACTATGAGAGTTTTGATAGGCGGTACATGGAACTCATAGGGTTGATTCAGAGTGTTGATTTAGGACCTCAGTTCTATGGAATGTTTGATGTCTCATAGTTGATTCCATGGTTCATAAGGTGGTTTTATTTAAAGGTTCTAGACTTGGTGAAATTTTGGATTTAAACTTGGGTTTTATGGATGGGGTACATGGACCGTAGAATGGTCTCATAGAAAATGGTTGAATTTTGGGTTTCTGAAGTAGGATCTATGGTTGACTAGGATGGGCCGTAGATCACGATCGTAGGTCTGTTTGGCAACTTTTCTTTAAGCGTATTTGGGTTTTTTTTATGTATCTTTTACCTATCGTATGTCATTTTTAACCTTATTTCAAGAACTATAAATACCCTTCTACCCTAAAGTCGTCCCAATTATCGCATTTACTCAAACCAATCCCATCAACATACTTCCCTCTCATATTCTCTCTTATGAACAAGGAAGGAGAATCTAAGGTTTCCACATCAAGTCTAATTTTCACCATTTCTTTTAAGATTTTAATAGGAGGCTATGTAGGCTTAACTAATTCACCCATTCAACCTAAATTGTTCTCAATTTCCCAAGGTTCAATTTTATCAAATTGATAGGTTTTCATTAAATTCATCATGGGTTCTAATAGGATTGATTAAATTGTTCAATTTTGATCTTGTTATGATTATTTTTGTTAAATTACACGATTTTGAATTATTTTTACTTTAACTCATGCATTGATCATAATTTTAACTATGAACCATAAAATATTTGGATTTACAAAGAAACTATAACTCTATGATTTTGAGGTTTTCATGAAGTGGTGCACGATTTAAGAAAAGAAATGTATTATGAATAAGGTTGATTAAAGATGAGCACCAATGAAATTTTTGAAGGTTTTCTCACATTAGGGAATCATAATTGATGAAAGGTTTTCTCACTTAGACTTGATTCAAGATTAGATGAACTACCCTATGGTGTTTAAGCTTGGATTAATATTTGACTTGTTCTTTTCAATGTAAGATGATAAGTTCATAAAAATGGGTATTCCGTTGGGATTTATCTTAGCACCGAGAGAACTTTTAGGTGGAGTCTCAAATAGGATAGTCTCTAAATAGAATCCTCTAGTTCCAAACTACAGCCCTTGTAGGTCTACCTTAAATGGCCTAGCTAGTGGATCCACATTTAGCAGATGATATGATACGTATTTCTACCTTGAAAAGTAGACTCTCCCTTCATTATGTGGGAGTTACATAAAATTTAATGTTTTAGCTTGCATTGTCTAATATCGCTTAAAGCTTGTAACACCTCCAGAATTTGGAAAAGAAAAAAAAAGTTTTTGGGTTCCAAGATATGTCTATGAATCATATATACGAATCGTAAAAGCTTCTATGGGTCGTAGATGTCAATTATAGGAAGTGGGAAAATAAATTTCTAAAATCAAGTTCTAGTACTCTTTTTATGGTCCACCAAAATAGACTGTTATCCCATTTATGAGTCGCAAAATTGTCTCGTAGGTGGTTCTCACACTTCGTTAAATTTTATGGTGTCAAGTTAGTGTATATGGTTGGTGTCTACACTACTTATGAACTTATAAATTATTATTATGAAAGTTATTCATTTGTTTGTGAAAAATATGATTTATGAACGAAGGATGCTTTTGAGAAAATTATTAATGATTTGTGAAATCTTTTCTTACATCTGAATCAAATCACGATTTAGATGCTTATAAAGGTAAGTGTCTAATGTTATTGTTTTATAAAATCATGTTTTAGAATGAGATAATCTATTACTTATGATTAAACTGACAGTTTAATTGTGTTTTTTTAAGTATTTTGATATGGATATGATTATGTATTTTTCGTTGAGATTTACTTAGCACCGTGACGACTTTAGAATAGTAGTAGTAATTCCCTTGTCCCAAAATATGTTCCCCGTAAGATTGTCTTGAAATACCTAGTTATTGGAAAAAACAATATAAATTATGAAAGAATATTATGGAGTCTACCTTGCCAAGTAGAATTATTTTATCAGTGTGAGGGTTATATCGGATTCTATGTTATAGCTCACATTGTATTGTTGTCGATGATTGCTAAATATCCCACAAATGAACTATGTTCTTGTATGAAAACTTTTTTACGATTCATGGATTTTATTAAAGGATTTTTACTATATTTTAACTTGGTCAAGCATATTATGTTTAAAGTCCCCTTGTGATCATGCTTATGTTTTTATGCATTTATTCATACTTAGTATATTACATGTACTAATGCAAACTTGTACCTATATTTTTTCATATAGGGACTGCGTGTAACGACCAGGGAGTACCCCCAAGACGTATATGGCGTACTTGACCTCTCGGAGGTCTTATACAAGCCCTTAGACATCTTTCATCGCACAAACATAAAATAGCAGAAAATTTGGAACTTTTTCATACCATAACAAAATACTAAAGTCATCTCATTTAAAATCTTTTCAAATACAATGGAAGTACTAAGTCTTATTGTAGCCATTTTACAACACTACTACAACACAATAGGGACACAATCCTTATAATACAAAAGCAACTACTGTATAGTACATGAACTAAAATAAAACTATTGAAATATGGTCCTTGAATCATTAAGAACACACCCTAACTTGGGAATAGAAATCCAAGCTCTTCATTGTAGGAAAGGTCCATAAGTCACCACCACCTATATTTTTTTGTAAAAATATGAAGAAGAATGATGTTAGTACAAGAATGCACTAAGTATGGTAACCATGCAAAAACATTCTTTAAAGAGAATATTTAGTTAGAAACCATGCATCGTGTATTTTAGACAAACTTAATAAGCATTTCATAGAATAAGCACCACATTGTCCACATATATCATAATAGACAAGGCTACCATTTACAACAACACATGAAGTCATTTATCATATTAAGACACCTTCAATATCTCCAATACATTACCTTTCCCTTTTACCTTAACTCCTTTACCTAAAGTAACCCTTAAGAAATACTTAGTGAAATGCATGAATAGTGTCTCATTCCCCAATTCATACAAAAGAATCACCTTAAAGTCACCAAAAGTGAACATTCTTACAACCTTCATCAATTCAAGCATATTCATTCATAAGGACAAAGCATATCATAAAACATAACCTTCACACAAGAACCATCACCTTCAATAAGATACAACACATGAATTTAACATTTCTTAAAATCCACTTGGACAATGCATAAGTAGGGTCCATACTCCTACCTACACTAATAAATTCTTCAAGAAATCATGACTATAGTTCATATTCTTTTCTTAGTTCATTTCTTAACATTTGGAAGATATAGCTATAACCGACATAGACCATGTGAATTACATGGAATCCGGTGTCATATAACCCCATATGGAAAGAAGGTGTTCTACTTGCCAAGGTGAAACCTACATAATAGCTATCTAGGTGGATCCACTAGCTAAAACCTATGGGGGTACGTAGTTAAGGGATAGTGAGATTGCTTCAAGAAACCCGACCTATTGCATTAGCGGAGTGGCTCCTATCTCAGAGTATCACCTAGATGACGCAGCCTATTGCATTAGCCAAGGGGTCCTCATTGTACATATCCCACTAGGTGCTAAGCTTGAACTCGCTCTTTAATATATTTAAGCCTTTTCTTATCATTAGTTCATAAAGTAGGCTTTAGGGACTTAGTCCCTCATATATCATATCGCTCAAAGGTTTGTAAGATGAAAATTTCCTTTCATCATAGAACCTACATTACGTGAGGAAATCCTTTCACATAATTATAACATATGCATAACATATTCTAGTTTAGAGTACAATTGAGGAAACCTTTCAAGAGAATCTGTTTCACTAGACTATCTTAAACATACTTCATTCATACATTCATGTGTGTGTACATATATGAGAAAGTCTTTCACATAAACACATTTAGATAACATATGTTCATACTTCATTAGTCACATAATTTTCATACATAATAAGATATAAAGTTGCATATGAGAATTATCCTTTCTTCAATTAGAACCATAAACATATCATACTCATAATTATGCATTTAGTATGTGTACATATTGGTGTTCATGATAACGGAATAGGAACAACATTGTTATTGATGAAACCTACCTTTAAAGGATCACAATACATTTACAATATCCCCAAGTAATGAACAACTCACGTAAAGAGCATTTAGGGACTATAGACCACATACCCACATTTTCATCATAGGATACAAGAGCACAGTCAACGTTTAATTAAACAACTCCTAACATTTATCAGATCACACATTTATATGGGGTTATCTAGGTAGGGTCATTCTACAATATTACTTATCACAATAAGGCATGTATACCATACCTTATCCTAACATCATCATTCACATTATACTTCACATTATCAATACACCTTAATCGTGATACTAACATTGAGGACTACATACATAACCTTCATGGCACACCTTCATACTCAAATCATCATAACCAAAATTCACATTACATCTATTGACCTCAGGGCCATGATCACAACATGTATATATAGACAAGAAGTAAACACCACCACTATAAGTGGACCAGACTATACAACATCAACTTCAATACTATAGAGTAGAAGTTAGGTTAACATCATTTCAAGTTCACCAAACGCACATTATAGGGTAAATTGATAGACTAGAGAGATCAAGGGTTCTTAAAGGAATTACATTGAAAATTATATTAAAAACCTTGAGAAAACATCAATTTATAATTACAATGACTTTGAAAACCATTTGAAAATGAACCCATGTTCACATTAAAAATTGGGAAATTTGATCATAGAAACTCTTTGGAAAATCTTTGATAGAATCTTGGATGAAAGGTTATCCAAGGATTAAGATTTATCATATCTTATTTATTGAATACCCACAAAATTTGAAAAAGATACACTCCCTAAACTCCTCTCAATCTAAGGAAGAAAAGTAAGAAGTTAGGATTCAATTTTCATGTCTCTAATCCTCCACTATTTGTGGTCTTTTGACATCAAGGTATGTTAATATTCACCTATGGATTCCTTTCCTCCACGGGTTTCCTAAAATCCTCAATTTTGTAAAGATAGACTTTCAATTCAAGTTAGTATTTTATTCAATATTCATGGAATCTTTTCAATCTTAATCAAATTGATTGTTTTCTATTTATTGTTTCTTGAGTAAAAGTAATTACATGATTTAGATTTAAATTCATATGAAAACGTACATGATCCATAAATTTTACACTATGAACACATTATTAAAATTATAATATTTTATAGAGAATGAATTTACAAAGATATGCATGTTCTTTCTATGGAATTGATATATATGATTTAAGGTTTGTCTCATAGTAAAGCATAGATGTTATTTATGTTGTTGTGAAAGGTCATTCTCATATAAAAGATTAATAAGGTTGAAAGGTTTTCTCATGTAAGTTGAACCAAGATTTTGGATTTATTATAAATGAACTCTAGCTTTAATTGGTTACTAAATTGTGTCTTTATATGGATCATAAGATGAATATGATTAATGATTTTTCCATGGAATTTGCTTAGTATTGAGAGGATATTGATATGGAAGCTCTCCCGTTAGTACAGGCTAGGTTTCTAATAGAAGTATCCTTATCCCATAACTAGGTGCCACCATAGGTTTTTCTTATAGTTACATTAGCTAGTGAAACCACTTTTGTTCAAGTTTATGGTTCCTACCTTGGCAAGTAAGGAAATCTCTTTACAAGTATAGGATAGACACCAAATTCCATATTTAGTTCACTTTGTCTATTTCAATTAGATGGTACATTTCCCATATTAACGAACTAAGGTTACTTTGTAAAGTATCTCATAAGTATTTTAAATTTGTTTAGTTTCCATTTACCATAATTATGTCTTATGTTTTCTAACATGTTTTCATATGATTTATCTTGGTCATGGCAGTCATGTAAAGTCCTTTTTAACATGATTTTATAACTCTTATACGTTGCTACAATACTTAGTACATTACATGTACTAATGTATACTTGTGCCTACATTGCTTCAGTAATGTAGGGAATGATTATCCTACTTCTCATACTCGTGGGTAATTGATCCTTTTGGGTTTTTAGAGGTTTGGTGAGTCCTTTTGTTCCACGAACCAAGACTTTTTATATTGCTTTTATGGAATTTCTATTTTTAGACTTTGTATTTGATGTATAGCTTGCATCCCAATCACTTTCCTTGTGATGTATTAGATGACTTTGAGACTTAAGTTTGACTTTACTTTTTTTTAACTCCGTTGATGGATAAAATGTTATCTGTCAAAGTCTTTGTTCTATTGTATTGTATGATTTATGCTAAAGAGTGGTGTATGGTCTACTTTGGGTCATCAAATACTACTATTCAAAGCACAATGTTTAGAAAGTTCCTAGGATATCTCATAAGTCATGTCAAGTTGAGTTTTGTTCATAAGTGTGAAGCGTGTCATATCTTTGAATAGGAATATATATGACATTTAGGAAATTCTACTTCTTTCATGGTTCTGAAGTCGTCTCTTCTAAGGCTTTTCAATATATGATCCCTCGAAGAGAAAATGTTAGAAATGCGAATGAGAATGTTGAATGAGAAGCTCCTCAACAAGATCCACAATTTCGGTCGACCATTTGGCTAAACAAGTGACTAATATGGAGTTTTGAGATGCCTTTCAAGTGTTGAATCAAGCCATGAAAATTAAATCCAATAGAGAGTCTATGGTCCTCGTGAACCCAAATGTGGGTACAACAACAACTAAACTAAGGGACTTCACTATAATGAATCCTCCAAAGATCGTGTTCCAAGGTTGAGGAAGAACATTAAGAGTTTATTGATGAGTTACACAAGGTGTTGATGATCGTGGGAGTGACACTAGTGGAAAAAGTAAAAATGGACGCTTATCAACTTAAAGGTGGTTCAACCAATTAAAGTAAGAGAGGGTGCTTCATTTGGGTCTTCTTTATTCGGAAAAATTTAAGGTTGCTTTTACTTATAGGTTCTTTACCCTTGAAATGAAAGGAAATTGAGTTCATAAACCTTTGTTAAAGAAATATGAGTGTGAAGGAGTATTCTTTGAATTTCATGCTATTTGCAAGATATGCTCCTACTATGGTTGTCGATCTTAAGGAAAAGATGAGGAAGTTTGTTTTGGGTGTAATACTCTGAGAACTAGTAGGCTAAACTAGAGATTAACATGAGGATAAGAGTCGTAAACGTACCTTCCCGTACCTAAAAATATAGTGTTTCATGTTAGTTATCAAGGTAAGACCCCAAGGACCAAGTAAATCAAGGAAGGCACCCATATCTTGTGCGTCAGTACATGCCTCGTGGGTGAGGGACATGGGTCAAATCCTGAAAAAATAGGTCTCTAAACCTCCACCCATGGTTCACCAGCATGCCACGTGGGTCCATCCATGAATTATTGTCGTGGGTGAGGCCTGAAACTGCCATTTGGCATTATGGGGGTTTTCAATTTTCATTAGTATTAAATGACGTCTTTTTACTCTAAATTAAACCAACTATATAAGGTTTATAAGTCACCAAATTAAGTCAACTTCCTTCTAATTCCAAATCCCAAAAGAAAGACCCAAGCCCTCTCCAAAAATTCTCTCTCTAGAACTCCAAGAAAGAAAAGGAAGGAATGGGAAGATAGGGTTGAAGGAGCAAGGTTATCTAGTGTCATTGTACTTCATAGCGAAGATATGGTATCTATTCATTCATCGATACAATTCATCCATGGAGTCCCTTCAAAACCCGAATAAAAATTCCCCAAATGCAAGGGTTTGACTCCAAGTCATGGACTCTTTTAAAAAATGATTCTATTAATTTAATTACTTTATATTATGATTGAATGGATGATTTATTATAGTTTAATGATTAAAAATCCTAAGATTTCATGAAATATCCATATTCCCAATTTATGACCTTATGATATGGGTGAATTGTAGAAAAAGATGAATATTATGAGATTATGCTTATAGTTATTGAGTTAGTTGAATCATGTAATTATCCATGTCTAATCCAGTAATTCTAGATTTTTTTTAATCGAACATGATTTATGGTCCTTGAAGGAAAAAGTGTGAGAATTATGCATGATTATGAGGTTTATGTATATGCTTTAAAAACACTTTAAGAGTAAAATAAATATGATTATGATATAGCTGTTGTGTTGTTTGAAGGTTATCCTCATGTACACACTTATGTATGGAGGTGATATTATGTGAACGTTTTTGTTACAATATGATGATTCTAACGTTGAATGTTTATTATCACCTATTCAATTTATGGGTTATAGTATGAATATTTTTGGAATGAGTGTGAAGACATCCTTTCATGAATATGAACTTAAGTAAATACTTAATATGTAATCTGTGGAAATTAATGTTTAGCACCGAGTGGATATGATTATAAGATGGAAGCTTATACGATAGTTGACGTTGGATTCCCAATGAAAGCTTTTACACTAGTTGAGTCCGATAATTGGGTTCCTTCCTTCTACCTTAGTAGAGTTTGGGATCCCAAAGTATATATCTCATGAGATGGAAACCTTTAACCTTAGTTGAGTCTGGGTTTCTAGTTGCAATCTCATTATCCCATAAACTATGTACCCTCGTAGGTATTTAGCTAGTGCATACACCTAAGCTAAAAGTATGGTTCTACCTTAGGCAAATGTACAACCCTTTTTTGTGTAGGATAGACATCAGATTCCATGATAAGTTTACATGGTCTATGCCGGTTAATGATTATTCCCATTTATGATAGTATGGACAAGAATATGAATTATGAAATATGTTCCTTACGAAGCTTTACTTAGTATGGGTAATATTATGAGATCTTATTCATGCATTGCACACGTATGATGTCACATCCGAGAATACCCCCTAGACGTAACCGGAGTCGTCGTCCTCTTTGAGGACTAAGACTAGCCTTTTAGCTTACATCATTACATTCATAGGTCAAATATAACAAAAAATTTAGAACTTCTCATTACTTATGATTGGAGGTTTACATAGACCTCTACACACACATAGTATATATAAGAAGATTACTTAGTCTTCTACTTTTATTGCACATAAATATATAAGATATAACATAGTCTCAAAAGAATGTCTCATCTCATGACCATCCAATAAGAGTATATCGAATTGGTCCTAGCGCATACATCAATACAATAAGACCACACATAGGTCATACAAATGTTTAATCCTCAAATAAAAGTAAATAAACAAAATATTCTTAATACTAAACAACTTCATAGCTTGATATTGGCATTGCCCTCAGAAAGTGAGGACCTACCCAACTTACATGATTAAGAATTCAAAGTCTTCTTCAAATTTGTCTCCAAAAGTCCTTCAACAACCGAAACCTAAAATGTTGGGGAAAAGGAAGAAATGGGGTAAGTACACCACTTGTACTAAGTATTAGACCATGTGCACACATACTTTGGAATCATGCTAAGAAAAAAAATATTTCATAAAGTATGCACTTTCCATTAAAACCTTTATGCGCATTCAACAAGACCATACCAACCAATAGGACATGTTCATTAAGTTATAGGCATGTACATTACAAGAACAAAAACATCAAGTCTAGACAATTCGATATGCATATCATATGATTGAATACGTAGTCTTGTAACTCTATCATCAAGTCATAATAGCAACAAGAATGAAATAGGAGTTCATTATATCATAACTAAAGCAAGACAATTACCCATGGACCCCTTCAAGTCAACAAGTGCAATGACCAAGTAAAGCCCCAAAACCTTACTCAATAAAGTAACCCAACAAGAATCATGACCAACATCCTGCTTCACATAGCATAGCATTTAAGAGTACATATCATCTTACTTTGACAATATAGATCAACACATATTCATAAGTGAGACTAACAACCATATAGTGTAAATAATGAGCAAGTTTGTCATATACATTTGATATATCATCATAAGCGTATTCATACATAACCACAACCATATAAAGTTCCCTTCAAGGCCAACTAGTGGAAGGCATAGGTAGAGTCCCCATACCCCTACCTAGGCTATGTCAAACCTCGTAAGTCCCTTTAGTTGGTTTGTACTTCATTACTTCATTTTTAGTTTAGGGAACACTTGCCTTAACAAACATAGACCACAAGAGTTAAGTGTGGAATTCGGTGTTCTAAAACCTTACACCGATGGAAAGTGGTCTACCGACCAAAGTAAAACCAAACTCATAAACATAGCTTTCTAGGTGGATCAACTAGCTAGTCTTCCCATGGGGCAACATAGTTCAAGAACTAAGAGATAGTTATAATCCTTCTAAATACCACTTGGAAATTGGGGCCTCCTCTCATGTGAATCCATTGGATGATTATCCCTCATTGGGGAGTCAACACCACTTGTAGAACTATAGGGTGAATCTTCCTTTATGGGAAGCCATAACCTTCCATTGTCAAATTCACTCGGTCCTAAGCTAAGTCCCTTTTGAAATATCTTAAATGTCTTGATTAATAATCATAGCTTATTGTAGGTCATAGGGTGTAACCCTTGTATATTCATTATCATCGTCATAGCTCAATAAGATTGCATGAGTATTGTCCTTTTATTACAATTCATATAGGTGAAGTTAGCACATTAACATCTTTATATCATGACAAGGCACATTGGTAATCATTCACCATCCTTACAACATTTACATCTTAAGACAACACCTCACAATCATAGTCAAGACATTTCAATTCAACATCATACCACCCTATCGATCCTAATACAAGGCATACTCGAATACAACATCATGGCTTCATCACAATTAACCATAATTTGAAGTAAAGGATAGAATCGACTTACTCAATATCCTTCAATCGCGTTAATCATGGTCTTACCATCAACCAACCAATTTCACCCAATCAATAGGTGTAGTGACATCAATCAATAGTAATTATTACAAGAACTATGTCAATTGCATCATCACTATTCCAATTAACATCAATTCATAACCTAGGGTTAGAGAAATCAGGGTTCATTACCAATTCATCTATAATTAGGTCTAAACCCAACAATACATTAACCTAGTCAACCCATACATGAATTTGAATAGATAAAATAAGTCTAATAATCAATTCATTCTTCAATTCCCATCAATTCATGACCAAGATCCAATATTTGGGAAATTGGGGAAAGGAACATCATCACCATGAAATTTCATCATTAAAATCAATAAATCAACAATCTACACTCAATTAGTCATAGGAAATCACAGTTCATCATAAATTTGAAGTTTAGAAGAAAACCCATTAGAATTAGAAAACCCCATGGAATCGGCTAATTTAGAAATCAACTTTGAGATGACTTCTTGGGGAAAGGAATCCCAAGATTGAAGAACCAATACCTTAATGAAGATTAATCCACAAAATTAAAGTGAAATCCTAGAGAAAATGACCTTCTTCTTCAAGCTTTCTTCCTTTTTTAGTGGAGGATTTGGGGAGAGAGAAAGTAGAGAGATGTGAGAGCTTTTGAGTTTTGTTTTGGGAATTTGGGTATGGGTGAGTGATAAACAACTTAAAAAAACCCTTAGTCTATAAATAGTCACCCCCTAAATTACCCAAAGCACCCATCACTTAAATTGATCTTTTTGTGAAGTCTAACACACATTTTATTTCCCAACAATAAATTTTTGGGACAGTGAGGCTCGTGTTAGATGCGCGTCGCGCAACAGTTCACTGAATCTTGACTTTCGCAGGCTGCTGCCCACCCATGTTAGGGTCCTCCTCCATGACCCTTGGGTAGTCCTTAGGTTGTCATTTTCAGACGTTTAGACTCTCAATGCTACACACTAGCTAATTAAAGTATTTTTGTATAGGTGTTAGACTTCATTTGACCCTCCAAAACCATCCCCAAACTTAGTGACATCAACTAGTTCAATTAGGCTAGTTTCCAGACGTTGTGAACGTCCTTGGACGTCTTGGATCTAAAAATTCTCGGGTTACTTCTAAAAATTATTTTAGGTCATAAAATAGTATATAAACCTTTGGAAACTCATGTTAGGCTCTATATTAGGTCTTGACTTTTCTGGGTGTTACATATGATTAGAGGGTATTTATGGTATGTTCTCTTATGATATGATAATCTATGAGTTGATTATGCTTATGACTTATGGTTTTCCATTATGTTTTAAATGATAATTTAACTTATTAAATTGCATTCTTTCAACTGAAATTTCCCTTCTAGAATGTTTTAATGATTTTATAGTTGGCTATCATACTTATGCATTTTTGTACTAACCCATATTTTCTTAAATTTTTTCCAAATGTAGGATTCGATTCTCAAGGTGGTCCTAATTGTGGCTAGAGATTGGAATTGTTCATTTCTTATTGATTGTGGTGAGTCCTCATGATTCAAGGATGGATATTATCATTGTAGTTCATTTTCTTGTATCTCATTTTAGATTATATTGTTGTGACCCAATTTGATTCGACTATTATAACAGATGTCTAATTGTGACAAGTCTAGACTTCTTCTTTCTTGGACAAAAATTTGAGTCTTGAAGTTCGTTTTCACTCTTATTATTCTATTGCTTATATTGTGGTATGCTAAGTTGCTTACATGGAGCTTTTTGGGTTCTATGTGCCTTGTTACATCTACGGGGTACCTTTGCGTCGTGACATTGGGAGTATTCAAGATGGTCGTTAAGGGAATTCGTAACACCATGCATATTAATTGTCACGCCCCGAGCTACCCCCGAGACACGGACACGGAACCTAGGACCACAAGTGATCCTAAGCTAACTCTGCTGGCATGATCATGAGCATACTAAAGATAATACATTGATGCGGAAGATAAATCATAATTAAATCTGAAAAAATGGGGAATACCCATATTCTATAGCTAAGATATTTGAAAACAATGAGTTTAATATAAAAGAAATATTAACTCAATACTAAGCTGACTCTAATTATGTCTGAAATAAGCCTCTAAGTTGGACTAGAAATACTGGGACAAGCCCCAGCTAAATCTAGCAAAAATTGAAACTAAATGACTAAAGACTGAAATGAAACTCATGACTGTTGTCCTCGGAGAATGAGGACTCACTACTGAATCTGCTGAACTGGAGATTGGGAAATAGATCTATGTGAGATCTGGATGCTGAGAACCTGAACCTACATCACGAGAAGATGTAGCACACCTATGCGTCAGTACTTGAAAGGTATTGAGCATGTAGGATAGAGTAAAGCTGAAATGAGACATGACTAAACAAGCACAAAAGCAAGTATAATAATCTGAACATAATATACTAAATTTCTGAGCTAACTGAATGCAATGACCAATTTATAACATGTTGAAACTGAATACTTAGTATACTGATAAATAGTTAATGCAGAGAGTCTGACTAATCTGTGGTAGATACTAATAACCGATAATAAAACCACATGAGCTAAATGTGGAGTCCTATGTATACGCCCCATCGATAGGACCTAATATACCCTGCCAGAGGTATAAAGGCATGCTGGCGTGATCACTAAACTGATTGCCCATAGAGGGGACTTATAACCTACTTGTCTAGTAGTTCTGGGACTCTTGGGTATGCTAAACCCTAGTCCAACTCCGTATTATGCTACTCCCATGGATTCTGTAAATTTACTAATTATGTCTAAGTTTCTGTAAATACTGGATAGCTCGAAAGTGAACACGCAAATTGAGAATGCAACAATCAATCTGGTAATAATGCATTTATAACTGAGGAATGTATATCTGCAGTGTCTGAAATATCTGACCTAGCATGTGTAATTCAAGAACTAAAGAAATACAAACCTAGGATTCTGAAATTCATGCGATAATCTGAGTAATAACATGATAATTTGATTTGAAACATATATTTATTAAATTCATGAAGTTCTAGAAATCCTAGGTTTAATCATGTTAAGAGAATCATGATTCTGACTAAAAACTAGGGACCCAATGGGTTAAAGGAACCCACTAGTGAAATCCCACATACCTGGTGATGAAATCCATGGAAAAATAATTAAGTTTTGTAGCTGGAACTGCTGGACACTTGTTTCATTCTTGAACTAGCGTTCTTGAGCTTTTTCTCCTCTCTTGCTTCTAATTTTCTAAGTTTTAATTTATTAATTTAACTTAGATATGTTTTAATTATGTTTCTAGGCTTAAACTGACTAAAATATGATGATTAAGGTTTAAAAAAACTTAGCTTTTAAATGGAGTGGGAAAGGTCCAAAATACCCCTGAGAAAGTTGTTGTCAGGCCAAGCGACGGGCAGGATTGACGGTCTGTCGTCTGCCCGACGCCCCATCGTTGGGTCCATCGTCGGGGCCTGTTCGACAGGCCTTTAGTAAAATGGGAATAACTTTTTACTCAGAGGTATTCTTTTAGCAAGGTCGGTAGATATAGAAAGAAAGTTTAATTATCTATCTGTGGGTAGGTCATGGGACACCTAATTCATTTTGTGCTAAGATTTATGACCATTTGAAGTCGACCCAACTATATTTCCCCTTAACTGTTTGCAAATTTTCCACCTACGGACCGTGCTGGTCATCCGTAGTCTTGTAAAAATAATGGGTGAAAGGAGTATTGATCGACGATCACAGACTACGGACCGTCGTCTGACCTACGGACCATAAGTTCATCCGTCATCCAAGACTTAACCAATTTTTCTAGGCTGAAATTTTTTGGAGTTTCTGATCCCATCAACGGTTGTGAAGGACGGACCGTGGTTCAAGGTCCATCGATGCCACCATTGGTAGCACTTGCAGATTTTTCTGAAAAAACTAATTTTTGGTCTGTTTTGGCTATGGGGTGTTACATTATCTCCCCTTGGGAACATTTGTCCTCGAATGAAGACTAAACTAGCTGAAATAGAGGGAGAGAGCTGCAAACCCCACTACTAAACACTGAGAACTGAGTTTCTGACTGAATTGAGTTCCAAGTACATGCAAATACGCTGAAAATGCAAGTACAAACTGAGGGAACATGATTCTATGACTGAATTTATGCATGAATGACTTGAAAACTGAAGAGGAACTATTACCTTAAGTTGGAATGGAATCGGAAGGAAATAGGTGAGGATACTTGCTTTCATGGCTACTTCTGCTTCCCAAGTAGCTCCCTCTACAGACTGACTTCTCCACAAAACCTTGACTGAAGCGACTTCTTTGTTTCTCAACCTTCTGACCTGACGGTCAAGAATCTCAATTGGTACATCCTCATAAGAAAGACTCTCTTTCACCGCCACATTCTCCAATGGCACTATAGAGGCTGGGTTACCCACACACTTCTTCAAGAGTGAGATGTGGAAGACCGGATGCACTGCTGCTAATTCTGTTGGACTCTAACTCATATTCCACCTTACCAACCCTTTTCAAGATCTTGTAAGGGCCTACATATCTAGGACTAACCCTCCCTTTCTTTTCAAATCTCATCCCCCCTTTCATATGTGAGACTTTAAGAAAAACCCAATCATCAACTTGGAACTACAGTTCCCTTCTCCTTACAACTGCATAAGATTTTTGACGACTTTGAGCTGTCTTAAGTCTATCTCTAATGAGTTGCACTTTATCCATACCTTTTAAAGGACTGAATCTGGCCCTATCAAAGTTGTTTCACCTACTTCAAACCAACCAATAGGAGATCTACATCTACGCCCATATAAAGCCTCATAAAGGGCCAACTGAATGCTGGAATTGTAGCTATTGTTGTGGGAAAACTCAAGAAGAGGAAGGTGATCATCTCAACTACTTTTGAAATCTATCACACAAGATCTCAACATATCCTCTAAGGTCTAAATGGTACGCTCTGCCTGCCCATCCGTCTGTGGATGAAATGTTGTACTAAGGTTAACTTGAGTACCAAGACCTTTCTGAAATGACTTCCAGAAATGAGAGGTAGACTAAGAACCTATATCTGAGATGATAGACAAATGAACCCCATGTAACCTCACGATTTCATTGATGTAAAGCTTGTCATAGTCCTCCGCCGAATTTTGTAGTCTTGACCGCTAAAAAGCGAGAAGACTTAGTCATCCTATCAACTATCACCCAAATGGAATCATGCTATCGGCGAGTATGAGGTAACCCTGTGATGAAATCCATATTGATCACATCGCACTTCTAAGTAGGAATATAGATCTCTTGAGTCATACCCCCTGGTTTATGTTCTGCCTTGACTTGCTAGCAATTGGGGCACTTACTCACAAAGTCTGCTATATCCCTCTTCATGTCATTCCACCAATAGAATTCTAGCAGATCGCAGTACATCTTAGTGGCACCTGGGTGAATAGAATAATGGAGTTATGGGATTCTGCAAGAATATGCTCATCTCGCGCACATCAGGAACACACAATCTACCCTAGTAGCGAAGTACACTATCTCCCTCTTGTGAGAAAACTTCCACTCTCTGCTTATGGACTGCACCCTTAAGTTCAACAAATATTGGATCACTGTCTTGCTTTTCCTTAACCTTCACTACCAAAGACGATTCTGCCCCGTTCTAAACTATTACACCGCTGTCTGATATGCTCAAAAGGCGAACTCCCAAGCGAGCAAACCTGTAACATACTTCAGTAGATCCTTCCTTTCTTCCTCAACATTGGCTACACTTCCATAAATAATCTACTAAGAGCATCTACTACTACATTTACCTTACCAGGATGGTAATGCACACTCATATCATAATCGTTAATGAACTCAAGCCATCTCCTCTGGCGAAGATTCAACTCCTTCTGGGTGAACACATACTGAAGGCTATTATGGTCACTGAACACATATACGTGAACACAATACAAGTAGTGTCTCCAGATTTTGAGTGCAAACACCACTGTTGCAAGCTCGAGGTCATGAGTTGGATAGTTCTTATCATCAACCTTAAGTTATCTAGAGGCATAAGCTATCACCTTACCTCGCTCCATCAACACACAACATAGGCCAACTCTGGATGCATCACAATAGATCACATAACCATTTGAACCCTCTAGTAGAGTCAAGACAGAAGTTGTAGTCAATCTAGTTTTCAATTCTGTGAAGCTTTTCTCATAATCATCTGACCATTGGAACTTGACCATCTTCTCAGTCAACTTAGTCAATGGTGAGGCCATGGATGAAAATTCTTCCACGAACCTTCTGTAATAACCTGCTAGACCTAAGAAACTTTTGATATCTGTAGCAGAGGTAGGTTTGGGCCACTGTTTCACTGCTTTTATCTTCTGTGAATCCACTTGGATCCCTTCGCTAGATACAATGTGACCAATAAAAACAATGGATTACAACAAAAACTCACATTTGCTGAACTTAGTGAATAACTGGCGATCTTTGAGAGTCTGCAGAACAACTCTCAAATGACTTGCATGTTCTTCCTCACTCCTAAGTAAATGAGGATATCATCAATGAAGATGATAACGAACAAGTCTAAGTACTGTTTGAACACTATGTTCATCAAATCCATGAAAGCTGCAGGAGCATTAGTTAGTCCAAACGACATAATTTCAAATTCATAATGACCATACCGAGCTCTGAAGACTATTTTTGGAATGTCAGTATCTCTGACTCTGAGCTGATGATAACTCGATCTGGGATCTATCTTTGAGAAACGGCTAGCACCCTGAAGTTGGTCAAACAAGTCATCAATCCTAGGGATGGGATACTTATTCTTGATTGTAACCTTGTTCAACTGTCTATAGTCAATGCACATTCTGAAACAACCTTCTTTCTGGCCTTAAGGTAATAAATAATTCGACCCATAGGCACTAAGCTACTACCTTTCCATTCTAAGATTGGTTCGTTTGGAAACTAAAAATGAACAATCCTAGTTCTTCAATCGACTGAGGCATAAAATGACTGTAAACAATCCATGCCTAGAATGACATCAAAGTCTACCATTTCTAACCCTACAAAATCTGTTGAGGTGACTTTCTAAGATATTGTGACAGGGTAATTTTTGTATACCCGTCTAGCTAAAAAAGGGTCACCGACTGGAGTAGAGACGGAGAAAGGTACTGAGAGAGTTTTTGGACTAAAATTGAATTGGACTGCTATACTGAGTTAAAAAAGACAAAGTCATATATGTTGTCTTTCCACTAAGTGAACCATATATGAGTAACATACTTGAGTCTGTAGGATGGCAATCTCACCTGTCACTACCAGTTACTTACATCACACCAAATATTTTTTTGATCTCATCAATGAACTTCTATGGGTCCTTACCAACTTTTGACCCCAAAAACTTCACCAAAATCATCCTAACAAAATCACAAACTCTGGCTGCCACTAATCGATCATTTCTATTAGTAGGAACTAGAACATGCTGATTGTTCTGGTTGGTCATACTCTAAGACAAAAGCTAAATTGACATTCTGAAACTCTGCATTTGAACTTCCTTATCTGGTACAAGAGGAACTGCGTTAGCACTGCGTCCATTAGCACTCCAAGCCTAAGCTCTACGAGAAGTCATGATCTTAAGCGCACAACGTCAAGTTAGAATGAATTTGATCATACCTTACGCACGGTAAGAGTAACAATAAAGTGAAGTTTTTCCTAAAACATTTCATAGCCTCCCTCTCATTAGATATAGTGCACTTAACACCCGTGAAAAGGACTCTACTTAGTGCAGCTTTTTCAGACATCCTAGGACTCTTGAACCAAGTGTTCTGATACAAAGTTTTGTCACGCCCCGAGCAACCCCCGAGACGCGGACACGGAACCTAGGACCACAAGTCATCCCAAGCTAACCCTGCTGGCATTATCATGAGCATACTAAAGATAATAAACTAATGCAGAAGCTAAATCATAATTAAATCTGAAAAGATGGGTAATACCCATATTCTATAGCTGAGATATTTGAAAATAATGAGTTTAATACAAAAGAAATATTTACTCAATACTAAGCTGAATCAAACTATGTCTGAAATAAGCCTCTGAGTCGCAAAAATGTCTCGTAGGTGGGTCTCACACTTGGTTAACTTTTAAGATATCAAGTTAGTGTGTATGGTTGGTGTCTACAATATGTATGAACTTATAAATTATTATTATGAAAGTTATTCATCTATTGTGAAGAAAGGTGAGTTATGAATTAAGGATGCTTTTAAGAAAAGTATTAATGATTTGTGAAAGCTTTTCTTACATATGAATCAAATCATGATTTAGATGCTTAGAAAGGTAAGTGTCTAGTGTTAATGTTCTATGAAATCATGATTTGAAATGAGGTAATCTATGACTTATGATTAAATTGATAGTTTAATTGTGTTTTTCAAGTGTTTTGATATGAATATGATTATGTATTTTTTGTTGAGATTTACTTAGTACCGCAACGACTTTAAAATAGTAGAAATTCCCTTGCCCCAAAATATGTTCCCCGTAAGATTGTCTTAAAATACCTAGTTATTGGAAAAACAATAGAAATTATGAAAGAATGTTATGGAGTCTATGTTATATCTCACATTGTATTGTTGTCGGTTATTGCTAAATATCCCACAAATGAACTATGTTTTTCGTATTTTTTACGATTCATGGATTTTATTAAAGGCTTTTTACTATATTTTAACTTGGTCACGTATATCATGTTTAAGGTCCCCTTGTGATCATGCTTATGTTTTTATGCATTTACCCATACTTAGAACGTTACATGTACTGAGGCATACTTGTACCTATTTTTTTCATAATATAGGGCCCACGTGTAACGACCGAGGAGTACCCCCTAGACATAACATGGCTTAATTGACCTCTCGGAGGTCTTATATAAGCCCTTAGACATCTTTCATTGCATACACATAAAATAGCGGAAAATTTAAAACTTTTCTATACCATAACACAAGACTAAAAGTCATCTCATTTAAAACCTTTTTAAAATACAATGGAAGTACAAAGTCTTGATGTAGCCATCTTACAACACAACTACAACACAATACGAAACACAATCCTTATAATACAAAAGCAACTACTATCTAGTACATGAACTTAAAGAAAACTATCGACATATGGTCCTTGAATCTTTAAGGACACATCCGAACTTGGGAATAGAAATCCAAGCTCTTCATTCTAGGAAAGTTCCATAAGTCACCACCACCTACAATTTTTGTGTAAAGATGAAGAACAATTATGTTAGTACAAGAATGCACTAAATATGGTAACCATGCAAAAATATGCTTTAAAGAGAATATTTAGTTAGAAATCATGCATCGTGTCTTTTAGAGAAACTTCATAAGCATTTCATACAATAAGAACCACATAGTCCACATATATCATAATGGACAAGGTTACCATTCACAACAACACATAAAGTCATTTATCATATTAAGATACCTTCAATATCTCCAATATATTACCTTTCCCTTTTACCTTAACTCATTTACCTAAAGCAACCCTTAAGAAATACTTAGTACAATGCATGAATAGTTTCTCATTCCCCCATTACAACAAAAGTATCACCTTAAAGTCACCAAAAGTGAACATTTGTACAACCTATATCAATTCAAGTATATTCATTCATAAGGACAAAGCATATCATAAAACATAACCTTCACCTTCAAAAAGATACAACATATGAATTTAACCTTATACATAAGACTAGCATACTTCATTAATGTTCACATAAGAAGTCTTTCATTCATTACACCTTAGTCATAACCCATTTAGTTCATATCATGGGTGAACCACCCTCACAACTCCTCCACAAGATTACTTGTGCAATGTGCACATGGAGTCTTATACCTCCACATGTACTAAGAAAGCCCATTTAATATTTATAAGTATAATTCACATGCATATCATAATTCATGTTCTACCATAAGTAAAGTCAACCATAACATGCATGCATATCAACATACATGAACCAAAATCCTTATTTAAAAAAGGAACTTAATCATAACCTCCCTTGAAATCCACTTGTGAAATGCATAAGTAGAGTCCATACTCCTACCTATACTAAGAAACTCTTCAAGAAACCATGACTAGAGTTCTTATTCTTTTCTTAGTTCATTTCTTAACATTTGGGAGATATAGTCATAACCGACATAGACCATGTGATTTACATGGAATCCGGTGTCATATAACCCCACATGGAAAAAAGGTATTCTACTTACCAAGGTGAAACATACATAATAGCTATCTAGGTGGATCCACTAGCTAAAATCTATGGAGGTACGTAGTTAAGGGACAGTGAGATAGCTTCTAAAAACCGTACTATTGCATTAGCGAAGAGGCTCCTATCTCATTAGTCTCACATAGATGACCCAACCTATTGCATTATCCAAGGGGTCTTTTCCTCATTGAACATATCCACTAGGTTCTAAGCTTGATCTCGATCTTTAATATCTTTAAGCCTTTTCTTATCATTAGTTCATAAAGTAGGATTTAAAGACTTACTCCCTCGTATATCATAAAACTCAAAGGTTTCGTAGATGGAAATGATCTTTCATCATAGAAACTACATTATGTGAGAATGTCCTTTCACATAATTATACATATTCATAACATAGTCTGGTTTAGAGTATAATTGAGGAAACCTCTTGAGAGAATCTCATTCACTAGACTATCCTTAACATACCTCATTCATACATTCATGTGTGTACATATATGATAAATCCTTTCACATAAACACCTTTAGATAACACATGTTCATACTTCATTAGTCTCATACTTTTCATGCATAATAAGATATAAAGGTGCATATGATAATTATCCTTTCAATTACCACCATAAAAATATAATACTCATAATTATGCATTGAGTGTGTGTACATGTTGGTCTTCATGATAACATAATAGCAAAAACATTGCTTTTGAGGAAGCCTCCATTCAAAGGATCACAACACATTTACAATATCACAAAGTCATGAACAACTCACGTAAACATCATTTAGGGACTATAGACCACATACCAACATTTCATCATGGGAGATAAGAGCACATTCAATATTTGAATAGACAACTCCAAACATGTATATGATCACACATTTATATAAGGTTATCTAGGTAGGGTCATTCTACAATAGTACATCACAATAAGGCAAGTAGACCATACTTTATCCTAACATCATTATTCACATTATCAATACACCTTAATCGTGATACTAACATTGAGGATTACATACATAACCTTCATGGCGCACCTTCATACTCATAATCATCATAACCAAAATTCACATTACATTTATTTACCTCAAGGCCATTATTACAACATGTATAGAAAGACAAAAAGTAAACACTGCCAACGGAAGTGGACCAAACCATATAACATCAACTTCAATACAATAGACTAAAAGTTAAGTCAACTTACCAATTCTCCAAGCCTTGATCAATCATATATAAATACTCCACAATTAATAATCAATATCTAAATATAGTAATATCATTTAAAAATACATCACAATCTAAGAATAATTTTATAAACATCATGACAAGATCACAAAATCCACTTCATAGGCAAAATTGAGAGACTAGAGAGATCATGGGTTTTTCAAGGAATTATATCAAAAACTATATTTAAAATCTTGATTAAACATCAATTCATAATTACAATGACTTTGAAAACTATTTGAACTGAACCCATGTTCAGATAAAAAATTAGGAAATTTGATCGTAGAAACTCTTTGGAAAATCTTTGATAATTCTATTTGAATGAAAGGTTATCAAAATATCAAGAGTTCACATACATTATTGATTGAATACCCCCAAAATTTGAAAAATAATCAGTTGGAAATCTATCTTGTAGCTTGGTCTCCAATGGAGTTCTATAAAGAATCTTATTTGAGAAAAAAAGGTTTAATTTGAAGATTAAATTATAATTCTAGGTTTAGGTGTTTTAACTAAATTAAAATACACTAGAATAGGTAAAATAACCGTTCACCCTTTAATTAGAACGTGGGGTGAATTGGTAATGGCCAAGATATTGTAGGACAGCAGGTGCCATTTGACGACCACCATTGACGGGGCGTCAACTGGATGATAGGCCTTCTTGCGCTCCGTTGATTGTGTCAGAGACTCACTAATTTGGGGTCTAAACTCCCAGTCTAAGTTTGGATCCACGCTCCCTTTTGACGTGGCTTCAATTGGTTGAAGGGGCGTCAACCACGGGCGTTAATGAGGTTATTTTGGCAGCTTCGTGACAAACGTTTGGGTCTTTCTCAAGGACCCTTCGGGTGGTCCTTAAGGAGTCTTACCAGGACGTTTCGACCCTAAAATTGAACATCTAGATACTAGGTTCCCCTCCTATAATTTTTTACTCCAAACAACACTTCAAAACAAGGCAATCATACAAGGACACACTAGCACATAAAAGGCTAGTTTCCGTACATCTTCGTCCTGCTCTGACGTTTGACCTCAAACCTCTTCAAACCAACTATTACAATTTGTTTCTCACCTTATTAAAAAATTATTAACTATTCAAACTCATGTGAGGCTTTAGTTCTTCCTATTTTATTTAGAGGGTCGTTACACCGCGTTTCTCCCTTTAAACGTGCCTAAATCGATATTTCTCAGCCTCTACTGCTTGGATTGGTGATCATCATGATCTGATGTCAAGTAGTGTATGTGGTGTATGGGTTACATCCAAACCACTCTTATTATGTTATAAAGGCTTGTGTCAGACTTAGTACTACTCTCTGTATATCTTATGTACTCTGTTGATATCATTTATGTCATTCTAGGATTTTAGACTTATATTAGATGTCATTACATCGTACTAATGTCAAGTGACTTACTTAGGGTCTCATGCGATCCTATTTGTCATGTCACATCTAGGGTATATTTTGAGTTATGACAGGATCATAAGCCTTTTTATCGTAAAACCCCATCACTTAAATTATTTGACCAAGTCTCTAACCTCTTGTATGGGTCATTTACTATGGGTCATAGAACCTTATATGGACCACCCTATTGGTCCATCAGAATATTTCAGAAACTATAACAAATCCAACTTCTAGGACAACTTTCTAAATCTGCCTTTTGTGGACCATACGACCTTATAAGGTCTATAGGTAGCTTCCGCAAAACCTGCACTAGTGCTAAAACTAAAAATTTTCATCAAGGTGTTACATTATGAGAAACCATATCTATGTGAGTTTTGCATCTAGTAAAAACAAACTAATTATAATTACATCTAGTAATATAGAATTCTTAATTTTCCTTAAGAAGATAAGTTATTGGAATTTGGGATGATTGATCACAACAAATAGTTTGAATATGGAAGGTTCATATAGCAATCCCAGCTATATTAAAGAATAAGGTGTGCTTGTTGTTTACAATTTCTATAAAGGTTTATTGCTGGAAAGTTCATAATGATAGCTCATCCTTAGTGCAAATATCCTTTATTTTCTTTCTTCAATAGAAGTCTGTTAGATTAAGGCATTATTCTAAAGCAAAAGAGGATGAATCTGATTCCGATAAAAATATTTAGTTTAATATCACAAGATTTAAAGTATTTTCCTTTTTAAGTTGTGTTCCCTCTCAAACTAAGATGAGCAAATTGAAATTGTGAGAGTATCGAATAGTAAGTCTAAACATAGTATCTTATATAAGCCAAGAGTTGTTTTCCACCACATCCTTGTGCCAAACTACTAGAAAAGTCATCATGCACAATACCACAAACATGTAGAGTATGGTCAATTCTCTTATTAATGGTCCTTAAGCTTTAACCACCATAGTGTGTAAAGAGACTCCCCTATCGGATTCTCTGGATTTCATTTCTATTTTCTCCTCTACTTAAATTTGTTATGAGTAGTTCACTGTCTACATAGTTCATCCCATATATGGAACCGCCTGGGCTTTGTACCTCTTTTATGAGAATACGAAAATAAAATTGCTAGTCTATGCTTTCCTTTCAACCCAACCTTAGTAACAATCTAGTACTATGGGCAAGTGATGCACATTTTTCTGCAAAAAAATTAAACGTGTAACATTAGAAATAAATAACAATAAATATGATGTTTGAACAAATATTAAATCCAAGTGTTCCTTAAATTATTTAAAGATATGTTTCTTGAGTACTTGTTGAATATTACCTCATGTATACCATCAAAATCTAGTTAATAATTAACGAATTAAGTATAGTTGATCACCTTAATGTCTAACGAATTAAGTATAGTTGATCACCTTAATGTCGTTGCCTTGTAAATATATGTTCTTATAGATTTTTTCACACCCAAAAGCTTTGGACAATTCTTCCACCATCCTCATGATTCTCTTCTAGTTGTCTTTGTTAAGAAAGTAAGATATTTTTTTACAATGTAAACCATCCAAAACTCTGGCTTCTAAATACACTATTTCCTCATAATAATCTAGACTAGGAGATGGAGAATTACATTGATAAAGTGTAAACTATATTTCATCCATAAATGTGTTACAAGACACACCAAAAAAGTTCACGTAACCAACAATCATGCCACTAGTCAAGGTGTAGTGAGAGTGTACAAGAGAATCTACACCTTGAGTAGTGAAATGGTTGTAGGCTACGGGAACCTGTGTGGTGTATCTTGGAAAGAATTTCTGGATGAACATAGTTAAATCTTCATTTATGGAATTCTCCATTCTGCATTGATATTACTCTCAGAGAATAGTGTTTTACATCCAAAGACCTGAAAGGTTTACATTTGTAGTGGGATATAAAATACCAAAATCAAATTGCTTTACAAACTCACATATAGAGTGCAATTCAATTCGCTTTTTTTGGTGTTGTTGGTTCTTAGCATCCCGTTACCTACGTCCCCAATACACACAAAAGATTAACGAGTCTAAGAAGGAAGAATGGAGAAATTAGAAGCATATTAGTGTACTAAAACAGATCTAAACCACGGGCGCCCTCAGCATAACACCAAAAAAGAACCGCACGCCCTATCCACTAAAGAACACAACTGCAAAGAAGAAAAAAGAGGAATAAAAAATGCATGGAATAAAGATGGGAGAAGGTACAAGGTGGTGGACTTAGTTCTTGTAGCTGAACCAAGAGGTGAAGAAAGGACATGACGAGCATTAATCACCCAAAGGAGGAGGAATTGAAACTAAATAGATCAAGAAAGAAATATTTCAAGGTGCAAGGGGTGAGGGAAGCGGCGAGAAGGAAAATGAGGAAAGGGGGAGTGAATTATGAAACCCTACATATAGATATATTTATAGCTCCATCTGGTTTAACATTGGGCTGGGCTTTAGGATGGGTCAATTTCTTGTTTAAGTTTTGTGGTCCATTTTTTTGTTTGTTATATTCCCTTGTTGGTTTAACATTGGCATGCATTGATATTTGTGATAAAAATACTCAAATTTGATTTTAAAAAGTTATCTTGCTTCACTTCTCTTTTTTGTCAACTTCCTTCATTTCAGTCGCAATTGATTTTGGATGCATTAAGAATAGGAAAGATCGATAAAATATCATTTTATATATGAGGGTAAGGTATTGGGATATTCAAAAGTTATTATATTTTTTTGTCCAAAAGTTGTTTCAAGCTCTTCTATAGTCCAAACAATTTCTTAAAAATTGATCATTTGATCCCAATTTTAATATGTATTAATATTCTTCTTTTTGTGAAACCATTTTTCTGGATGAAATGATTTAAAATTAATAGAAGATAAAAGTTATTTATTATTTAGGTTCAAGAAGAAATGGATGTAAAAGTTTCAACTATTCTCATTTGAGATCATGTTTCTGGAAATGAATTTCATGTGAAAATAAAATAATTCTTTTGAATAAAAAATATTATTTCGCTTGAACTATTTGCTAGACTTATTTTTCAAAATTATATTTTTTTAGATCTATATTAATTGTTGTTTTGGGTATTAGTACTAGATAGTGGATGAACTTATAATTCGGATGTCCAACATATTTTATTTTGGGTCCGATTTGAGCCTTTTTGTCTATTTTTCTATAATATGGTCTTTTTTAACCAATAAAATGAGTCATGTGGTCAAATTTAATTCAAGAAAAGTATTAACGGTGTAAATATTTTTCCCAATTACTGTACTTTTATATTTTAGAGTGTCTTTCAAAAAAATAAAAAATTTGAAATAAAAATTCGAATTCAAGATGAAACGACAGTTAATTATGAATAATGTACATAAAATAAATTGAATTTTTTCAGGTACATTAATAAGATCACCATTTGAATTTTATTATTAATTATTTCCTCTAGATTGTTAAATTAAATTATAAAATATAACGAAACTATTTAATTTTGAAAATTCTACGAGAACTTTTTAGGATTTTTTAAGAAAATATACAAATCAAAGAAAACAAATTTAAAGTAAATTACAAATCAAGAAAAACAAATCCATATTTATCTATATTTAACTAAAAGAAGAAAAAGATATCATCTTCTTAAGCCAAGTAGCAACATAAAAATGACATATAACTATAGGACAAAAGAAATTACCTTTGTTACGATCCAAAAAACTTGACTCATGAGAACACCTACCAACAACAATCCTCTCTCCCTCTCTCTCTCCCCCTCTCTCTCCCCCTCTCTCTGTGTATGTATATATATACATACATACAATTACGAGCAACAGACCAATCCCATGGCCTGCTAGACACAATTACAAATTTATGAAAAGCGTACAAGTCCCAAAAAAGAAGCTAATGTAAAAACATATCTAAAATACAAAAAGACTTCATAAGATCACCCCTTATTCTTCGAAGACTCCACAATTGGCCCAAACTCAATGTTGGCGACTAAGCTAGAATCTACACCAAAAAAAGTATATGTAAAGTATATTATTTGTACCAAAACAATATGTACCAACAAATATCAAGACCAGCTAAGCATGGAAAATAAAAACATTAATGAAAAGTGAGAAAGTAAAAACCTAGAGGTCACAAAATGAAACCGTAACAGAAAACCTAACTATAAATAACTTGAGTCTAGGAAAGGATAAATGGAAATACAAATAGTTATACATAACTTAATTTGACCCCATCCTCATAAGTTCAAAGGATACACTCGTGAACAATTGAGAGTAAATACGTACCCCTATGAGCCTGAGAGTTACAGCTAAGGAAACTACTAGGTAGTTTATGAGTATTCAAGAAATATGATAGTCATCCATGGACTCATACTGTTGTAAACGCACCCCAAAAGAATCTAATAGTATTAGCAAGCCACGACTTGAACCTGACTAATAGAGGTGATTCCCAAAACTTAATCGCGCCTAATAGATACGCATTAGGTCTTTGAAATGTGACTATAGATATACAACAGGGCCTCAAAGCATGGATAATAGTGGCATGTTAGGGCCTTAAATTATGGATAAAAAATTTATGCCATGTCCTCGAACCCTGGCTAAGAGGAGATACGCCAAGGCCTCGAACCGTGGTTAAAAGACCTCAAATGGCACAATCACCCGCTCTTCCTCAAACTTGTAAAACCTTAAAAACTAATAAGTGGAGTTGAAAAAAATAATTCAAAAGTGTTTGTTGGTGCCAGTTTATACGGGCCGTACGTAGGTAGTCGTTGAAGTTGCGTTGGAAATTTGGAACTTTACAAGACCTACATAAAATTTCCTACGGACCAAAAGGATGGTCTATAGACCTTTGTACGACCCATTGGCAGGGTAGTAGGGGGATTCCACACTTAGAAAAATTTTGATGAACTTTGGGTATACAATTGAGACTACGTACAATATAAGGTCATGTAGTCAATAGCCCAGGCTTATAGAAAGTGTATGGACTTAAAGAAATTTTTGGATCTAGGGTTCTACAAGAGGGATTTACGGGTGGTAGAATGTTCTAAGACCCATAGGATGGGTCCATGGAATTTCGAAACCTAGTAGTTGGTTCTGCGGATGACCAAGACGGTCCATGGAGGTTTGTACGGATCGAAGTCAGTCTGTAGAGTCCCTCTGGTATTTTTTTAAGTTTGGATTATTTGGGACTTTTTCTACCCTTTATACACCTAAACTATATCATTTTGACCCTATATCTAACTAAAACTAAATTTACTCTTCAAATGAAACTATTTCCCTCTCATTCACTTTAACCCTCAGAAGCTCGCAAGGTTTTCTCTCCAAATTCTATCCCGGGATTCCCTCAAGTGGATTACTGTTTTTCAATCCTTTAAGTTTCCTTCTCCAATTCCAAAGCAAATATTCATCAAGGTTTGTGGAATTTTCATTAATGAATCATTTACATCCATTGAGTCTTGAAGATTTCTCTACTTTTTTTCAAAGATTCAAACTCAAATCTCCAAGGTTTGCATGATTACGTATGAGTTCAATTTTTTTATGAATTAATTCACTGTCTTCGATCTTATTTATCAAGATTTAATTTAAATTACATGTTTCCAATTATATTTTTCATTAAATCGTGCTATGTATGTATTTTGATAATGAAATTAAGCTTTGATGATGCACATGCATTATGAATCGAAAAGATTATGATACAAGGATTATTTCAAATATAGTGTCTGTATGATCCTAAGAAATTAGGTTGCTTCACATTAATGTAATCTCATTATGAAATATGATCATGATTTAGATGATTTTGATAACTCTCCTATGCAATGATTGTGTTATGCATCATGATTTTTAAAGAGCTACTCTTAAGTATATGTATTATTTTTTAGTGGAGTTGAACTTCGCACTGAGTGGACTGGCGGTGACTAAACACGTTTCATAAACTATGTGTCACCATAGGTATAAGACCAAGAACTCATGATCTCAAGGAGGGTATAGGCGAGTATCCGATCTCTAAATGCTCTTGACCTTGAGGGGGACTAATAGTGAGTACCTAATCTTAGAGTTATTAATGATGATGCCTTTTTGTCCCAGAAAGATATATTGGGCCCTCTTTGATGGGGTGATATATCAAACTCCATATTTAGATGACATGATTATATGTTGGTTAATAGTTTATCTAACACACTAGTATGACATGGTTTAAGATTTTGATATGATTTTTATAGTTTTGCATTGACATTATTCCTTGATTTATTGACTTAGTTTATCATATTTGATATGTGTGTACTTGGTCATGCACTGTACCACTGTGTAATTGTATCCAACCAATAGTCACAAAAAAAACATGCATAATCAAAAACACAAAGAACAGTATCACTTGAAAGCCACAAATCACATAAATTGGTTGATTTCATGAGACTATCAACATGATGTCATCTCATATGTTTTCCCATATTTATCCTAACATGCATTGCACCAATGAGACTATAAAGTAGTATACATGCATACATACATAAACCAAAATAACATATAACCATCACCTACCTCGAATTAAGCCTCTTGAAAACTCTTAAAGAACAAAAAAAATTTCCTTATGAAGTTCACTGGCTTGTTCTTGGTCTAAAACAATAAATACATGCAACAATAAATTAAAATTACCTAATAATACCTTATTATAATCAAATATTAACTCCATCCCAATTCATGATCATCTTTCCCAACTTAGGGCTTTTTTCACCATGACATCATGTCACAACCTTCCCTCAAGAATAATATCTTAGATTCTAAATCATAATAATCAATTTACAAGATTAAGGAGTAAGAAACTTACCTTTACGAATGAATTCCATGGAAATTTAGCGTAAACAACCCTAATCGCCCCTCATAATTCCAAGAATAAAAGTGTAGAAAATAGGAGGTTTTGGGGTTGTTTCTGTATAAAATCTTGACTTACCCAACTATAGTGGTTTATCCTGCTATAGTATATGCACACTGCTACTTTAGTGGATTACATAAACTTCAAAAGACTAAAAATCTCAAAAAAAAAAAAAAACCCATTTTTCACAACATACCTTTTACCTTTTACATGCCAAACAATTCCCTCCACATCAAGATTAATTTCAAGAGTTCTATCTACTTGAATTCGATTCCGTGAATCCCCAAGGGCTCCTTAATTTCTAAACAAGTAATTAAATACCAAGACTAAACATTGCACCCTATTCATTCCTGGATGGCTCTAGAACTCACCTAGCCAGATTATGTTTAAGGTTGGCGTACCTAACAAGTTTTAAGTAACTAACCCAAAAGTTTTTTGGTCTAAATTATTTCAACATTGTCTAAGTCATAATGATCGGAATGGTTCATTACATATACAAATTTTAATCTTCCTTAAATTCAATTTATGTGTCATACTTTTTAAATAATTTAACTTTAAACTCCTTATGGTTATAGTCATCATACATGTGCATAACTTTGATCACAAATTTTTTGTCAAAATATCATCAAATAAATCAGGACAGAGGGAGAACGCTAAAACATCCCAGAGATCATTTAATACCTTGGAAATAAGAAATTAATATTGAAAGGGAAAAGTTGCAAAAAAGTGTGTTGGTACGGTTCCTACAAAGCCTATATATGGGTCACAGGAGGCTCTCGCGGAACTTGGGATGAATTTTAGAAAAACAAGTATTTGATGATAATTTATAGATGAACATGGTAAGTCGTAAGGTTTTCTATGGGCCATAAAAATAGTATGTGGCATGGGTTCAGAGTTTGTGATTTTGAAACCTAAGGTTCTACGAAAGAGACCTATGAGTAATAGGAATGGCTATGGGCTATTAGAAGATTTTATTGAAGGTTTCTTGGACTTGAAGAATTTTTGGTAAACTGGGTCAACGATAGAGGTCTATGTACGTATCTTAGAAAGTTCCACGACACACAGAAAGGGTGTTATGGAAATGTGTCAAATTTTTAAATCCTAGTACTTATCCTACAACCGATGAGGATTGTCCATAGCATTTCTTGTGGGTCGTGGATCGAATTCGTGAGGTCTTTCCAATAGTTTTTCATTAAGGTTATTTTGGTCTTTTCCTACCCATTTGATTCATAAATTATGTCGTTAACCATAAAAGTATCCCTATAAGTGAATTTACTCTTTAAAACATAGTATATTCCGTCACATTCACTCATATCCTTAATTCCTTCCAACTTCATCCTCTCAATTATCTCAAACTCCAAGGTAAAAAACAAGGGTTCAAGGGCTTCAAGATTTTTGTGTCCCGCTTTTAAGACTTTGATAATCACAGTATGTGAGAACTTCATCAATTGATTCCTTTATCCATTGGTTTCCAAAAGAATCTAAATTCTCCAATTTAATCTTCAACTAAAATTTAGGCTTTCATGTTATTCTCCATGGGTTCAATTCATTGTGATTAACTTATCTAAAGTCAATCTTATTAGGCATGATTTAACTCAATTATATGATTTTCAAGTGTTTCCACACGAATCATGCCCATGTTTATTTTATAAATATAAACAATGATTATGAGCTTGTGGATTATGATTATGAATCAATAAATGTTTTATGAAAGTAATGATTTATTACTAATGGATGCTTTTAAGAGAAAATGACTGTAACATCTCGTAACTCCAAATAGCTAAGAATGAATTTAAGAAACTAAAAATAATAACTTTTGGAAAGAAAGAAAAAAATCTAGAAAATTTTCTAAGTTAAGAAAGTGAGTTTTGGTCATTTTTAAACAGTCATAACTCCTAGATCGGGATGAGTTGGAGGTAGTTCTTGATATGGTTGGAACTTACTTGGAGAGATCTTTCCAACGCCTCTGAGTTTGCGCATTTTCAATATAATATGAGGGATATATGCTTTTCAGAAGTTGGATTGTTGGATTGAGAAAGGATCAAATTCGGTTTTAAGGAAGGGAAAACTAGTCTTTTCACCAATTAATTTTCTATTTCATTTTAGGGTTTTATTGGGGTACAACTAAGTTTAGTTCAGTTTTAGAAAATCAAAATTACGCTTAGCGCTTGGAGAAGAGAGAAAAGAAGAAGGAAAGGGAGTAGAGTCAAGAAGTTGCCTAGAACGCCAAGGTTTGCCAGTGGAATTCGTCGGGGTTGATCCCTATAAGTTATGAGATCTTTTCGTGTTGGGTTAGTTCACCCACACACCAACTTCTTTAAATTCAGCGATTTTGATGTAGGTTGAATGATAAAAAGTGAAGTTCTTGAAGAACATTGTTGATTGATTTGTTGCTTGTCTAGTATTGATTTGTTTCATGTTTACAAGTTGTTTTTCGAGTCAAATATATTCGGCATTGAGGGTAATAATGATCCTAAGTGTTTGGGGAAAGAACCATGGAATTTTAGAGGGTTTTAGAGATGAAAAACAGAGAAGAAAAGTTGAGAATGTTTGTCTGTAGGGCCTAGGAGCGGCGTGCCTTCCATAGCCCCACCGGACAATCTCTGTCCATTGGGCCCTGGAACATCGCGCCAGCGAGAGTGCCTCAACTTAGACTCTGAAGTTTGAGGCATTGCGCCCTACGCCTCTCAGAGCGCCAAGGACTCCAGTTCACCCCATTCCTTTCCCACTCTTTCGTACTAGTTCCTAAGTGATATATCCATGTTTCTTAGTCGATTCAAACACTCTAAGGTACATCTAAACATCACGAAATCATCCATAAATATGAGATTATGAACCTTGAGTCCATAATCCAATTCAAGAAAAGATAAAGTCAAATAAGTTAAGAGTTAAGTCTAGATGTTAAGAAGTAAGTTAAAACAAAGTTCCTAAAGTTTTAATCGTCTTTAATAAACGTTTTACCTTTATTTTAAGACTCAAGTTTCAAGTTGAATAAAGAGTAAAGAGTTGAAGTCTTTCCTTCAAATAAATATACAGGAACTAAGTATTCCCTAAGAGTTGATTTAAGTTCAAGCTAAGTAAAGAGTAAAGAGTTTAGTTCATTTCTCAAAAATTATAAATAAATTAAGTATTCCCTAAAGACTATAAATGTTTTCACATTTAAGTTAAGGGGAAACTAAGATTTCCAAAAGAGTTTTGAGAAAGAAAAGGGAACATTGATTCCAACAGAGCTTTCTAAGGCTAAGTGTTGAGAAATTATCTCAACCCAGAGAAGGAAGTTGTTTCTAAAATCATGAGCTAAAGTATATTTTGAGAGTAGTATTGAGCACCGATGTGGGGATGGGAGTTCATATTAACACGTCTCCATGAAAGCCATGTAATCAGCATAGGTATTAACGGGATCATATTTTTTAAATGATCACGCAAGTTAAGCTAGTGGATACACTAAGTTAAGTAATTCTATGCGACGGCAAAGTATAGGACAATTCTAACAGAGTAGGCAAGATGTTGTATCACCACTTAGGCTCATAGTGGTGGTTGTCGGTTGGACAATTTCCCAGAGAAACTATATAACTTCATATATAAGTAAAGTTGAGTTTTTTATTATATTTTCTTTAATGTACTAAGTGTTTTCCACTGTTTTAACAGCTTTATATATTGCATGTGTCTCATTGCTTTATATTAAGTGAAGTTATTCATAAGTTGAGCAGAGTAAAGGTAAGTGTTCCTTCTTACTTTTTCTCAAGCTTAAGTTGTTGTTAGCATTCCAACTCGCATACTCGTACATTCAATGTACTGATGTCAGTTGGCCTGCATCGTATCATGATGCAGACACAGGTAACCAGGATCAACATCATCCAGTGCTTCGTTGATCCAGTTGAGCACTCGAAGTCAGTGGTGAGCCTCATTGTATCCTGGAGGACACATTTACTTGATTTTCAGTCTTTCTTTTATAGGATGTTGTAAGGTCTGTCCCAACATCCATCTTAGTATTATATAGGCTTAATAGACAGTCAAACAGTTAGTATTAAGTCTCTCATCTTTGTATTTCTTACATTTTGTTATGAGACTTAAGTGTCATTTTGGTCAACTTAATTACTTTAAGTTATATCATGAGAAAGTCTTCTTTTATTGAGTTAAGTCTTCCGCTGAGTAAAGTAAGCCATGTCAAGGGTCCACTCAAGTCCAGCAATGTCATTGAGTGTCGGACCACATCCAGGGTGTGGGCTCGTGGCGTGACAATGACAATGATTTATGAAAGGTTTTCCCACATTTAAATGGAATCATGATTTAGATGATTAGGAATGTAAGTGTTTTGATATGAATTCATGTTCTAAAAGAATCTACTCAATATAAAATTGTGATTGGATTGGTAATTTTTAGTTGTTTCAGTTGCATTTCTATGTATTTGATATGATTATGATTATGTTTTTTCTGTTTGGATTTACATAGAATTGAAAGATTTTAGAATGGAGGTCTTACCTTTAGAAAGGATTTGATATTTAGTGGCAACTCTTGTCCCAACTATGTGCCATGTAGTATTGTCTTAAATGACCTTGCTAGTAGATTCAACTTAGAAACTACGAATGATTCAGAGTTCTACCTTGGCAAGTAAAATCTCTCTTTTCGATGTGAGGGTTACACCAGATTTCATGTTATAGTCACGTGGTGTTATTATCAGTTAATGGTAAATATCCCACAAATGAACTATGTTGTTTTCAAAAGTTTTTACAAAGATTATTCTGTGGTTTTTAATATACAATAACCTTGTTTATGATTTACAATTTCTCTTTTAAGACTCTTACTATGTTTACTTTTTTATGCATATTATGTATAAGTTTATCATATTATCATGTCTAAATTTTTATGCATTTTCGTCATATTCAGTATATTCAAAGTAATGTGGCATAGTGTTCCTATATTGTTTCATAATATAGAGTCTGACGATTCTAATCCTCCTGGGCATGGCTAAATCAAGATTGCTCTACTTTATATTGGATTGGTGAGTCCTCGTAAATCGAGGTCAAGATCGTGGACTACTTAATTGATTTTTTGTATTTTAGTTTTCAGATTTTATTTGTGACTCAGGGGTTTGTCCTAGTTACATATATGATAGTAGAAAGCTTATGCCAAACTTAGAAGTATTTTGTGTATTCTCTTATGTACTCTATTGAATATTTTATTATGTCATGCTTATGTTAAGTGGCTTGCTTATGATCTCTATTGGTCCTATTCACCATGTCACCTCTAGGCTGTCCTTTGGATCGTCACATATCAAGATATTAAAATGAAAAGTCAAAATTAAAAGTTCAATTTGAATTTAATAAACATGTTTAAAATATATATTTATAAAAACATCAAAACTACACTAATGCATTAGGAAATCATTATTGAATAGGAAATAGATTAAAAACAAAAACTAACTAAACAATACATAACCCAGAGGAAAACACATTAAATACGAACGAACAACCTAAACACCGAATCAAACTACTATCATCATTCGTCATTACTACTAGTATTCGCTACAAATCAACTCCAAAAAATATCCAATCTTATTGAACATTAGGTAAAATGGTGGTTGAACATTCTAGTCAGGAGTATTGATTCAGAAGTTGGAAGAGAGAAGAAAATTTTTGTTCAGAGACATAGAAGATTTAAAGTCATGGAACTCAACAAAAACACAAGCAACGACAGCCAAAAAACTTCATCCTTACACAAACAAGTAAATACCTATGAAACAAAATTAACAGAGTGTATAAATTGATTGATCGAAGTTCTATCCTTCATTAGAAGTTTCTCTTCTCACGGAGTAGAGTTCTCATAGAATAAAAAGTTATTTGAAAGTAAGATATTTTTTGTGTAATTAATAAGAGTGTAGCTACCAAACTAGCAACACTTTCAATTTTTGTTGTTACAATCTAACTAAATTAATTTGTAATAAAAGTTAATTCCATATTAATCATATAAATTTTGAATTTCAAAGAGATTTATCAAAAGATGTAGCAACAAAATTTTTGTTAGTACATTCGTCGGCATGCATTAATTAATTAATCACAACTTTTTTTGTTGTTAATTTTGTATGACAATTTAGTATGTCAATATTTTGCGCTTACTTTAAGTGATACAGTACATATTCTATTTCCAATATATCGCTATTTAATAACTCAAAATTTATTCTTTGCGATCAGATGACTATTCAATAGCTAATTCATTGTCACGTAGCAATAGAATATAGTTTGTTTTTATTTTTTATCCTTAAAAATTGATATTTTATTAGTTGTACAGATTCTAAATAAGCTCCTAGAGTTTGATTTCATAAGTTTTAGTCTACTGTGCAACAATTTCTTTTGAGTAGAGCAAATATGACTCATATTCATTTCTTCGGAAAACATCTCCATGTTGTGTTCTTATTTTGATCTATGTGGATGACATTATTATCACATGAACAACGTCTTCATTAGTTACTAATTTTCAACAATAACATAAAGATTCTTTTCACATGAAAGTGGATAGGTGTTAGTGCATGGTGAGTCTGTGTCATGGTCTGATTTCACATAATTCAAGCCTAATAGTGATAGCATGCATAAATATGATGAGATTGATCGGGATTGATAGCCAAATGATTGCGAAGGATAAAACATGGATACTATTGTACAAAGATTTTGTATTGAGTCATGGTGCGTCGCTTGAGGACAAACAACGAATTTAAGTTGAGGGTGTTGATATACCGTGGTTTCACGATATTATTAATACTTTTTCCTTTAGTTTAGTGTGTCCAAAAGCCTTTTTGTGCTAATTTTTATATAAGTTTCTCTTTATTTGCAGGAAATTTGTCTAAAAGATGAACGCAGAGGTTTTCGAGCAAGAAATACAGAAAAGTACCACCTACGGAGCTTGTGACGGTCCGTAGGTGGCATCGTAGTGCAGCTGCTGAAGGAAGATGGGGAAGTCTGACAAAGTGTGGGATTACAAAAAGCGTGACGGACCGTCGTAGCCATGACGGTCTGTCCTGCTGGTTCGTCATGAAGATCAGAGAAGTAGTTCTAGTACCCAAATTCCAAGAGTTCAAGTGTTTTGGAACGGAGACCTCGACGAACCGTTGTGCCTGTGATGATCCGCCATACCTGCCGTCGAGGATAATGAAGAGAGTAGCAGAAGAAATTGCACAAGTATAGGACGACGGAGTCCATGACGGTCCGGCATGACCATGACTATCCATTGTGAGGTCTGTCGATCCAGCCGCGTTTTGACAGATTTCCCCAGCAAATAGAGTCCATATATAATTAGGTTTTTATTTTTTTTATAAATAGTTCAAAAAACCTCGTTTTTGAGGTTAGACACTTGAATATTTTTAGACTCTTTGTTAGACTTTTGGTGATTACGATTACACTTTTGAAGAATCTTTAATCTTCAATTAATTTTAGCAATTGATTGTTGGTGATTTTGGTTGATTAATCAAGTGAACTTCTGGATTTTACTCTTTCTCATTGAAGTAAGTACATGAATTCTTATATCATATATTTGAATATTGTGATTATGACTATGGGTAACTAAACTCCATAACTAGGGTTGTGGGAACCATAGGCGAATAATGAGGTAAAACATAACTAAAATAACAATTCTAGAATATTGTCTTGCATGTATTGATAATTCTTTCGCTTAGAAGTCTTTTTAACGGATAGCCAACGTTAGAACTCGCCTTAATGCTACTTCCCGGACCAAGGAGGTAGATAATAGGAAAAGAATTATCAACATAGATTTAGTGTATACTATCTAATAGGCTAGTATTGATTGGTATGTGGTAATAACTCAGTCAAATATCGAATATGATGCTTAATATGAGGTAAAGGTAAGGGTTAGTATAGCAACACATGAAGCCGGACCAAGGTGCGAAGTGAAATTTTCTAGATGCCGGACCAAGGATTTAGAAATACATAACTTATCACTTTGCATGCAAGATACTAGGAAAGAATTGATATAGTTAGATTTATCAAGTTATGAACCTGTGGGGAACACGTAAACCCTAGTTACTTTTATTAATTGATTAAACTCCAATATTTGAAGCTGTTAATTGTTTCTTTTAATTTCGCTAGTTATTTTCATCTATTTAGAAATAGAAAACCCCCCTTTTATCATTTTTGTTTTTCAAGAAAGTAATTGACTGAACAATAGTAATAATAGATTGAAGTTAAGTCTAAACTATTTTCCTCGTGGGAACGATCCCAACCTCATTAGTTGGGTTATTTACTTGACATGACCGCTTTACTTCTTATTTGAGAAGTAAGTTTGAGTGAATCATTGGTATCCTATTCTTTTAAATATTTTTAGTGATTCTCATTGGATGAGATGTCTCGATAACTGGTTGGTACATGTTTCTTATAGAATCATTGATATCTTGGAAGAGTAATAAACAAGATCATGTGTCAAAATCTTCAACAGATGTTGCATATCGATTCATGTCGGCTGTTTGATCCAAAGCTGTATGGCTTCGTGGATTACTTGTTGAGATTGGATTTCATCAATTTAAGCTTACTCCTCTACATGCTTATAATACAAGTGTTATTCAAATGTCATGATCCAGTATACCCTAGATGTGACATGGAGTATAAGACCCTGAGAGTCTCCACAGTAACCACTTAATATACATATAACAATATAATTAACAAAAGTTAGAAATCTCATATGAAATAAAAAGTTTGACATTTGAAGTGAAAGTCTGAATAGTCTTGACAAGCCTTTCTAGTACATTAAAAGAAGTGGTCGGGACATAAACCATACACCACGTCTAACATTCGATACAAAATAAAAGACATACGAAAGCAATAAAGGTGACATTGTCCTTGGAGTATGGGGATTCACCACGTCTTTAGTCTCTTATATGATAAACTAGCCACGAAAGGAGGGAGAGGAATCGTCAAGCCCTACATTGATGAAACAATGTAGACGCAAGTATGAATCAGTAAATGGAATATACTAAGAATGAGGAATATGTATAGAACATGAATCATGGCAATAAGGGGAGATAATCGAAAAAGCTAAACATCATAAAATCTCTTAAGAAAAATAATAAATCATGACATAGTTAATGCATTCTTAAAATCATAAGGAGAGCTTCATAAAACGTTTGAAAGTAAATTAGTTCTTTATGTGGGAAATAACTATTAATAAACATAGACCACGTGAGTTATAACGTGGAATTCGGTGTCTTGATCCCATACAAAAAGGAGATGTCTTTGTTTGTCAAGGGAACGGAACAGCCTTAAACTTCTAACTTAGGTGGATCCACTATATATGTCACTTAACACAACCTACGGAGCCACATAGTCAGGGACAAGGACATTTCTACTAGAGATCCCGCATCTGCTAACGGGAGAGTCTCCAGCTCAATATCCTCGCGGTGCTAAGTAAAAATCCTCACGAAATAGTGATAAACATAAACTTATCATCTTCCATGGAAATACACAATTAAGTTACTAATTCAAGCTAAAAACATCATAGAGTTGCTTCTTTAACCATGTGTGGAAGCCTATCACCATTCATAATTTTACAATTTGGGAAAGCTTTTCACAATTTCATGCATATGTAACAAAATACCTTCACAATTAATCGATGCTAATCTTAAAGCATTCTATATCATAAAATAATCTTTTTTTCATAAATTATTCATAATTTCATGAAAACATCAATCATAACTTCATGGTCATTCTTCAAATTCATGCAAATCGGGGTCGTAGTAAAAAAATCATGATTAGTGTGTGGGTTCATATTGAATCGATTGAAAATCATGAAATTAAATCTAAATAATCACAGAATATAATCAAAATCAAACAATCTAAATTCATACAAATAAAACCCATGAGAAATTGAATGAAAATCTAGCCAATTTTGGAAAATTGAAGAATGGAAATTGAGGAATCTTTAGGGACTCAATGGGTGAATGAAACTCATCGATGAACTCCCACATACCTTGATCTGGAAGCCTTAAGCAATGATGAGGAAATGTGATTTGAACTTGAGAAACATTAGAATCCTTCTTCTTCTTCCCTGAGTTTGAGAGGGAAATTGGGGAGGATGAATTTGTTTGGGAATTAAGGGAATGAGTTTAAGGGGGATAGTTTTAGGACCTAAAACTCTTATATAGGGCTAGGAATGAGGGTAAAAATGACAAAGCTTAGGCTTTAAGCACATATGAACAGACCTAAATACACATTAAAAATAATTATCGGACCCAGTCTACGAAATCGATCTATGGTCAGTAGGATTTTCCACAAACTGTTGTGGTCAACCATAGACCAAAGTACTAATATCGTAAAATCTATCCAACTTTGACGAGACATTCTACGGCTCGTAAGACTTCCTACACTTCGTAGACCCTAATAGTAGACTCAACTTTAACCCAAAATTTCACTAAGTCTTGAACTTTTCTGTGGGACCTTCTTACAGTATGTAGTCCATTTGACGAATCGTCCTATACTTAATTATAGAGTGAGTTACTAGAACTTGATTTTAAAAAGATGTTTTTTCTTTTATTTCTCCTACGAGACTGGTCTATGACCCGTAGAACTTTCTTCGAACCATAGACAGGCCTCGTGGACTTGAACCAGTAGCCATCTTTTGGCCTCTTTTTTCTTTTCCCAATTCCAGATGTTACATCAAATTTATACCTATCTGGTTTATCATGAGAGGATCAAACACATCAAAGTAGATTGTCAGTATATACAAGAAGGAGTAGATAAATGAGTCATTATTCTTTCATATGTGTCTAATGATCTTCAAATAGCTTATGCGTTTATAAAATACATTGCACGACAACACCATTAGTTTCTAGTAGGCACATTGATGCTTCTTGATCCACTAGTATCAATTTGAGGGGGGGAGTTAGCATGATGGACAACTCGCAAATCATGAATTAGTAGTGAATGATTGTATATACATTAATGTAACTATATAGTGTTATAAACAAGTGTAATTATGAATACTTGTTCTAGTGATCAAATAGAATAAATATTGTGATAGAATTACAATTATGGGGGGATATCATGACAGATTTGAAGGGTTCGCATAGCAGATTTAGAGGGATAATATAGTTGATCTTTAGGGATATAAATGATGAATCTTAAAGGTTGTAATGTGTATACTCTCTATATAATGCAAAGGCTCTTCCTTTCAAAGATATTCAACACAATTCTTGACATCGCTTTCCAATTTTATGTTTCATTTTTAATATGATTGCAGAGATTAAGATACATTTCGAGTTAGTGACTCTTTTATATTCTAGTCATAGCCCTTGGCTTTGGTTTGTGATACATATACCATTGAGGATTACTAGTTTTGAAATTAAAACAGTACAAACTATATAACATGGAATAAAAATTCCACAAATTATTTAAGTGTGTTGCAAGTTGAACTATAGTGGATTAGTTTGAATTGTTATAATTGTCTAGTTGAACCTCTCCTCTCCCATGCTGACACAAAGACAAAAACAAGAAGAAAAAAAAATGACAATTTAGTTTCTTTCCATTGAAGGAACATTCCATCTTAGTAAACCATATTTCTGGAGTAGAGATAGGAGCTCATTGTTCCTTCGCCAACAATTAAAGGTTTAATCAATGAAAGTTCTTTTTAAAATGATTTATTTGAGCAATTTATAAAAATGACTATATTTATAGGGTTAATGAATATCAATAGCTATAAGTATGTTAATTACAATAAATGAATATAATTTATATAACTTTTTAGCTTTATTTTGTATAGTTTTTTATTTTTTTTATTTATACATTACTACATTTTTAAGTAAAACAAGCAAAAAAAGGAATTGATTCTAAATATAACTCACTGTCCTTACATTACGTCCATGCAATGAACAATTTCCTTTATTAACTTTATAACTAAATATTACTTATTTAAAGACATATCAGATCCTATTCTTCATCAGTTTAACAAAAATTGTGATGCATCATACTTAATTTTCTTGTAGTCTCTATATTTCTTATTTTGTCGTCGTAAAGGTATTTATACTTTTTTTGTTAATTCAAGTTATTTTCATAAGCAAATTGTTGAATTTGGGAATGAAGGTTAAGTATTTTGATTTTGAATAGATGAAGTACATGTCAATAGATACACTAGTTGTTAAACAAAAAATGAATACACCAATATACAATACAATGAATATATTGTTGTTAAACACAAAAATGAATATGTTGAATACAACTATACTTGTATTCTCGAATCAACTTTTTATCTTGGATATATTACTTATAAATCTAGATATAATTGTCTTTGAAAATCAACATTTTAACTTGTGCTTATATAATACTACAAGTATCTATGTATATGAAAATGGATACATTTTGACATTGTTGTTAAGCAAAAATATGGATACATTATATAAATGAGCAAAAAAGATACAATTTGTGGGTATCAAACTGTATAAGTATGAATATATTAGACAAACGGGCAAAAAAATACAATTTATGGGTATCAAATTGTATAAGTACGAGATAAATATGTAATCAAAAAGTACTTGATGGATAAAAAATCACAAAAATCGCTCCTGCAGTGATTTAAAGTATCTTGAATTTGAATGAATTTGGGGGGGAGACATAAAATATGTGATGTATGAATATTGATAAAAGATAAAAAATTGATGATGGTAAACATGGAAAAAAATCACAAATATATGTGCCATAATTATTTAAGCATTCAATTATAATTACTCTCCTATTTAATATTTATTTATTATATTAAATATATAAAAATAAATATTTATTTGCATAGAATTAACTTTGCTATTTATAGTCTAATTATATCCATATAACATGGAAAAAAAATATAGCTAATTTTTTTTTAATATATATGGATGTTTGTCATATTCTAAAGTTTTTCCTTATTTAAATTGAGTACTCATTGTCATTGTTGGATGTTGAAGTGTGTGTCCATAGCATCTAAAAAAATTGTTAGGGAGAGCATATTTTTATTATCTAATTATATTCTCAATAGGGGTGGGCACAAACACAGAAAATCGAAACACCGAACCGAACCGAAATTCTTCAGAATTTTGGTTTCGGTTTTCGGTTCAGTATTCGATTTAATTTTTTGTATTTTTCGGTATTTCGATTCGGTTTTGGTACGTATTATTTTGGTTTTCGATATTTCGGTTTAAACCGAAATATTATACTATAATTCATAAATTATATTATATTAATTAATAATTATTAATATTAAATAATTTTCTTTAAAAAAAAAGAAAGTAAGAAACCCTATCCCTCCTATTAGGATATTCCTCTCTCTTTCTACAGATTTTTTTTCTCCTTTCATCTTCCTCAGTTCCTCTCCTCTTCAGCTCTTCTTCCTCTTCCTCTTCTACTCCAGGCTCCAAGCATACAAAGACTTCAAAGACACACGCCAAGAAGAAGCGGCCCACTGCAGAGAAGAAGAAGAGAAAAGAAGATCAAAGAATGCGCGCGGCCTACGTCCGTAAGAAGAAGAAGCGCCACAAGGCCACAATACCAAAGAAGAAGAATAGCGCCGCCGTCCGACTACGCCATCAATATTCAACCACCAAAGGCCAAAGACGCCGCCACCGCAAGTGAGTCGACAAAGCGGTATGTTTTTTTAATTTTTTTTTCTTGACTTTTTTCATTTTTTTTCTTTTTGATTTTGTTTTTGTTACTAGTTATTGTGAATTTATTGTATTTTTTTTATATATACAGATGGCTGAACAAACACAATTAAATATGGGTGTAGCTGATCAAAGTCGAATAAGTATGGCTGTTCTACGGATAATACACCTAGTAATTGCAATGATTCGTCGATTGGCACAAAAATAACAAAAAAAAAAGAAATGGATCCTAGATCTCCTGTTTGGCAACACTTTGAAAAAGTTTTTGAAAATGGTGTATTAGTTAAAGCAAAGTGCTTACGTTGTAAACAATATTATGCTGCCAATACAACAAGAAATGGAACAAGTGGACTAAAACAACATTTGACTTATCGGTGTAAAGTGCATAACCTCCGACTGTTGCACCCGGTATTCCAAAATTATTAAATATTTGAAATAACAATTTAGAGACTTGGAAATTTGAGCAAGAGGTATGTAGGAGAGCTTTAGTTGAGATGATTATTTTGGATGAACTACCTTTTAGTTTTATTGAAAAAGAAGGCTTTAAGAAGTTTATGAGTAAAGTCCAGCCTTTGTTTCATATTCCTTCTCGTAGAACCATAACAAGGGATTGTTATGAAGTTTATGGTGAATTGAGAATAAATATGAAACAATCTTTAAGAGAAATACAACCAAGAATTTGTCTCACAACAGACACATGGACTTCAGTGCAAAGAATCAATTATATGTGTTTGACTGCTCACTTTATTGATAGGGATTGGGTGCTTCATAAAAGAATATTGATTTTTTGTCATATCGCTAGTCATAAAGGTGAGCATTTGGCTGAGTCTATTAGTAATTATTTACTTGATTGGAAGTTGGATAACGTTTTTACTGTTACGGTTGATAATGCCTCTTCAAATGATGTGGGAGTTTTAGAGTTTTCCAAAAAATTAGATATGTGGGGAACTAATTTGATGGAAGGTAAGCATCTCCATGTGAGATGTATGGCTCATATACTTAATCTAATTGTGCAAGATGGTTTGAAAGAAATTGGTCCTTCTATCAAAAGGGTGAGACAAATGGTGAAATATGTTAGATCATCTTCTTCAAGGACAAGAAATTTCTTGAAATGTGTTGAAATGCAAAAGATAGAATGTGATAAGATGTTGTCTTTAGATGTGCCTACTAGGTGGAATTCCACCTATTTGATGTTAGACACAGAAGAAAAGTTTGAGAAGGCTTTTGAGAGGTTTGATCTTTATGATGGTAATTTTAAATCTTTTCTTGCTACTGATGTTTGTGAAGATGGAAGTATCGCAGGGTCAATTCAATATGAAGATTGGGCTAATGTGAGGAATGTCACAAAGTTTCTTGAAAAATTTTATCAACTCACTTTGAAAGTTTCAGGTTCACGGTATGTTACTTGTAATGTTCATTTTGAAGATATATGTGAACTTGATGCTTATTTGAAATTATGTATAGCAAGTGATGACCTTGATTTGAGTAAAATGGCTTCGGAAATGAAAGAAAAATTCAAGAAATATTGGGGGACTCCTGAAAAAATGAACAAAATGATTTTTATTGCTTCTGTTTTGGATCCTCGCAATAAATTTGTGTATGTTAGTTTTGCTCTTGAAGAATTACTTGGGGAAGAAACGAGAAATGTAGTGAATACGAAAGTAGAGGCTTACTTGAGGGATTTGTTTGCGATATATGTAAGTAAGTATGGAAAAGGTTCCAAAAGTCAACCATCTTCATCTGACTCATCTGATTCTTCTGCTAGTGGTATTTCTCAAAATGTGTCCAAAAATTCTTTTAGAACTAAGTTGCACATGAAGAAACAAAAGAATGATTCCGGAAGTTTAGGTGTTAAATTTGAATTGGATAAATATCTTCTTGAAGACCAAGAACCTGAATCTGAAGATTTTGATATTTTGAGTTGTTGGAAAGTTAATTCTCCTATATTTCCAGTACTTTCATAGTTGGCTCGAGATGTATTGGCTATTCCTATGTCGAGTGTGGCATCGGAATGTGCATTTAGCACCGGTGGTCGAATTCTAGATCCCTTTAGAAGTTCATTGACTCCCAAATGTGTGCAATGTCTTATTTGTGTCCAAGATTGGCTTAGACAAGAAACCAAGTCTATTTGTGTTGAAGAAAGTTTGGAGTTTCTTGAAAAAATTGAACTTGGTAAGACTTTTTATTTTTTTTATTTATTTATGGAAAAAATAAAATACTTATTCTGTTGTATCTTGTATGACATGTTTCTTTTTATTAATTATAGAGATGGCAAATAGTGGAAGAAACTCTTCCATTGTTGATCTATGATTGACTTGCAAGCGGTGAGTTTAATACATCATTTATTTAATCATATCATTTTTTTAATCTTAAAAGTAGTATTCTAAGTTTCTAATATTTGATTTTATCTTAAAAGGTCCAAGGGTCAAGACAATGAAGAAATAATTTTGTTGGCACGTGACACTTGAAAGTTGAAAGCGATCTCATGGAAGAAAGTCAAGAAACTCATTATTGTTGTTTGTTATTGTTGACATTTGAATTGAAAGTAATCTCATGGAAGAAGAGAAGAAGTTTAAAATACATTGTTTGTTGCTTATTATTGTTTATCATGAGCTCATGAAAGACTTTATTGTTACTTGTTAGATTGTTATTATGTTGTATTTGTGAAGACATTAACTACAAATCTACAATGCAACTTTTGTTTTAGTGTCATTGTGAATTTCAAATTGTATGTTTTAGTGATATTGTGAATTTAAAATTTGCGGTGTTAATGCCTAATGACATATTGAATCATTGATATATTGATATTTGGTAGTAAATTAGTAATGCACTTCTTTGATTTATTGTCTATTTTTACTTTTTAGCCTATTAAGTTGAAAAATCAAACAAAAAATTGTAAAGTTTAAAATTTTAAAAAGCCCACTAAGCTGGCCCATTAAAAAATCGAAATAAAAAATCGAACTGAATTAATAAAAATGGAACCGAATTAACAAAAACCGAACCGAACCGAAATATTTCGGTTCGATATTCGGTACACAATTTACAAAAACCGAAAACCGAAAAAAACCCGAAACCGAACCGAAATACCGAATGCCCACCCCTAATTCTCAACACACCCTCTCATGTGCAGGTCGGGTTTTTTTTTCCATTGGCCAAGCAGGTGGATTTTTTTTAAAATATAGATGGCGATGAGATTCGATCTCATGACATCTATCTATTCTGATATCATGTTGAAATGTGAAATTATCTCATCTAAAAATTTAAGTTATTACGAAAAATATACTTTTATTATTTAATTATATTCTCAACATTGAAATTAATTATTGTAATGAAAATACATTTAACTATTTTTGCAGTTTCACTTAACAAGTAAAAATTGGCTTTCTCCCATCATCGTTTTCATTTCTCTCAGTTTTTGTATGTCTACAAATACATAATTTTATTTTTTACCTTGACATATGAGAAAATTATCAGTTTTTTTAAAAAAAAATACCTTGGCGTTGTTTGTTCCCGTTAAAAATTGAAATTTCTATTTGTTGTGTTATTTTTTACATTTCCTACGAAAGTAACCAACTACTATAATAATTAATAATTGGTCGAATCTAAATTCCAACTAATTATAACTTAGAAATAAATGAGTTTATCATAAGTTAATTTCTTGTGATCAAATCTAAGACGTTTTCTTTGTTCATTTTTACTTGTTCTTTATATTATTAAAAACAAATATTTATATTTACTTGTTATTATTAATATATCAAGAAAAAATATATATTATGATGAAAATATAATATTAATTAATATTTTTTAAAAGATGTACAAAATTTAAAATCGATAAATAAAAGTTAACGGAAGAAATAAAATCTTTTCTATAAATGTGATGGTGATGCCCTATCTACTTATTACTTATTTAATTAATCAAACGAGGGAAATTAGAAAAATCTCTTAATGACTACAGATTTGACAAAGGACCTAACGTACATGTTTTATAGTCAATCTTTAAATCTACCTTTTTAATTACGATTATCTTTTAACTACTCTTACATTTAATATACTTTCACGTAACCTAATGTTGTTAGGATAAATTAATAACAAATGAACAAGTGAGAACTAGAAACTGTACGTGACCATAAATGTATGAATAGTGATTTGCTAAATTATGACGTCACATTTTTTTTTAATCAAAAACATAACGTAATATAAACATATTCATTTTAATTTATTTATCTTGCGGTTTTTCAATTTATTTCATAGAAATGTATTTCAGTTTTAATTAATTTTTTAAAAGAAAAATATTGAAAATATCACTAAATTTATTGCGAATAATTATTTTATTTTTGAACTATTGATAGTGTTAAAAATATTTTTTGTTTGACTAATTTTACATAAATACATCCTCAATTTTACAACATGATTGGATTAATACACTCTTAAATTCTCACAAAATGTAGAAATGTTTTCAACATTTGTCTCTATTATTATTAAGAGTCACAACTCACATGTTCCTTACCAATATAGAGGTGTTTGATGATTGTCAATAATTTAACAATAAAATTAATAATTTACGCCAAGATCAAAAATATTTTTAATACTCCTCTTTTTTTTAATTTCAACTTCTTAGAAGACATTCTTAATATCACAACTTTAAACGATTCTTAATTTAAAATTATAATGTTCAAAAATCTTATACTGACCAAAAAGTTGAAACAGAGAAATAATTATTTTTTTTTAATAAAAGGAACTTAAAACATGTTTAATTAATTATTACAAGGGCGTCGGTGAGGATGAGGGGTGGATATGTAATTAGCACAAAGATGAGAGGTGATATTTGTGGGAAAGAGACAATGTCATATATATATTAAAAGAAATAATAAAAATAAAAAAGAAGTAGTTCACCGACAGAAACTTGATTTGGGTTGAGAAGAGAAACCGGAAGTAGCCGGTAAGAACAGCAAAGTACAGGCTGTTCACAACCACTTTGCTTGTATAGATCAGTTACCAGTTTGATTGGACATACTGCAAAAATGTCAATCTCCATTAAAAACAGACGCCTCATAAATTAATCCTACTTTCACTTTAGCCAGACCGGTTATTTTTTACAAAATAATGTTATAGTATTTAATTAGAATTAGTTTCTTTAAAAACAATTTCAATCGTATCAATTTCTTTGAATATGATTTGGTTAATTTTTTAATTTTTATACTTTTAGATATATTATGGTTAAAATACTTTTTTACAGATATATTTATAAAAATTACTTCAATTCTTCACAAAGAAATTAATAATATAAAGAATTATTGTCATGTTTGATCTTAAACATTTAATATGAGTGAATTTTTGTTGTATTGTTTGATTAGAGTATCTATTATATTATAATTTAATTTAAGCCTAATTAATTAAAGGTTAATTGAATAATAAAAAACCAAAATCGTAGACATAAGTTATATTTATATTTGAAAAATGTTACAAAATATATTTATATATTACATTTAATATATTGTTAATATATAACATATAAGGTTATTCGGTTCGATTCAATGTTTTTCACTTTTTTTATAAATTAAAAGGATCATTTTATTATTTTGGACGATTATATACTTTCATTAAAATTCACAATTTTATTTAAAAAATGACATAAATTTATTCGATTAAATTTGATTAGATTTTCATTATTTCTTCGATTAAGTTCAATTAGATTTTCATCTTTTTTTTTTGTACGCCCTCACATTAAATTATTCATTTATTTACTAAGTTTTCAATGTACTTCTTAAAACTAATCAGACATTTGTTTATATAAAAGTTATTTTAGTTGTTATTATAAAAATAGATTCCAAAGGGATTGTTTTACTGGGGAAAAATATAATAATTTTGATATTAAAATTTTTGTATTACGTCTATTTCAGACGCATTTTATATTGAACTACAATTTTAAAACTATTATCTTTGAAATAAAATAATAAAATAAAATGTTTACCGTTTTTATTTTTTAATAATAAAAAAAGACATTTCGAATGGACTATATTTTTAAATTGTATTTTCCAATTCTATTTTGTTTAAATAAAAAAAATGTTAAAGAATTAGTTCACCTTATATGTCATTCTAATCTAAATTCGAATTTCCCTAATATTATTTTAAAGATTATATTTTTGAATTTAGAAAAAAATCAATTAAACTTTTACTTTATTTTAGTGACAAGTTCATATAGTTATATAAATTCTGATATTCAAAACAATAAATGTAGATTTTATGTTTTTAACTTTTTTTGAATTATTTGTCTAATTAAAATTTATTGTTGTTTTGTTACAATTCATCATTCTTAAATTTAGTTTATTTTAAACTAATTCTAAATATTAAAATTTAAATTGAAACAGAAGACAAAAGAGGGTTCAATTTCTCTGCATCTAAAAGTCTAAACCAACCCAAAGCAGATTCCTGGTTACCGGTTAAGCCGGTTAAAATTCCTAATAATGTAATTTAATGTAATAAATTAGTGAAACTAAATCTGTCAAAGAAATGATAAAAAGAAAGTAGCACTGGCATTAGAATATCAGAGAAAGAAGGTGAAGTAGAGGAGTGATGTTCAGTTGAGGAAAATGCACTGTTTCTTCACATTGGCTTAACCCCTATCAAGATTGATTAAGCTGTGTTTTAAGGTACCCTCTGTTTCTTTGAGGAGAAGAAATGGAGGCAGGTGGTGGAATGGTAGCTGGATCTCACAAGCGTAATGAGTTGGTTAGGATTCGACATGATTCTGATAGTGGGGTATCATTCTCAAATTCTCTGCTTTATCAATTTTTTTTTGTTCTTGATTCAATACACTTGTTTTAGATCTGATTTTGATGAAATTCTACATCTTATCTGGATTTAGGTGTTCAAGTTGACTCAGATTTCTGATAAAGTTTTGATCTTTTTATCTATTTGTACCTTAATTTAGTTTTCTTTTGGAGCATTTTGGGTTTTGAGTTAAGTCTTCTCGATTCAGTGTTGGGGTTTAGATCTGACCTGGTGATAGTCTGTTGTTGAGATTTGTGATAAAGTTTTGATCTTTTCATCAATTTGGACTTTAAAGTTTTCTATTACTACTTCTTTAAGCATATTAGGGCTTGTAATTTGGTGGTTAAAGTAGAGTAAGTTCTTACACGTAGACTGGGGTTCTCCCATGAATTTAGAAGTTTATTATGTTAATCTTGTTTTAGATTTGATTCCTATATCAGGATTTGAGTACTTTTTGGAATGAAATGGATGTATCAAGATTTGAGCTCTCTATAATTATTAACATTTTGCTTTTTCCCCTTTCATTCACTTTTCAACACCCCCACCTCCCATCTGATGTGGTTGGACATCTGATGCATGATCAAATTAAATTTGGGGCCCAACATTGGGTGAAACGGGGTCTTACTATAATACCATGTGAAAATAGGCGTTGGCTTTACTCACTCCTCCAAAGCTAAGCCCAAAAGGGAGGAGGATTGTCCAAGCCCGATACGAGACCATTCATCTCATTGATCACCAATGTGGAATAACTTTTTAACTCTTCAACATATATATATATATATACCTGATGTTAATTTGTGACGGAAAGTTCTTCAAAAATATATTTTTTTTGCTACTACAAATTTGAGCAGTTTTGCCTCTTGTGTTATCCTAATGTAGTAACTGATGGCTGATTAGGAGAAAAATAAGCATGTTCTATTTTGGGGTTTCATTTTAGATCCGCATATTAATTCCAGAGTATGGATCATGAATATTTCATTGATCTTTCCTTTTATGTTTGGCATAAGAATGTCAATCAAAATTGAAGTCTATATATTTGGTTTAAGGCCTGCATTTCACATTTCGAGCATTCTATCCCTTCTTGGATGAACTGAGATGCAATTCTTCCTAAGCACTTCTATGGACAAATATAAGTTGGTGAAATTTTTCAATGTCAAAAGCAAAAAGATAATCGCTTCTAAACAGACTTGTCTAGTTCATTCACTTTAAGAGCCTTCTTGGAATGGTTGAATCTACTGATTATTAGTTTCCAGTACCCTTCATCCAAATGAGTAATGACTCCTCTGCCAGTAGTTTATTAGACTGAAGCTTGAGTAGGTTTGCATGTATCTATTGGTTCATCTTAATTCTGTTAATTTAAGTGGACATTTTGGTGCAGCCGAAACCCTTGAAGCCTCTCAATAGCCAAATATGCCAAATTTGTGGTGATACTGTTGGTTCGACTGCTAGTGGTGATGTATTCATTGCTTGTAATGAGTGTGCCTTTCCTGTTTGCCGGGCTTGTTATGAGTACGAGCGTAAAGATGGAAATCAATCATGTCCTCAATGCAAGACCAGATACAAGAGGTTCAAGGGTGAGTGAGTTCAATATTTTTTTCTGTTACTTTTTTGGTTCCTTGCGCTTTCATTTTTGCTTCTAAACTGAACTTTATAAACTAAGTCATTGCTTGGTCAATGTATTAGGGAGTCCACGAGTGGATGGAGATGATGACGAGGAAGATGTTGATGATATCGACAATGAGTTCAATTATGCTCAAGGAAACAGCAAGGCCAGACAGCAATGGCAGGGTGATGATGCTGGTCTCTCTTCATCCTCTAGACACGAATCTCAGCAACCGATCCCTCTTCTTACAAATGGCCAGCCAGTGAGTGATACTGTGCTTATGTCGTCATTTTGTGCTTTGGCTGTATTTTTGTTTCATTAAGTTGTAGTTGTAGAACCTCCTGGGAGGTCCTTGATTTGCATCTTTAATTGGGAGTGAAGGGATTTCTGCAGGAAACTCAGTTTTGAATGCTGATAAAAAGTGTGGCTTCAAATGAATTGATTTTTAATGTATTATTAAAATAATCACTTGTTTAGTCAATCAGACATGGTCTTGGGTCCTGTAAGTGTCACATGAAGCAAAAAGTAGCCATCGTTTTAAGTCCTTTTCCTTGCACTAAACTTTACAAAAATCGCTACAAATTTTGATAGTTGACTATCCTGCTTGTCTTTCTGATTCTTTTTGAATAAAAACTTATGGACATCTGACTGTGGGTTTACGTCTGATGGATGAAAATTGAAACAGACCCTGTTTCAATTAGATTGGCTGCGTTCCGTATACTAGTATTATCCACTGGGAGATTTTCCTGCTTTTGTGCTTCGACTTTGAAAAGCAGATTTGGAGCAAATGGTGTTATATATGGTGCATGAACAAAATAGTGTGTTCATTTGATAATTTATTAACCAAATATGATGGATTTTTGGTGAAGTCCTTACCTATTGGCATGATATTACTTTTTGTATTTCTCTGGCAAATGTACTGAGCTCTTCTAAACATTGTTATTTTCTAAAAAAAAAGTTTCTGCTTGTCTTAGGTGTCTGGTGATTTTCCTAGTGCAACAACTGATACACAATCTGTAAGAAGTATGTCAGGACCCTTAGGCCCTGGAGACAAGCATTCATCCCTGTCTTATGTTGATCCAAGACAGCCTGGTACTGGCCTACTTGAATATATTCTTAGTTGGCTGCAATAGTGTATTAAAACACTTTGTTCGTCCTCTAAACTTCTGATAATTTCATGCTTTTGCAGTTCCTGTAAGAATTGTTGACCCCTCAAAGGACTTGAATTCTTATGGGCTTGGAAGTGTTGACTGGAAGGAGAGAGTAGAGGGTTGGAAACTGAAACAGGAGAAAAATCTGGTGCATTCGACAAACAGATATTCTGAAGGGAAAGGCGGGGACATTGAAGGGACAGGGTCGAATGGAGAAGAGCTACAAATGTAAGCATCTTATTGAATAAATGAAAAATATTTAGGGAACATACGATATATTATAGATGACTGGATCAAACTTTTGCTTCTTCCTTTAATAACCCCAGCACTGATATCCATCTCTCTCTCACTGCAAAAATCTTGTAATACTTGGTTTGAGAAGTGAAAAGTTTTTTAAAAAATCCTTTTTAATGTCTTGACACTGTTATGATGTCCACTTCACCATCCCTGCTAAAATTTGTAGTACTTAGTTTGGGAAATGAATTTCCTTTCTATTGTCCTGGAACTATTTCTCTGTTTATTAGTCAATTTTCTTGGTTTTATAATACTGCAAGAAAATTTAATTTAAAACTATGATACTTATTGGTTTTCTCTTGACAGGGCTGACGATGCTCGCCAGCCTATGAGCCGTGTGGTGCCTATTCCTTCATCCCACCTTACCCCATATCGGGTTGTTATCATTTTGCGGTTGATCATCTTGGGATTTTTCATGCAATACCGTCTAACTCATCCAGTGAATGATGCATATCCTCTGTGGCTAGTATCAGTTATTTGTGAGGTTTGGTTTGCCTTGTCCTGGCTCCTCGATCAGTTTCCAAAATGGTCACCAGTTAATCGCGAGACATTCCTTGACAGGCTAGCTTTGAGGTTAGTTGCTATGCTACTCTAGGGAGGAATTATTTGAGTAGTGGAAGGTTTCAAATATTTCACTTCCATTTAGGATAAATACTATGTTTCAAATTCCGGGGTCAAGTTTTCAGTCTTGAAAGTCTTTTCCTCACTTTCTCAGACATGATAGAGAAGGGGAGCCTTCGCAGCTTGCACCTGTTGACATCTTTGTCAGTACAGTGGATCCTTTGAAAGAACCTCCTCTCATTACTGCAAACACAGTGTTGTCCATCCTTGCTGTTGATTATCCTGTGGACAAGGTCTCATGCTATGTGTCAGATGATGGTTCAGCAATGCTAACATTTGAAGCCCTTTCTGAGACTGCAGAGTTTGCAAGGAGATGGGTTCCCTTCTGCAAGAAATTCAGCATTGAGCCTCGGGCCCCTGAATTTTATTTTGCTCAAAAGATAGATTATTTGAAGGACAAGGTTCAGCCTTCTTTTGTGAAAGAGCGCAGGGCAATGAAGGTACAAATGAAACTTTAATAAGCTGAATTTAATGGGAATTTATTGGTATGTAGGTGACTAGGCATCAGGTTTTAGATATAAAACTTCTGTTTGATGGTAGTTGAGTTTTATTCACTAAATGCTCCATTAGTTAAACTCTATTTTTGATAGGATTGTGAAAGGCTGAATGTCTAAGATCCCTTGATAAATCAATGTATACAGGATAAGTAGGTCTGGAGATAACTTTAGCCTGAAAGTTTGTTGGTTACCTTCAGAGTGATTTACATAAATCATTTGATAAGTTCTACTAGTTGTGAAAGTTCAGGCCTCTCTGTTGCTAGGATTTATGCTGATAATACTGCCAGAATCCTTTTTCTCTCTAATAAGCAAACAATTATAATAATCTGATAATTTTGGCATTGCAGAGGGAGTATGAAGAATTTAAAATACGAATCAATGCTCTTGTTGCAAAAGCGCAAAAAATGCCTGAAGAAGGTTGGACAATGCAAGATGGAACAGCTTGGCCTGGAAATAACCCTAGGGATCATCCAGGAATGATCCAGGTATTCTTTATTTATCTAATAATTATGTGAAAGTTGATTCATTGTACATCTTCTCCTCTTTTAGTTACTTACTTCTGATTGGATGTAGGTCTTTTTGGGGCACAGCGGGGGCCTTGATACTGATGGAAATGAACTTCCTCGTCTGGTGTATGTTTCTCGTGAGAAGCGACCAGGTTTTCAACACCACAAGAAAGCTGGAGCTATGAATGCTTTGGTAGGCCACTGATAATTACAATATGAGATCTTCCAATTTTATTGAGCATGCCAGCAAGTTGAATAGCTCTAATTTATATAAACACATTATGGTTGCGATGATGGAGAATGTCTCATAGCATACTTAAATCATACAGCTCTCCTTATGCCATCTGATATTATTATATTGTGTGATGTTCCATTTATTTAAGCTGTACCTTCAATTTTCTGCAGATTCGTGTTTCTGCAGTTCTTACCAATGGAGCATATCTTTTGAATGTCGATTGTGATCACTACTTTAACAACAGCAAAGCACTTAAAGAAGCTATGTGTTTCCTCATGGATCCTGTTCTTGGAAAGAAGACATGCTATGTTCAGTTCCCTCAGCGATTTGATGGCATTGACTTGCACGATCGATATGCTAACCGAAACATTGTGTTCTTTGATGTAAGTCTCACATACACATTCCCCAGACTGTTTATCAACCATCTTTGGTATGTCAGAGTCATGTTTAAGTTGAAGTGCTCATTTCATTATGTTCATGTTTCTCAGATCAACTTGAAAGGGTTGGATGGCCTTCAGGGTCCTATGTATGTGGGAACTGGGTGTTGTTTTAACAGGCAGGCCCTTTACGGGTATGATCCTGTATTAACTGAGGCTGATTTGGAGCCAAACATCATTGTTAAGAGCTGTTGTGGTGGGTCAAGGAAGAAGGGAAGGAGTGGAAACAAGAAATACATTGATAAGAAGAGGGCTGTAAAAAGAACAGAATCCACTGTCCCAATTTTCAATATGGAAGACATTGAAGAAGGCGTAGAAGGTAATGTCCTTAGAAAATCTTGGTTCATCCTCTATGGTGATATTAAGTGTTTTACTTGGATAAGTCAATATCGTCTTCAAGCATCTAACTTCTGATTACAACTAAGATATACTTGGGAAGTATCATACTTTTGACATACTCTTTAATGTTCTTTTCTATCAGATATATGATGGGTTCAGAAGCGAACTGAGAAAACCTTTTGATGATGTTTGAAAAGTTAGTTTAGCTGAATGTGATTATTGAACTCTCAACTCTTCTACTGTTCTGTGTTTATTTGACAAACCGATTTGTTCAGTCCTCCCAACTTCTCAACCTGTCTCATACCTGAGGCTGCTGAATATATGAATACCCTCATCACAGTGTTGTTTGTTGACTGTTTTCTTTGGATTTGCAGGATATGATGAGGAGAAGTCACTGCTTATGTCACAGAGGAGCTTGGAGAAGCGATTTGGTCAATCACCAGTGTTTATTGCTGCCACATTTATGGAACAAGGAGGCATTCCTGCATCCACTAATCCTGCATCTCTTTTGAAAGAAGCAATTCATGTTATTAGCTGTGGCTACGAGGACAAGACTGAATGGGGAAAAGAGGTACACCAATATTGAGTTATATACTGTTATGACTTAGATATCCATTTTGCTTGGCTGTATTGATCTTATTGTGGCACAAAAACCCTTATTAAGCATTTTTGGTTTCCTATCAGATTGGGTGGATATATGGGTCTGTCACTGAAGATATTTTGACTGGGTTTAAGATGCATGCACGAGGATGGTATTCCCTCTATTGCATGCCTCCTCGACCAGCGTTTAAAGGGTCTGCTCCTATCAATCTTTCTGATCGTTTAAACCAGGTGCTCCGGTGGGCTTTGGGTTCTGTTGAAATCCTGTTGAGTAGGCATTGCCCAATATGGTATGGCTACAGTGGCAGATTGATGCTTCTGGAGAGATTAGCATATATTAATACAATCGTCTATCCTCTCACATCTTTACCCTTGCTTGCTTACTGTACGCTTCCTGCCATCTGTCTTCTGACCGGCAAATTTATCATTCCTGAGGTATGTTAATAGTCTCATTCAGATTGCTTTATGCTGTTAAGTTTAAATAGTTGATTGAAACATTGAATACCAACAGAATGATTTCCATGCCATACGTGTCCAATTATAAAAGGCTGGGTATACTAACTTCTCACACTAAAATGATCCCCTGGTGTTGTGAAAAGGGAGCCTGTAAAGAAAAAAAAGAGTTGAAAATAGGAAACAAAGAAGTAAATATTCAAAATGTTTCCTCTACCTTATATTATCCTCCTCTTAGTGCCTGTCAAAATTCTGTTCCGTGTCTTCATGCTGAGAACTATTTTGCTCTTCTGATTTTAGTCTTTTCTTTGGATGAGACTGTTTGTTGTTCACCCCTTGAGATATATGTATATACTCAAGCTTGCCCGTGATTATGGTCTTGATCCCCTTAGCTTGTATATACATCTATGAATAATTCTGAATTTACCTGCAGATAAGCAACTATGCTGGCATGTGGTTCATTCTACTCTTTCTTTCCATTTTCGCAACTGGTATATTGGAGCTTAGGTGGAGTGGTGTGAGTATTGAAGACTGGTGGAGAAATGAACAGTTTTGGGTCATTGGTGGTACATCGGCTCACTTGTTTGCAGTTTTCCAAGGTCTACTGAAAGTGCTTGCTGGGATTGATACCAACTTTACAGTCACATCAAAGGCAAACGATGAGGATGGAGATTTTGCTGAGCTTTATGTGTTCAAATGGACAACTCTCCTTATTCCTCCTACAGCAATCCTTATCGTGAATCTGGTAGGAATTGTGGCAGGTGTTTCGTATGCCATAAACAGTGGATATCAATCATGGGGTCCTCTATTCGGGAAGTTGTTCTTTGCCATTTGGGTCATTGTCCATTTGTACCCTTTCCTCAAAGGTTTGTTGGGACGTCAGAATCGTACTCCTACCATTGTCATTGTCTGGGCTGTTCTCCTTGCATCCATATTCTCATTGCTTTGGGTGCGTATCGACCCCTTCACATCAGACGCGTCAAAGACTGCTGCAAGAGGTCAATGTGGTATCAACTGTTAGTGAGAAGTTTATTTATTTTAAGGTAAGATGTTTGCTTATCCATTCTCATGTTGTATATAAGAAAACTATGCCGGTTCGGTCAAGTCCTGTAGTCATTTTGTACCAATGTTGTAAGTCGGAAGGAGTGTGATGCATGAAAGACATCAAAACTCATGGATTTTTGCCTTTTTGTTGTATACCTTTTGCCCTATCTCACATGTTCATGCAAACACTGTAACTTATGATGTGAAGAATTTTAAATTTAATTTTGTTATCTTATCGTTGGTGCAGAGATAAGTTTGTGAGTTTGAGAATGGAGCTGTTAATGTGTTTTTACTTTGACAAACTTTTCCCATGCAAATGCTTTCATTCATTCAATATGTCCACTAATATGGTACAAAAATGTAAAAGAAGGAATTTGAGAGGCAATTGGAAAATCCTTCCATAATTGAACCTAGGGTCGGTTATTAGTCAAAACAAATCAAATAAAAAATAATGTAAATTTATCGGTTTGGTTATTTTTTGTTTGGTTCGATTATTAAGCATACATAAAAATAAAAGATATAGTTCATTCAATACGTGAAAAAAGTGACAATAATCCATTCAAACAAAAAAATAGTTAGAACGAATGCCATTATAGAGTTTTCGATCATTGAATTTACTGAATAAAACTTTAAAATTCACTATTTTGGCATTAGAAGGAAGAGACAATGACATTTTCAGTTTTATAAAGAATTTCGATAGACACTCACTTATATACATAAAATCAGTAAGAAAATTATTAGACCTTTTTTCTTCTGAGCATTTAACAATTACAATCTAAATTTTGTGTTATTTTTTCGTCAGGACCGCTTTTGCACAACCATTCATGCACAGAATCCTTTTGTTTTAACTTTTCCACTTCCAACTTGGTTGGCAAAAATAAGCTTCTCTGGAGCCCCATTTACCTTCATTTAATTTAATTTAATTGGACGCTTCACAATTTGCTTGAGCATGACACTACCTTATAAGTTTGACATTCCACTTAGGAAAAGCAATGTAATTCATCTAATATACCAATGAAGTGGACGACAAGAATGAATCTAACATATGGAAAGTAGCAGACCAATCATTGACACAGCTTTCACAATCACAAAGCGGCAATGGCAATATCTTACCATCAAACTGCATTTCATTATCTTGATTCAGTAATGAAAAAAGGACTAAAACCAGTATTAGCATTTCTCACCTGACAAACCAGGCTCAATCCAAAACAAAATTTCCAGCGTCTGGAAAATGGAGCAAGATAAATAAAACTCAATCGTATAAAGAGATTTCCTACCCTTTGCCTACTATTCATAGCATATTTCTGAAAGAGCTCCTTTACTTCTCATTTTCTGCCTCAACCAATATCCTCTTGCATGCTTCATAACACATGAAAGATATTCCTGCGGCAGGAACTAACTTCATGCAGCTGGGACCAAGCCCTTTATACATACCCTGAATCCCATCCTGTTCCATTATACTCACAAGAGCATGAATTACATTCTTGTAAACTGCTCTTCCACTAACAGCACCCACCTGCATGTGCTTACGAGCCACCTCTAGAGGAAAGGTTGCAGTGCTAGATATAGCACCAGCTGCTGATCCAATTAGAAGAGTCTCTATGTTTCCAATCTTCTCTTCCTTGAAAATCTTTCTGTAGGCTTTCCGCAATGAATCATAAGCAAAGTAGTTTGTGGCCGCATAGGGAATGACTCCTATAACACTAGGAGTGAGACCTCTATAGAGCTCAGCAGGCCCACCCTCTTTCAATATTTTTACAAATGCATCGAATAAGCCATTGTAAACTCCTCTCTGCAGATCAAAAGGTTGGCCTTCAATCAAACAAGTACAGTTTTCATAAAAAAGTTTAAGAGAAAAACCTTCAAGCTGTCAACAAGAACTTCATTTTTACCTGAATCGTCAACCGAGTCTTCACTAGCTCAAGTGGATATGTCAGTAAGGTAGAGCTGACTCCGGCACAGGCTCCTGCAACTAATGAGGCAGGAATTGGAATTTTGGACTGGTTACCGGGTTTAGATGACAAGTTCTTATTAACAGTATCATACACAAAAAGCTGCATTAAAAAAAATTATATCAGCCATGACAAGCCACTTTTAGTAGTGAAGCATTCTCCCATCCGTAGTTGGAAGCACAACTGTCTGACTCAAAAGGTTAACTCAGCTACTGACAATTTATCCATACATGTCAAGTAACAAACATTAACACAACATGGAATTACCATATAGTTGTATCTACAACAAAATCCAGACAAAGTAACAGAAAGAAACCTGCTAAAAATCATTCAGCTAGCAGGAGCTGATCTTTCAGAACTCTAAATCAATTAACAGAATTGCACCACAGTACTTGTCAACTTCAGTAATTAAGTAACACTAGCTTTCTCCACAAAACAAGCGACACATTGATATTTATGTAGACATTACATCTATGTCATTTGGCTACATAAATAAAGTAAAACCGAGTGTAAGGGTATGTCAAACTAGTTAGACAAGAAAGCAGCAGTGCAGCAGAGGAAATATTAGCAGGTTTCACCACTAAAAATCTATTCAACAGTCACTTACATACTGATTTAAACTTCTAAGGTGGGTAAACAGATGAAAGGCTGCATTGCCTTCATGAAAAAATTGGAAGAGAGCAGGGAAGTTTTGAAGAACAATTTAAACAAAAAAAGTTCTAGTCTCTCATTTCCATTTCCTCTTAAGGGAGTCAAAAATAGTTACTCTGAAGTAAAATCAAGTATTCTGATGCATACATGTCATGCACTGTAAACACTGAAAATTTCACAGGCTAGAAAAGTGGAGAACTGCATCAGAGGAAGAATAAGAGAATTAAACAGATTTTTTGGCTTTGCATCGAGATATTCATGCAACGCTAATCAGTCAAAATGGAAGAAAAACTCATTACAAAAGAAGAGCTTCATCTGTAGTGTTCACCAGACTTGATTGATGATTCACAACCCAAAGGACCAGTAGCATCAAAATATAAGGAAAAAATGAGCAACCATGCCGTTTTTCCTAAACCAACAACCCATCAAAATTAAAATTGCCTCCGTTAAGCAGTTTCACTCCAACAACAACCAAACTACTACTATTACTATGCCTCGATATCTAGATTGTTGGGGTCGGCTATGAGAAATTCTCATTAACCATGTTGCTCAATTTTAGACCTAGCAATCCAATAAATCAGGTTAACTCCAATATACAAAAAAGAAAAAAAATGAGGCTAAACAAGTAATGTCCAAGGCACTAATTGAGATTATTGCATATAATTCTCAGATTGAAAAAACCTTTGCTAACAGTTCCTTACAAGAAGTTATTGCATACATGAAAAGAAAATGAATCAGGTCGGAAAATAATGGGACACAAAACACTTGCTAGATTTCGAGAAAGTTCATTACTAAAGATAAGTGTTGATAGATCCTATCTTGTCTCTTATATTCCTGATCCACTGACCAAAGTGCCAATAGCAACAAAAGTTTAAAATAAGAAAAAGGGAAGTAGCATCCTCAGATGTTTAGTCCTACAATCCCTCGAAACAAAAAGCATGTCTCCATCAACCTAACATTGATAGAGAAACAAGGAACATACATGCACAGAGTAAGGATGAGGTTGAATACTCATCTATTAGGTAAATGCTGCAACAGCTACTAATAAGAGAGGCAGCAAATACAAAGTATTAACATTGAGATTATTGGTGATCTGTTATAGGGGAATTTTTCCATCAACCTAACATTAATAGATGAAACAAGGAACATACATCTACTTTAATTAAAGAGAACAGTCATTTTCTGAATGATGACAGCTTATGTCAGTATTATTATGATTGAAGTCTGAAACAAAATTTCAAACTTACTGAGACTTCAAATCAGCTAAGCAAGGAATTCATACAGTAAAATAGAACAACTTCTAATGAGATAAACCATTTTTATCAATCACAAACATTAGCAGCATTAAAAGGGCCCTAAACTCAATTTTACAAAATACACTTAAATTTTACCTCTACAGCTTTGCTAGGGGCAACTCTAATCACATTAACAAAGTTTCCCCTAAACAATCCAGTCCATCCTTCAGTCTTCATGATACTATTGAACACCTCAGTACTAGAATGTCCACTACTTCCCACCATCAAATGTGTTCTTATTGTCTCCAATGGAGCTACAGCAGTTCTAGATATCGCCCCGGCGATCGCACCACTTATTAACCTCCTTAATGAAGGATTTGAAACCTTAAGCTTAATCTTTAGCCCACCTTTCTTCTTCTCCTCCTTTACAACCCCTTCTTCCTCCCCATTGCCTGCAATCTTAAACCCCTCGGAGAATGATAAATATTTCAAACACAAATCGGAATAAGGTAGCTTAAATCCACCATTTTCATCCCGGGAATCAGAAGGATTAGGTGATGAAACACCAAACCCCATACTTCCCATCTGACCAACTGATGCAAACAATCCACCAGGACAAAAGTTTGAATCTTGGAGACTCCATTGTAGCCCCAAATGAGAAATAGACATACTCCCATCCTTTTTACACTCAAACGCTTGTATATCCCTTCTAGCCATCAATCTAGACTTCCTCACAAGAAACCAAAAATTACCCTTTTCAACGTAGAGCTAGAGAAAACAAGAAAACACTCACAGACAATTTGGGACATTCAAAGAATCGATTTTTACTAAGTGGGTATATGAAAATCCCATTCTTGAGAAGAGGGGTTGTGAGATTATGAGTAAAGATCGAATTTTTGAAGAGATATTGATAATATCTTGGGGGAAGGGAGGCGATATATGCTATGTTTGTTAGGATGGAAAATGAGTAACAGTGGTGACTCTGTTCCTCTCCCTTCCAACCCAGAAAACGAAAGGACGAAAAGATTTGTAGAAACCACACTTACACATATAATAACCCCTCTTTTCCCTATAGGTTTAGGGTTTTTTACACCCATTACACCTCTACTACTTGTAAAATATATATTTTCTTCATATTATTTGTATTTTTTAATAATAATAAAATAAATCTATAATTTAAAGGTAGTGAGCGTATGGATATGTTGCTTAATATTGTGGGTATTTTGTTTTTTTCTGAAAACTTATATAAATATACAACTTAAACGTTACAATCTCTAAAATTTTCTGTCCTTTAAAAAATTATAAAAATTATCTCTCAAATACATCGTTATCTCCTCTTGAATACATTTGTATTCCTCTCGGATATGTCTTCATTCTCTCATATACGTCCCCATTCACATCAAGTAATGTTTGTACTCGAAGCAATGAAAAATTTGGGATTTGTAATTGGAGAAACTTTTGGTATAGGATGTAATTAACCCCTAAATGTATGAGATTTTTGTAAGTAATATCATCTTTTTGAGAAAAGTTCGAAAACAAATCTAAATTTGACACAAATTACTAGTTTCAACTTCTAACTATTAACACCCTTAAAAACACCAATTTACTTGACTTACTAAACTTAAATAACCATCGATCTACTAATATGAGTGAAATACATTCCTTAAATTCTCGTCAAGTTTAGTGGTGTTTCAACACTTTTCTCGATTTTTTATTTATAAATCAATGTTCCACAAGAATTTGAGACCACTAGCTATACCATATGACAAATTGAGTGTGCATCAAAGTTTAGATTTATTTAGCTAGAATGATAAAATAACATTATTCACACTATAATATTTTACTCTTTTTCATGAATATTTTTACCTTTTTAATTTTAATACCTTTTAATTAAAAAAATTATTTTAAAATAAAAAAAATATTATAAACCCTTTAAATTTCTGACCAAAGTTTCTGGCCATTTAACATTACCCTTTTGAAAAAATATATTCATCTTTTTCCCTTGACATTCAATTTTAGGTTTATATATTTACTTCTTATTAGTTAGATTCCATATTATTGTCTACTTCTTCGGTTTACAAAGAAAGACCTATTTTGACTTGAAACGGAATTAAAGAAAAGAAAGAAGACTTTTCAATCTTGTGATTTTAAATTAAAGTTATGTTAAATGTACATTTTCTTTTTAGTTAAAGAATTGTGGTCTTCCATATTTTCTTTTTAGTTTGTTTAAAAAAGAATGACCCCTTTCCTTTTTTATTAACATTTTAACTTTAACTTTCGACGTGGCATGTTTAAGACCACAAGATTAAAAAACATTTTCATACATTTGATATAACTTTAATTTAGAACCACAAGATTAAAAAGTCTTCTTTCTTTTCTTAAACTTCGTTCCAATTTAAACTAGGCCATGTTTTTTGAAACGGAGGGAGTAAAATGTCTTTAATCTTGTGACCTTAAATATGTCACATGGAAAGTTGAAGCTATGTGACTCTACAAAAACGTGTTCAATTTGAATTGAGACTCTATAAGTGTGTTCAGTTCTCAAATATCTCAAACATTTCGCAAATTCATGAAATATTCATATAGAGGCCATAATTCGAGAAATACGCTACTAACGGCCCTCGAATCATGAATAAATCTTATGAGAAAAGAATTAAGAAAAGAACAAAGTTGTATACCCGCATTGTTTATCAATAAAATATTCATGTTTCTTCAGATTTTATTTGTATGAATTATTTATTTTTTAGATGTTTAAAGTTTGTTGCAAACATGATATTTTTTTTGAAACAAACTAAAAAGAAAATAAGATCATTCTTTTTGAAACAGAAGAGCAATTCTTTTACGTGATATTTTTTTTCCAATTAAATCTATTCACCTATATAAATCATTTTAACATGTCCGCGTGACCTACTAAAAGACTAGTATTAAAAGCTTTATTGTTCATTGATGATCAATATAATTCATCATTCAAATATTGTCCAAATTTAAATTCAATTTTTGCTATTGTGATAGGCTAAAACTTATTTCAATAATTCTTATTTTTTGTACTGATTTTCTAAACTTAAAAATTACAAATAAATAAATAAATCAAAAGCAGCAAATTCAAGTCCTTATTTTTTTTTAATTTGGTAATATAATATGTAAATAAATTTTGTACTAAGCTATTTTTTTCATAGAAAAAATATGAACATGATTTTTTTTAGTCGAATGTGATTTTTTCATTAGTTATTGATATTCACTTTGGAGTCCAATTATATTTGAATTTGGGTTGGATGTCGCATATTAAAGAGACTTTCTAACAAAGGCGACCACATATACCGATGAATTCAAACTCAAAATCTCAAGTTAAGAATGAAATAATACTTGCCACTCCACGATTACTTTGATTTTGTTGTGATAATGCGTTGAGCTTTCCCCTTTGTGTCATTAGTACTTTTATTCTTAAAGCCCTTTCTTCATTTGATTATTTTCATTTTTCAAGTTAGTTAGTACTTTATTGATTGAATTTAGATCTTTTCATTTATCATTGAGTTGTAAGTTTGGTTATTTCTCTTGGATGGTCAATTTTGTTCCTTTTATGTATCTATGTTTTAACAAAAATTTAGTTCGAGATATTTTATCAAAGTAATTTTATTATTGATATATTGTAACTTTAAAATTCATTATTACTCTATTGTTTTAGGTAGTTATTTCATAATAAGAGGAAGATGAAAAAAAGTAATAAAATTTTCTTAATTCGCTAAAATAAATGAGTAAAATAAAATAAAAGAATTTAATATATGTATTATTTATGGTATTTGTTAATCCTTGGTAGAATTTTTAGCCAATATATGTACAACTACAGCTTATTCGATAGTTATAATAAATACAATTAATAATGACATTAGCAATGCATAAATTATTAATACACGAATAAATATGATAAAATCAAATAATAAATAAAAGATATTTCTACCATAACTAATCGTAATATAATGAATCCATACTTATTAAAACACCATATTCAATACTATTATTTTTATATAATTGACCAAATGACGTTTTCTGGATTAGTACTACTTTGACCAATATTATGCTGATGTTTATGATAAAGGTGATTCTTTCATTAGTATAAGATTTTTAGTTGATTCACCTACTAAGCGCAGCCTCCATTAATTTAATTAATTATGTGATTAGTGCAATGACATCTGTAAAGTAGCCATGCTAAATGATTAGCCTTTAATAACACTTTAATTTAATACAACTGACAAATTTTAATTTTTATATGCTGTAACACACAAGTACGATAAGCTACGGTGCAAATTATTTGTCTCACTTGGATCGAGTTAAAAACTTTCAACCAAAAAAAAAAAAAGTTTAAAACTAATCTTCTCCCTTTCACCTACCACCAATCTATGCCTTTCACCTAACTTAATTTCATAAGTAGTTAAACAAAGTATGTACAAGAGCATATAAGGGTCCAAGTCCAGTCCCAAAGAGTAAGCAATCTATTTGAGGATCTAATCTTGGAGGTCCCACTTATTGTGTTGCATAGATTTTTGGCCTAATTTAATCTCAATCACTTGGAATCCAATAGATTTCACATAGGATTTGTTTAGAAGGATCTCTGATAATTAGATTTGGTGTAATTTAACTATCTGTCTTGTATGGTAGGTCAGGTTATTACTTGACTAGCAGGTAATTCATGTAATTGGTAGAGGGTAATTACATTTTACAATTCACAGGGAGAGACTGTGAATTATTGAGTACTTGATTACTTTTTTTTTTCTATCTTTATTTCTTTTTTTTTGTTTTATTTTTTTACTTCTACTATTTAAGTTTTTTTTCACTCCCTCCGTCCGGTATTGTGTGTCCTAGTTTCTATATTTAGAGTCAAACTAAAAAAATTTTGAGTAACATTTTAAGATATATTTTTTCATCATATTAATATGTAAAAAATTGCAATTTATAGTACTTTTCATATAGTTTTAGGATATCTAATTTTTTTGTTTAAAATATCGAATTAATGTGATCTAATTTAACTTTGAAAAATAGTCAAATTGACTTTCGAAAAGCCCAACATGACAAACAATACCGTACGGAGTGAGTAATTTTTAACATTCTATTTTTTTTGTTTTTTAATTATATTTCATTTTCTTATTATTCTCAACCTTACTTTACGTGATTCTATGCAATTTTTTTTGCATTATTTATTTCTTTATGTCATGCTTATTTCTCATTAACATGATTTTGTTCGTATTCTAATTTTTAAATTAAAATAGAATTTATTGTTAAGTAAGGTTATAGACTTATGTTTTCTTTTTTTTTTAAAAAAAAAATAAATTATATTCATATACGTTGAAATATGCTATAAGAGTATTTGGTTAAACTTTTTTGTTTTGAATTTGTAACTTATGTTATATTTTCAGTTTAATTTGTTTTAGTAATATTGAATTCACATTGCACGTCATTTTTTAATTAGACTTGATAGATTATCTTTTTGTCAAACATTTATTAATTTATGACATTTTATTTATAGATTAATCTTTTTATCAAACATGCATTTCACGGTGTTCGTAGAAACTTCATACTTCTAGCTTTTATGATCAATTCAATTGAAATATATTAATTTGAAAAAATATAAAACAATTACTTTTCATAATGTAAGTTAAAAATATATGTTTATTAATTAATATATTTTCAAAAATATATATATATCTCAAAAGTTTAATTTAATGTCATTTATAAAGTCTTTTATTTGTCTAGTATAAATTTTAAATAATTAATTTTTATTTTTAAAATTTAATATAATTTTATGATTGCAATTGTGCATCCAAACAGAACATGTGTAATTACATTGTGGCGTTCAAATAGGAAATGTGTAATTACTCTACGACAATCAAACAAGTCAGATTACTAGGCTGGTAATTACTACCCTAGTAATTACACCAATTCCAATTATCAGGGAACTTTCCAAACAGACCCTTAAGGTTTCAATATTTCTTCAAAAATTGTTTGATTTGAATTTCATCGAATTGGTTTCCAAAGTTTTAAAAAATAATTATAAATTTTAATAACAACTTCTAATTTTATTTTTAATGACCTTTCTCATGGTTATAATTGTACAAGATCCAGGGTCGTCTCAACAAATATGTGGGCCTAAAGCCAAAATTTATTGAGAGGTTTTATTTTTTAAGTTTTTGTATGTAAATCGAATAACTATAATATATTCAATTGTAATCGTACAAGTGAAGTCTCAAGAAGGTATGATGTATGAAAATTTTATGAAGTAAGAATGTAACCAATAAAAATCTTCAATAAAAAAAAATTAATATAAAGTTAGACTAATAATATCTAGCTCAAGAATTTAAAAGGTTTATATAATAACATTGAAATAGTTGCGTAGAATTTGATATAATGATTATTAAAATAGTAACAATATGTTGAAGTGCTTAAAATCATAAGGATACACCAAAAAATAAATTTGATCTTTTTATAAATATATAAAATACAATGCAAAAGGTTTGGTGAAATTTAGAATATTTAATAATGAGAGAATACAAATATAAACGAAAATAAAATAGATAAATTTATAAGAATAATAATGCGGGTTCATGATAATCATCAAGATATAAACAAGTCAATAAAATGGGTAGCAATGTAAGAAAGGATGTTACAGTATTAACTAAACACTATTTCATTTCTCCGTTGTTACAATGTTATGTATCTATACACACACACATTTTTCGGCACATACGTTTCACGTGATTACCAATTCAAAAAGTATATGTTATAGTAAATAGTATTTCTTATTTAAGCGAAAGTTTGAATAATAAACTTTCCACAAAAAATATATATATATATATATATATATATATATATATATATATATATATATATATATATATATATATTTTTTTTTTTTTTTTTTTACGCGGACCTATGAAGATGGTCAATAAAAAAATTTATTAGTTAAATGCATATATCTGTTTCAATTTGTTGAGGTTCAATCATGTAATTGACTGTATCTCAATAATATTACCTTATAAACGATATTTGTTGCGTAATTTTCTTGTCATCTAATGAGTGTGTTTGTATGTGTATTTCACGTTAAACTGTTTAGATGTCATATGAACATGTGAAGAGAACAACTACATTTTATTTTTTAGAAATAATTTTTGTATATTAATTTTTATTAAGGTATAACATTATAAATGATATTCTTGTTATTGGCTCTCATATTGACTTCTTAATTGACAGTGTAAATAAATCAAAGCTAGTTATTTGACTGTCCATAGTTAACTGAGAAATGTTTCTTCTTCTTTTTTTTTTACCGAAAAAACTAAAAGCTGAAATTAAATAATATATTCTATGAAATCATATATAAAATCACATGTTTATCTTACACCCAACAAAGATGTTGTTCATATACTTGTAAACAATTTTCAACTTTTTCAATAAAGCATGATTCGTCCAATGAAAAATAACAACATTGTGTTATTACATATATAGGGGCAGTATAATAATATGAAAAATTATTGGTCAAAAGTTAAGATAAAAGAAGTTGAAGATAGAAATAATTAATGTAATAACTATGAGAATTCATACTCTTATAACTAAAGAATTTTAAAGAGAGTGAAAAACATTTGCAATAATTAGTAATAACCAAGAAAATTTATAATATATAACTAAAGAATCAATGTGCAATACTTGTATTTATAATAACTAATTTGAAACATACTTCCTAACATTTTAAAACACATAAGTAACATTGATAAATAAAGTCATTCTTTTGTCTTGAACATCAAAATAATAAATTGTGAGAATTCTCTAACTCTTGAAAGTTTAATAATTTTGAAAAAAATGGTCAAAAGCATATATTTACATCCCAAGAGAAATTGTTAAAAATAAAACAAATGAATTTAGACTAAATCATGTTATCTTCATATATTGAAACATTACATACTAATTATATATTATGCAAATTGATGGTCTTTCGATAGTGTCAATCGAGAAGTTCATCAGGCAACATCTCTAAGGAAAAACACAAGGCAGTTCACTTAAACATTAAAGATCACTATCAAAAGGGGAGGTAAAGACAATAACATTTCGTCAATAATAATGGCGATGTGTTCCTTCACATACTGTTAATAAAGAAGAGAAAAGGTGAACATACAAATGCAACGTAGAGACAACAGAGAAATATTCAAGAGACACCAGAGAAATATTCAGTGAAGGTAAAGGACAAATATGTTTCTTGTAATCCTCAAGTAAACTTTCTCCTTTTTTTCTTAATTCTTCTATTGTTGGTAGAACATTGAAGAATATCATCAAGGGGAGGTAACACCACAATCATGCACTTAGTAAGTTACAAATGGACTACTATTAGCAACAATTTTAATTTTGATATGATAAAATTATTGCAAAAAAAGGCAGCACCAAGCTGTCGTACAACTAATGACACAAGTAATATACCGATAAAAATGTACATTTTCTGTTTTCACCAAAAAGAAATATTTCTTTCCCTTCACAACTCGGCATCACTTACAATCTAATTTAAACTCACTCAACGACAATAAGTCACACGAAATCTTTCGAATGCAAGAAGAAGAAGATTAGAAGATTTAAAAAAACTGTGTTTGGAAAAAATAAGAGGAAGCCCCTATATTTATAGTGAACAAAGGGTGGTATGAACAAGTATTTTATGTGTCTTATCGGAAATGTCATGACCTTTTGAACAGTCACAACTTATTGAAAAAGTCACAATTCTTTGAAAAAATCACAACTCATCGAAAAATCACAACCCTTCAAAAAAAGTGACAACTTATCAGACAAATCACAACTCATCAAAAAAGTAACAACCTAAGTTAGAAATATTATACTAATTTAATATTTATATTAGGAGTCCATGCTTTTTAAGTTAATATATATGAGTGTATATATATATACCCTAAAAATTTGGGCGCAGACAATTATTTTAGTGGCATTATGATCGACAGGATAAGACCACAACACTCTTGTATAGACTTCTGCGAGTTGAGAATTGATGAAAATGAATAAATAAAACAAGTTGAAGAAAAATGACAGGCTTCACTATAGCAAAGGCCGACTTTGCTACAATGAAAAAAGTGAAGAAACTTTATTTCGTGTTTCAAGTTAGTTTTTTTGCCCAGTCTTCGTCATAATTTAATTTTTTTGCGTCTAAAGCATGTACAAGCGTATGTGATCGTACAAGTAATATAGTCTATTTTAGGTGTTTGATGTCAAATTCACAAGGACAAAATTGGTTGGTAAATAACTAACTCAAGTTAAACTATTAAGATGAGTAAGTGCAATTGTAACTTAAATAAAGTTGATTTCTAACATGAAGTAAATACTAAATAGAGAGAACATAAGTAATTGGGCTATAAACAATGAGAGGGGAATTCAGGGTCAAGTTGTACCTCACAGTCATGTATAGCACTAAGTTCATCATTGATTAAGTCACTTATCTTAGTTGTTGATTCACGGGATTGATCATATGATTGTGGCCACCGGTCTGTAACCATTTTAAAAATTGGACACCTAACTTGTAAATTTTCTCTGTTTCTTTGTATTTTTGACATTTAGAGCATTCCTATAGGCAACCCCAAGTTACTTTTAAGTTGTTGCGGTAGACAATTCGGTTATCAAGTTGTTGATTTGATTTTCATGAAAGTTTCTCTATTTTTTAGTTTTAAAAGTTTGAATGGTTGACTTTGGTCAATACTTCAAGTAAAAACGATTTCCGAATGTTATTCTGGTGGTATCATTAACTTTGGATTGTCAATTTTAGTCTAGTCGACCCTTGACTCGGGTGCTGAAACTTTCGGACTCATTTCGATCAATTCTGTGACTTATGAGAAAATAGAGCATTGGGTGTGAGACCCACTATCAAGATGTTTAAGCTTTGAAACAATGGAACCTTTGATCACAAACAACAAAGAACTAGAGCTGGAACAGTGAAGACAATTTGTAAAATGCAAAGCTTGAATGATCTTATGCATTAGTAGAGTATATATATACAGATTACATAGAAGCTTCTAGATGATTACATTTTGAATTTAACTAACTATGCACATTGAAAACATGTAATAACTAACTCCTAACTAATTCTCTAACTAACTTTATAGCTAACTACTGTACAATGCAATGTTAATATTCAATACCCACTCTTTATCAAGATCACCTCCACTAAAAGTTTTGACATCTCTCTTGAGTTTGAAATGTCCAATTTAGTGAGGTAGCATAGTTTGTTGTGTGCACGTGATTATGAACAAATTCAAGCCTCCATCAAGATATTTTGCCAACTTAGAGTTGAGATGGTGCAGACCTTGCTAGTGCACCCAATTTTGTTCTTCGTATTCACACACTTGGAGCCCCGTTCACAGAGGACAATAAAATTAATCTTCGCAAACGCTCGCTTGGTGTTGTATTTGCGACAATCATTTTGTTGATCTTCGTGTTTGTGAAATTTGACCCTCGTGATTGCAATGCAAGCATGCCTAGATAGGTAATATTAAGTACCTTTTAGGATGTGTTTATAGATGTGAGTGATTAGGATTTTGAGAGGTATATTAGTGATTATGCAATTACATGGCCAAGATGAATATGAATTTCATTTACATGTTGTATTTTGAAAAGCGTATTGAATTATATTGTTGTATTATGAAAAGTTTGTTGAATTACTTTCTTGCATTATAGCAAGTGTGTTGAATTATCTTGTTGCATTAGGATAAGTGTATTGAATTGACTTTTTCAATTTTAACAAACATATGATGAATATACAAATGGATTATATTGATAAATGGTTTTGTTCGTTGCTTCATAATTATACATGTTAGTTAAGATCTAGTGATGGTTACAAGAGTAATATTCTCTTAAATTTTTCAAATCAAATCCTTTAATAAATGCTAAGTGGGGTGGACTATCTTATACATGACCAGTTTGCGGGTTGGATAGTGAACATGCTAAGAACTTGTGATGAATGTTTTCATGTGTTAACTATGTTCATGTACTTGTATAATCACAGTGATTATATGTTTGTTACTAATTTTAGTCGATCTATAATGTCTATCAATACATAGTGTTTATTTAGATGCTACTCCTATATTTTCTTTAAGGGCATAGTGTGATCCAGATATATTATCGGACCCCACATTCAGTTGAATTTGCTTTCGGATCTGAGGGTGAATTACTTAACTTCAAACTATGTCATATTTTATTATTTTCTAATGTCTTTTCTTTTAGACATTAATAGACATTAAGATTTCTTATTTATTAGGTATTACTATTTTTTGACTTGTTGATTAGATACTTTCGTACGATTACTTTCAAATTCTGAGATTGTACTTTTACATAATTATTTATTTATTTATTTAAGATATAACAAATTAACTTGTACGGAAGATATATAACCACTTACAATTACTGAAAGTCGTAGAAAAACTTAGAAAAAAACAAGAACAGAGGAAGGTTCCAGACTATTACAAGCTAAGAAAATAAAAGAGAACTCATTCACTGCCTCTCTTTGGTTGTATCTCTTCTACTTATATAGATAGGTATTGTTGGGTTATAGAATCGTTGAACCATGTGATCTGATATCACTTATTGAGTTATGAAGAGGTGATTATGACGTTATGCGGAAGCTTACAATTGCAAATCATAAATAACAAGAAAATGTACTTTTAGTGGCAGAAAATCTCGTTATAGATAGCAAGAAAGTCGCCACTAAAGTTTATCAGTGGCGACATTAGCACTGTGACAAGTACTTCCATTGTTTTTGCGACGATAATAGTGTGTCGCGACTAAATACCCTTATTTGTGGCAACGATTGTAGCCACCAAAAGGTAAAAAAATATGTCACTACAAAATGGGTATTTGGTTGGGTCGCCACTATAGTATGACCTTTATTGGCGAGCTCACTTGCCACAATAACGATTAAACCTTCAGCAACAACTCTTGTCGCTACAAAACCCTTAAGTTTCGTGACAAAATAAATCGCCGAAAATCATTCTACCTTCAGCAACAACTCTTGTCGTTACAACCCTAATTTAGTGGCAACATTGTACTCACTAATACCAATTTTTTCAACAAAAAAAAATTCAATATATATTTATATTAATTCAATTTCATATCTATAGCAAAGCAAACAATATTATTAGAGAGAACAGAAGAAAATACATCACATATGAAATATTTTAAACAGTTGTATCACTAAAAAGCCATTTAAATATACTCCTACTACGTACACAATACGCTATTGTATATTTTATGCACTTACATAAAATTAAAAAAAGCAACATATGTAGTGTCTTGGCATTCCTCCTTAATCACGTCATTTGAGATTGTTTAACATTATTATCTCTGTTATTAAGAAAAAATACGGAATCATTCTCGTAATCTATAATGAGAATAGAAGTAAACGAATCACTTGTCAGCACTCTACATGATCTTATTTATCTTCCACACAACAAATATAAATTACGTAAAATGATACCATTTTATCTTATAAAAGAACATCATATAAGTGACTAAGTGGGTAACAACAACAAAAATATTATCTTAGATAGAGAAGAACACACTTAGATTTACTTAAACTCCCTTTAAGTTAGTGAGTTAACAAAGAGCTCAAAGAAAATTAGTATGCAATAATATTTCATTGTTTTTAAAAAAAGTCACAAATTACAATAACAACTGTTCATATTTGTATAAACTGCATAAAAGTTTTGTTATGCAAGGACACATCTCACATAAATGTACCGTGTACGATATTGGGGAGTGACAGAATAAACAAATTTAAGCAAGATAAATATATTGACACGGAGAAAGTATTATTTATCGTCCACCTAGATACCACCATAGCACAAATAGAGAGTATTTTCTTGTCCAACTAGATATCACCATAAGCCACTCTTTCAAACTTACGTTGTGCAATTCATGATGCAAAGAATTTGACCAAACAGAGTGGAAGAGTGTTACTGGAACAAAAGATTAAACTTTCTACATGTTGCACTTTATTAAGGTAATTGGGAGCATGATCAAATGCAGCAGGACATGCAACTACAACAATTATAAAATTGTATAACCTGCATAAAAAAAGAGGAATAACACAATAAAAGTAAGGCAAAACAGTTTGCAAATTGACAACTAGTTTTAAAACTCTCTAGATTCTCAAAAATTGAAATTCCCAAAAGTTGCATACCACAACTCAAAAGAACTCTAGCAAAAGAATCAACCCCAATGCCACTGAAATCATAAGATAAAATTAGTATAGCTCAAAAGAGTTGAAGTAAATAGACTAAAATTGTGTATTATATAAAATAGGTATATCAAACTTTCAATTGTTTATTCTTTTTCTACTACTCTCTCATTTTCATTCGGAGACCTCAAATCTTAGTATCAAATAGTTTTTTAAAATAGTATATCTTCAATAAATCTCACCGTACTTATATTGCTAATTAATGGACTCTAACCACAAAAGTCTATTTCCAAATAATTGGACTTGCAGCTAAAATAATTGCTTACTCAAGGTGATTCTTATGCTTCAGAGTAAGGAAAATTAGGTTCATTTACATACACAATAAACAAATAAATTTCACCTTCAATATTACTCTCTGTTTGATTTAAGAACTTCAAATACACAGGCTAATAATTGAAATCACATGTCCAACCAACAAAAATCAAGTTTTGAACTAGTCTCAATTCATTTATGGATGAAAAAAGACATACAACTTACCTGAAGACAAACGAGCAGCGGCAATCCAGGAAACCTTTCGATCTTTAATTCTAAATCTCTCACCAGAACATTTAATTAAAAACACTAGATCCCAATAAACAAATATAATCATTTAAGTTATAAACTAATATAATAGGGAAAATGAATAAATATATTCATATTTTGAGTAAATATGTCCCTGAGTGGTTTTGACAAATAATATATCTTGAATTTTTTTTATTCACAAATTTATATTTATCCAAGTAAAAAAAAGATATGATTTTTTATTTTAAAAATACTTTTACTTGACTTAAAAAAATTACCCTAATTATTTTTTGCCGCTTCAAATAAAACTCGATTGAAAGAAAAAATGAATAAATCAATTCCTTTCTATTTAATCATAAACTATATTTGTGTCAGGTCTAAATAACAAATGGATTAAGGTATTTTTAGTTGGATTAGGTTTGTGCGGATAAAAAATGAATGAGCTAAAAGAATTAAGCCCCTTGACATTTTTGAAAATTCTAAAAAATCAGTTTTAGGAAATATTATTGTTAAATAAGTTTGTTGACAAAAAAGGTAAGTTTATATGTCTCATTAGTTAAGACAAAAGGCTATATATATTTTCTGTAAATCTCAAAATTAAGGGGTATATATGAATTATTTTTTTAACGAAAGATATATCCTTTGTAAATCACAAATTTAAGGGGTATATATGCATCACTTTTTTAACGAAAGATATATCCTCTGTAAATCACAAATTTAAGGGGTATATTTGCGCTTTTTCATTATATTAGGTATATCTAAAACATATTTTCAGAAATGATTTTATTATTTTTATAAGTTAAATACGCAAATCAAAAAGTTGAACTTTTTTATTTGATTTACTTTATTATTTTTCAGATTTTATTCTAGATCACTACTTATTTTAAATCCTTAATTATTATTGTGATAAATGAATTTTATTTCAATCAAAATAATATATTGTAATATATTGTTAGTACTCAAAGTGTTTCATTTAATGAATACTTATAATCATTTTATTATATATAATAATATATTTTGTCTATTTAATTAGATTTATATTTATTTATATATATCTATAAAATATTATTAGAAGTTTCAAGTATAATTGGTATGATATTTATGTCTATTTAGATTAGAAATAATTATTAATAAAATTTGAATTTAGAAAGTACGAAAGAATTACTTGTGACATGAAATGTTGCCACAATATATGGAAAATTAGTAACCTTTAGTAGCAACATGCGTATTAGCCGCCTCAGTAAGAAATTTTATTAAAAAATTTAGTGCATATTTGTTGCGTCTAAACATAATCGCCACTAACTATAGAATTTTCAGTAGCAATTTTAAGGCATGCCTTTGAAGATACCGTTTTTTGTGGCAACCTTTACAAATCGCTACAAAAGTCCCAATTTTTGTGTCAACTCTACGTTCGCCACTAAAGGTCGTCACAATAACCATATTTCTTGTAGTGATATGATTGATTAATCAGATAAACAAAAATTTATACTAAAAATCAAAATATTATTATATCAAAACTAATATAAAGAAAAATATTGAAACTGTAGAGAGAATAAATCTTCCATAAACAAAAGTCTTTTAACGACTATATTGTGGATATTATTGTTGTGTGTGTTACAAGAAACAAACCTATATTTATAGAGTCCTAAAACCTTTTCTTACTAGAAAAAGATTAGCTACTCCAAAATCTTTTCCTTATAGAAAACAAGAAACCAAATATGAAGAGAATTATATTTTCCTTTCAGAAAAATAAAAGCAATTATGGTAATCTTTAGTTGCTTCACGCTAAAACTAAAGCTCAATTATGATAAGAAAATTAGGGCAAAACACTAATATATGTTCCCTTTTGGCTGGATATTTAACTTGATCCTTCTTCTTCAACTGTATGATAATCTTTGGTTTTACATAGTCTTCATCACTGCTGCTTGCCATGATTAAAAATAAAGTTCAAAATATATGAGTTAAAAATAATTTAGAAATATTTTATTTTTATTTTCAAAGATGCAACAACAGAAATGTTGAAAATATGATTCAAATCTCTTCTCTACATGTAGCTGGACAAAAATATTCATTCATCAATTTATTGCAAATTGATTTGAAAATGTGTTAAACCTGTCTTCAACCTTGACGAACCTAGGTCATTGAACCATTGAATCTTTGAATCATATGCTCTCATACCACTTGCCTATCTTTAATCTTATTCATATTGAATCATTGAATCATATGCTTTGATGCCACTTATTGAGCCACATGATTGTTGAACCATGTGCTCTGATACCACTTGTTGGGTAATAGGATCGTTAAACCATGTTCTCTGATACCACTTGTTGGGATACAAAGGAGTGAGCATGACATCAAACAGAAGCTTATAATTGCAAATTATATGATTGATAAATGAGATAACAAAAAATTTATACTAAAAATCAAAATATTATTATATCAAAACTAATATAAAGTAAACATTGAAACTGTAGAGAAAAAAAATCTCCCCATAAATAAAAGTCTCTAAACGACTATATTGTGGATGTTATTGTTATGTTGTGTTAGAAGAAACAAACCTACATTTATAGAGTCCTTAGACCTTTTTCTTACTAGAAAATTATTAGCTATTCTAAATCTTTTTCCTACTCCAAAACATTTTCCTAAAAGGAAAGAATAAACCACATATAAAGAGAATTATATTTTCCTTTCAGAAAAAGTAAAAACAATTATGGTAATGCTTTAATTTTTTTCAAGATAAAATTATAACTCAAAAGTGATAAGAAAATTAGAGCAAAACCCTAATAGGTATTAAGCTGGAGAGCTCTTTGCACCACTACTTGCTGGAAAAGGTACTAGCACAGTTGGTCCTTGCTTGGCATTTGGGACCACATATTGGTCCAAGTATTTAGGGGTCTATTTACCCTTGGTGTTGCGGCGCAGTGCTCCTTCGTGGCCTTATAGATCTGTTACATTGCAACACCCATGAAGATGAACCTTATCCTCAAGGTTCAAGTCGGGAACTTTTGGCGGAGAGAATAAGAATCCTCCCAAGTAGAATCCTCAAGAGGTAGCCCCTGCCACTTGATAAAAACTGTAAAACCTGATTGCCCCTCTAGTGATGGTTTGTCTGTATAAAATTGACTCAGGGGAGTACATGAGTGAAGAAGAATGATAAAAGATATCAATAGGAGTTACTTAATGATCAGGTGTATGCAAACATTTTCAAAGAGTTGAAACATGGAAGACGGGGTGAATTTTTGATGAAGATGGAAGGTTCAAATTATACGAGACTTCACCAACTCGTTGAAGCAACTGAAATGGCCCAAAGAATCTTTGACTAAGTTTGGTATGACGTTGGAGGCGGAGAGAGAGTTTTCTATAGGGACGCAAGTGAATAAAGACCCAATCTCCAATTTGAAATGCCACATCCTTACGTCCTTTGTCAGCAATCGTTTCAGGTGTGGTGTTTTCATCCAAAACATATCGAGAAATTGTCGGTGAAGGGAGATCATACACCACCTCAAAAGGAGTGAGCTTAGAGTTGTATTGGTAAGAGGTGTTGTACCAAAACTCTTCCCAAGGAAAAAAAAGGAACTAACTAGTAGGTTTATCGGCTGTAAAGCAGCAAAATTACTTCTCCAAACACTTGTTAAGAGCCTTCGTTTGTCCATCTTATTAAGGGTGATGGGACGAGTTTTTAGCTAATTGAGTCCTATGCAATCTGTTAATTTCAGTCCAAAATTCATACAAAAAATAGGATCACGATCAGATATAATTATAGATGGAAAGCCATAGAGTCATATGTATTCTTGGACAAACACCTATGCATTTTATGACTTGTGAATTTTGGTGGTAAAGCGATAGAATGTTCATACTTTGAATTTTGATCTACAATCACCAATATAACACTGCGGTCATGAGAAGGGGGAAAACTAGTTATAAAGTCCATCGAGATATCCTCAAAAATATAAAACAAGATGGGAAGGGGAAGGAGAAGACCTAGACGACCTAGAACAAGTATCTTTCATTTGTTGACATATCTAACAGGTTAGAACAAACATTTTGACATAATGACGCATCCCCGACCAGTAAAAATTAGAGGAAAAACGATGAAAAGTTCTAGAAATACCTGCATGTCCACCAATTTTTGAAGAATGAAAGTCCTCCAAGAGTAGCTTTTTAAGATCATGATCAGGGGGAATGACCAAGCGGTTTCAAAATAACTGTAAACCTTCATGAAAAGAAAATTATGGCAATGAGGCAGGGTCAGTGCACAAATGATGTTGTAGGTCAAACAACTTTGCATTGTCTTGTTTAGTTGTCTCAATTTGTTGATCAAGGCTTTCTTAGTGACGGCCAAAGTTAAACTAATCATAGTGGGAACCCTTGATAAAACATCAACAGTTGAGGTCAACTTGCCAAGATGATATAATATTTCAATATCAAAACCAATTAACTTGCTGAGGCAGCGTTTCTGTTCATGTGTTTGAATAGCCTCATTAGTGAGAGCTTTCAGTGGTTGTTGATCCGTAATAATGAGAAATTTCTGACCCAACAAATATTGTTGCCTCTTTTGAACAACCTCGATAATACAAAACATTTCTCTTGTGTAGGTGGAGGCTACTTGCATTCGTGGGGATAACTTTTGGTCGAAGAAGGCAATTGAATTTCCTTCTTGACACAAAAACACCAATACCAATACCTGAGGCGTAGTTTCTTGAGAAAATATTTTAGCAAAATTTTGCAACACAAGAACTACAACATAACTCAAAGCCCATTTTTGAGTGATAAAGGCCACAAAAGCAGCATCTGACCATACAAAGAAGTCCTTTTTTCAAAAGGTCTATTAATGGTGAGGCTAGTTGAATATATTTTTTGATATATCGACGATAATATCCAGACCTAAAAATCCACGAACCTCTTCGATAGAATATAGGATAAGCCATGATTTAATAGCATGCATCTTATTTTGGATCAACCTCTAAACCGATGGAGGAGATAATATGCCCCAGATATGCCCAAAGTGACATTGGAATGCTTGACTACTGAAGAATTCTGGCGCAGAAGCTCAAAAACATAATGTAAATGGTCATGCTAAGTCTTACTATAAACGAGGAAAAATTTGCAAAGAAAATGCTTGAATATGAAATTCATGGTAGCTTGAAATGTGGACAAGACGTTAGACAGCCTAAAGAGCATAACAAGGAACTCAAAGTGGCCATCATGGGTGCAAAATGCAGTTTTCTCAATGTCATCTGGATGAACTCGAATTTGATAGTACCCATCCAACAAATTGAGTTTAGAAAAGAAAAAAGCACTGTGGAACTCATCAAATAGTTCCTCCACTGTGTAGGAATGGGAAATCTATCTTTCATTGTAATAAAACTTAAGGCCCTGTAGTCGACGCAAAAGCACCATGTGTCATCTTTTTGACGCACCATCATAACTGGGGATGAATAAGGGCTGAAACTAGGTCGAATCACACCAAATTTGAGCATATCAGAAACCAACTGCTCAATCTCACTCTTTTGAAAATGTGGATAGCAATATGGATGGACATTCACAGGGGTAGATCCAGTGATTAGTGGAATACGGTGATCTTGAAGACGGGAAGGTGGTAAGGTTGTATGAGACACAAACGGGAAGGTGGTAAGGTTGTTGGAGACACAAACACATCTGTATAAGACTCAAGCAATAAAGAACAAAAGGGTGGACATACTCTGAGGTTCTTGCTGGAGACAACAGCTTCAAACGAAACAATCAAGCGATGGAATCTATTTGACTAAAATGTCATAAAGTAGAGGGTTGGACTTATCGCATAGTGGAAGGAGGGTCTCCGGACCTTTCCGCAGAAGTTAATTAGAAGAGGCATTGGGCATAATTTGTCATTATTGGACCCTAAGTCACCAACCAGATCACTCATAAAACCAAGTCATAACCATGTAAATCAATGACAAAAAATTCTGTCAAGAAGGTGTGACCTTGTATAGATATAGAAAGATCGCGGATGACACCTAAACATGTAAGACTATGAATGTTACCCACCAAATAGAAAATTTGGCAAACGATTCAATGGATAATTTAAGAGATTTCGCAACATGGAAAGTGATAAAATTGTGAGTGCTCCCATCATCAAGGAGAAATTGAGCAGTCTGGCCTTCTACATGACAAGTGAAATGAAGAGAAGTGACTGTGGGAGGTTTGCCGACAAATCCATGTTGCTGATAGTATGGAGAGAAGGTTTAGTCGGTGGGGACAAGAAATTAGGATCTTGTGGGGGTGAAGGAAATGTTGGAGATGCAGGTGTGGATTCATTTGGTGGTTCATCTTTAGAGAGGAGAAAAAGTTGTGGTGGAGAAGAACAACAATGACCCTTTTTTCATCGCAATTGAAGCAAAGGTTAAGCTCACGTTTGCGTTGAATTTCTGTTAGGGTGAGTTTTCGAAAAGGAACACGACCAACACCAAGAAGTGAAGTTGCAGGCAACGAATAAGAAGCAGATGAAAGAGGCAAATTGATTTTGGGGCTGAATTTGGACTGAGAAGGTAAAAAAATGGACAATTCCTTAGAGAACTGATTGGGCTGGGTTGGTGGTTTCACATGGCCCAAATGTTTTTGCTCTTATAAAAAGGCAATGCTAATGGCATCATTTAGACTATTGGGTCGAAAGAATAAAACATCACTTTTTTATATTTGGATGCAGCTCATAAATAAAATAATGTTTCATCATCAATGTATTTACATCAGAGGTGCGATAGGCGATTTGTTCGAACTGAGAGAAATAGTCTTGAACAGTGGAAGTCATCTGGAGTTTACCCAAAATGCCCTTAGGTGCCTCCATAGATTTGGTACCAAAATGAACCACCAATGCCTTAGTGAAATGATCCCAACCGATAAGTTGATGATTTTCATGCATCAATTGAAACCAATCTCTAGCAGTACCCTCCAGGTATAAAGAGGCTAAGTTCAAGCGGTTTTCTTCTTAAACGCCATAAGTATCAAAGTATTGATTGGCCTGAAACACCCAACTTTCAGCATGTTGGCCTTCAAATTTTGGTTAGTTGATGGGTGCAGGTTTTTCTTGACGAAAAGGCATAAAAGGGTGTTGCTAGGTAGGTTGTGAAGGAGGAAACTGGTTGAAATTAGGGTTTAGTGGTGGGGAAGAAAGGTGTTGGTAAAAGAAATTTTGAGGTGAGGGAATGGAGAAGGACCAGGGGAAGTAGGGTTAAATCCTTTTTCAGCAGATAGAGGGATCTGAAGTTTAGAAATATGAGAAACAAGATCATAAAGGGTGGTGCTAATAGAATCCAAAGTCTTACGTGAGTAGCAACTTCTTGGAGCTGTTTAACGGCCTCGTCCAATGTCTGCAAATAAGTGTTGTGAGCACCATCACCCATTGGTAGAGGAGGGTCAATGAAATCACCAAATGTAACAGATTAACTTGAATTGAAGATATATAACAACTTACAATTACTGAAAGTTGTAGAAAAGCTTAAAAAAATATAAAAAAATTAAGAACAGAGGGAGGTTCCAGAAAAACTACAAGCTAAGAAAATAAAAGACAATTCATTCACTGTCTCTCTTTAGTTATTTCTCTTCTACTTATATAGATAGGTATTAGGCTGGAGATCTCTTTGCACCACCACTTGCAGGAAAAGGTACTAGCACATGTGGTCCTTGCTAAGCATTTGGGACCACATATTAGTCTAAGTATTTAGGGGGCTGTCGACGTAGTGCTCCTCCGTTGTCTTGCATATTTGTTACATAACACTTAGCCTTTATTTTGTTATGTTTTTTTTATTTTACATAGAACTATTAGATCAATGTATGAACTAGGTCAATAAGTATTGGTTTACTCATTGTGGGGTTAACCTGGGTACCAATCACAATAGTTGAATCGTGATAAGGTTTTATTAGAGCACTAGATTCATCGATCTCATTGTACTAAAACATGTATAATAGAGTATCGTGAAATGTTAATAAGATATTTGTACTTACCTTTGAGAGGCTATCAGATACAGAAAAACTTACTTCTTTCTTTCATATGTGATATTACTTGATTCTAATCTGTGTCTAATGATCCAAATTAATACATGATGCTCTTTCACTCTTTTAAATCATGGATGGTGAGAACATGATGATGTAAGGTTAGGTTCGATTTTCTAGCGCCATTTGTTGTTGTTGTGACTCATAGTAAAGGATGGGCCAAAAGTGCAGCTAGAGGTAAAGGTAAAGTTGTAGTTCAGATCAGTTTAGAGCTCAAGGTGTTGAGTAGGTGTGAGAGAGGTTGGGTGCCTACACCTAGAGAGAATTCTGAGATCGTGACTCAAGAGTTAGATGTACTGGTTCGAGAAGAAGTTGCACCTGATCCAACTTCTACAGAGGTTATATCTTGGTAATGTTGTTGGCTAATTCGATAGGTGATAAGCTAGAGATTTTAACTTATTTGAGGCCTTTTAAATTAAAAAAATAGCACCCTTAATGCCTTTATATGCCCATATCTAATTACTAATTGATTTTTTTGTAGCTATGAAAGCTTAAGGACAAGCAAGAACGAATTCATGCAAAAAGAGACCAAAAATGTAGAAAAAAAATAAAGATGATGCTCGCTGAAGGAACGTGACGACTCAACAAAATTGCCAAACTTCGCTTAAAATGATAGTCTTATACTGAAAATCTTATGGTAGTCAGTGAGAAGAAGGAACAAACAAAGATCCATCAAACTCTATTGAAGAGATAAATTCTACTTGCTGAAATTGATAGTCTCATGCTGAAAATCTTATGGCAGGTCAGTGAGAAGAAGGAACAAACGAAGATCCATCAAACTCTATTGATGAGATGAATTCTACTTGCTGAAATTGATAGTCTTATACTGAAAATCTTATGGTAGGTTGGTGAGAAGAAGGAACAAACGAAGATCCATCAAACTCCATTGACGAGATGAATTCTACTTCGCTGAAAATGATAGTCTTATACTGAAAATCTTATGGCAGGTCGGTGAGAAGAAGAACAAACGAATATCCATCAAACTCTATTGACGAGATGAATTCTACTTGTTGAAAAATATATTCTTATACTGAAAATCTTATAGAAGGTCGGTGAGAAGAAGGAACTAACGAAGATCCATCAAACTCTATTGACGAGATGAATTCTACTTGCTGAAATTGATAGTCTTATACTGAAAATCTTATGGCAGGTCGGTGAGAAGAAGGAACAAACGAAGATCCATCAAACTCTATTGACGAGATGCATTCTACTTGCTGAAATTGATAATCTTATACTGAAAATCTTATGGCATGTCGGTGAGAAGAAGGAACAAACGAAGATCCATCAAACTCTATTGACAAGATGAATTCTACTTCACTGAAAATGATAGTCTTATATTGAAAATCTTATGGCAGGTCGGTGAGAAGAAGGAACAAATGAAGATCCATCAAGCTCTATTGACGAGATGAATTCTACTTGCTGAAATTGACAGTCTTTCTTTTACCCGAAATTGGAAAATATTTATTTTAAGAGATTTTCGACCTTTAGAATCGCCATTTAATTTTTAAAGAAAATTAAGAAAAACTTTTTTTCAACAAGACTTAAACTAGAAAAATCTTTTCGAAAACTCTAAGGGATTGAGGAATTCCTATTAACGTCTTAGGAAGGTTTTGAAAGCACCTAAGACGTTCCGCTTAGTTGCGGGTATCCGACAACTAACTATTTGGCTAATACTTGTTTAAAAATTTGCAAATTTTCTTGAAACTGAACTTCCTAAAATTTAATCTAGGCGAAGCTTACGAGTTCAAAATATTATCGTTTTGAGATTTGGTTCAATTTTAGGTTTGATAAAACAGTATGACGTGCGACGGGGGTTGGAGTTTTTCTAACTCTAAGCTAACGACAACCAAACGAAGGCATATAACCAATATAGTAAAGAGGGAGAGAGAGAGAGAGAGAGAGGGAGAGAGGGGGATTGGGTCCAATTCCGGGTTCTGTCCGCCTTGACCTAAATTTGGACCCACCTGCTTTTTGAGTTTTTAACCCATTTTTGTTTGGGTTTTCGACCCACTTCACCTGTCCTATTCTAAGAAAGTAATAAATAAAAACGACAAGGCTTATGCCAAAATGAATACAATGATGTAATAAAATCAAATTGGATCTCCTAATCTGACTCCTTCGTCCATCTTCAATACTTGAAACCTCGTCTTTTCTCGCCGGAGCCGAGACTCGACCCAATGGAGGACAATGTGAATCCTCATGACTTTCTCTCAAAATTCAAGTTGGAAGAGTTCGTGAAGAACTCAAACAGATTTTTTACATGCCACAAGGATAAAAGAAGATAAGTAATATAATTCGACTTACTAGATACAAGGAGAAAATAAAATTTTATCAATCCACAACAATATACCATTTGAACATAGCAAGAAACAAATTGATACACGATCACCTGAGGAAAACGCACAGAGGCACACTGGCTAACAAGAACATTAAAATTTAAATAAATCTAAGCATATACACTGTATTCAACTATATTAGTATGCTTTCTATGCAGGTCTGCAGAGACAAGGTGAAAGAAATACGCAAAATTCGCCGTTAAAATAAATATAAAGGGGGAAAAATAAAATAAAATAAAGAACGGAGATATTGGCCAATATATTATAATAATAACTAGTCTAACACACTATACTACTCGGCCTTATGAACTTGAAGGACACCAAGCCACAACAGGAAGTGCACACCGATAAAGATAAGTCACTTGAAGGATACAAAAAATTGAAATATGCTTTCAGGGCCGCTTAATACAACCTCAATGCACAATGTTCATAGTGAAACATGCTTGAAGGTGAGTCGAGACATTCTCTAAACTAACAATTTCCTATTTGAATGAATCAATCTCTCAACAAGATATCAAAGTAACTATATTTATCTTGACGATTAAGAAAACACATTGAAAGAAGTTAGAAAAAATAAAATAATAAAACCAGGATGATTCTTACATTCACAAAATCATGCGTATTTTGATAAGGGTCGGGAAGATTACATAAAATTTAATACTGCCTAATAAGGCCAATTCACAGGAAACCCGAACAAGCCAGAACTAATACACCCCCTTCTTTTTTTTTGAGAAAGTTATCATAATTATTGTGACGCTAAACACAAGGGTGGCAAGCAACGGGAAATGAAATCTTTTCATCTAGACATATATTTGAGTCACAGTCTAAGGAAGCTGATAACTCAGCCGAAATAGAAGATATCGATCCCTACGGAAATAAACTAGAAAAAAAACGACAAAACAAGAAACGTGTGGACTGTAGTGTATTCCAACTGAAATAAACAGAGATGCAAGCAAAGAAAAACAAATAAACCGAAGGAATATACCTTCTTCTGAGAGGCGACACCGGGACGAGCAAGCAAAGGGAAAATCTTCACCACCATAAGATTAAGTTGGAGAGAACGGAGGAAGAAGAATCTCGATGGAATCCTCGGTAGCTTTTCCAAACTTCAAAATAAAATTTACCACCAACAACCAAACGAACCAACACGAATTCTAAAACGAAAGAACTCCTTTGTTTCGGAGGGTTTTTCAAACCAAATTCTTCCTGAATGCCCTAGTGACACGTCAAAGGAATTTCTTAACGCCCAGATTTCAATTTCAGAGACTCCAAAAAAAATAATTCCCCCCTTCATGAGAAGGGGAAAGAGACTATTCATAACCGAACATTGGGGTTTTAGATTATGGTGGAAAAAGGGGGTAAAATCGACAAATGAAATTCTTTTCCAAAATTTGAATTTCTCAGAGGATAAGGAGAACCAGCTGGAATTGGTACGAAATCGTACCAATACCAACGGAACATACAAGATAGCCGTCCGATTTTGATGCTATTACGCTAGAATCGCGGAGATGAGGACATCTGGCAGCTAAGGACAAAATAGAGCCACTGGAATCGTACAAGGGTGCAGTCGAAGGCTGGAAGGGGTAGAGAGGCAAATGGAGCGTCATGCCTGGTCGAGTCTGGCTGGTGGAGCGCGTGACTTGATCGCGCTTCCTGGTTTTTTGTAAGGAAGAAGGACGAACTACTCCCAACTTCACGCGCTGTATACGCTCTGAATGCATAGTTGGGTCGGGTTAGAGGGATGCGATTGGGATGAACAAAGAAATTAAACGGGAATGGGTTGCTCTGGTTTTGGGTTTGCTGAAAGCTGTAAATAATGGCCCAAAACCAAAGTGGCCACTGGCCTGTCTGACTAAATTTCAAAATGGGTCGAAATAATATGATTAATTAACAAGCTTCTTAATATTAACGACATAAAATAATTGATGCAACTAAAAAAAAGGTCATTACGTTAATTAGTAAAATTTTTAGAAGGATAACATCTCTAGAGGCAAATTTCGAACAATTAAAAATCTACTAATTGCATGCACAATTATTATAAAAATGGCTGCTTGACTAAAACCAAACAAGCAATAACTTTCAAAACATTTTATTTTCAAAACGTCTAGTTATTTTATACCTTTTAAATCTAGAAGCTCATTAATTAATTTATTAAAGGGGTTAAAATTGGTTGTCAACAACTGTCTTTCGTTTTACTTGGATTGATGCAAGAAATCTGAGGAAAATGAAATTGACCAAACCAATTTTGATCGACCTCATCTTCATATTTTAGGAACGGAATTTTGTTACGGACTCCGTGAATTATGGACGAACTTTGAAGATGGTTTCCTGCATAACTCAGGCTATATGAGAATTCAGGCCACTTGTAGTTCGACTCAATCGGTTGAATAGGAAATCCATTATGCTAGATAACCTTTGGTTTTGGATAAGCGACAAATTAGACGAGTATGAAAAAGTGGCTTGTGACCTCTTACCATGATTGTGGTGCACTTTCACTTAGATTGGAAACTTGCTTCCCGTAAATAAAAAATTTCCGGATGCGGGACTGAAACTTACAAAACTAAAGAAGAACCCACATGCCCTATGATAGGGGTGTGGTTCGATTGTGGTGGAAGTCGTTCCCCTGCTCGTTTCCTAAGAGTTTGATAATTCTTCTTTGGGCTGTGTCCCAGTTCGCTGCTAAGAAAAGTTCCACGTTGTGCTGCGTCCTTTTGACGTCGTCCGCACCTACGGTTTTTGGAGAATTCATCCTTTTGGATGCTTTTGACAAAGACAGAGATAAAAACTCGTCAGCTTAAAAAATGCAATTGGGATGGGAGGCAGTGTCTTTTTATTATGTCGACACTCCATTGTTCTCCTCAATATTCGATGTCAACTCGATCGATCTAACGTAAAGCAAATAAAGCTTATGCCTGGTGTTTGCAATGTAATCTTCAATATACTTTTCATTTGATGTCAAATAAATAAAGGCTTTATCTGTGCATGCCTTCTTGCGGGGCATGAATATCTTTCCGCGATACGTAAATTTCTGCGAGGTATGAAATCCACTCGCAATTCATAACTTTTGGCGAGCAATGCACAAATTTCAATGAGCATGGATTTTTCTCGTGATGCATAAATTTCAGCGAGGTATGAAGTCTTCTCGCGATGTTTAAATTTCAACGAGGTATAAAATCTTTTCATGGCGCATAATTATTGACTCACGATGCATGATTTCCGTGATGCATGATTTTCTGCAATGTATGATTTCTCGCGATGCATGGATTTTTGACTCGCGATGCCTGATTTTCCGCGATGCATGATTTTACGCAATGCATGATTTCCTGTGATGCATGGATTTTCCACGATGCATGATTTTCCGCAATGTATAATTTCCCGCAATGCATGGATTTTTGACTCGCGATGCATGATTTCCCGTGATGCATGATTTTCCGTGATGCATGATTTTTAACTCGCAATGCATGAATATTCATATTGTCTCTGTTGATGATAACGGCAAGACGATCTCTAGATAATATATCGCCTTGATTGACAATAAAATAACCATTCCTTTGGGGTAATGCATTGTCTTGATTGACAATAACTATCTTGTTTGATAGTGCAATGCAAATATCGTTCTTTACGGAAACCGTAAACTCTCCCTTGAGATTTCTGTTTGATTCACCTTTGAATCTGGCTAGACGTTATTTCTAAATTTCATGTTGTTGGCATTTGATTGAAATAAAAAATTCATATTCCCAAGTCTTCGACATAAGTGATATAAAATGCCTTTTGCTTCTAGGGAAACCATTGATTTTGGGATAGTTTTCCCCGTCGGGAGAATTTGCCGATTTCAAAGCAAAGCTATAAACCTGCGTCCACAGAAAAATTGTTAGTTTTAAAGACATACGGATTTGTGTCGATTTCTTCAGTTGTTTGCTACTTGTCTTGATATCTCTGGTTGATTTCCTGATCTCTCGACTCTTGATAGATAATACAAAATATTTTATGCCAAAACAAATGAAACATACAAGGGAATATTTAAGAGAAATAAAACTTGAGAAATAGTATCTTGAAAAGGTCACTGCCAAGTCATGTCATATCAGGCTTAACAAACTTCTTTGAGTCTGACACTTAGAGGTCTATCCGATCATTTGTCGGTGAGTCTTCAGAGTCACTCAAGACTTGTAGGTAAAACCCGTAATGAAATTTTGAGACCATCCTCATAATTTCTGTCCCAAATAGTTGTCTTGCTTATCTTTCGATTGTAATTGAACAGATCGCGGAATTTTTGAGATCTTCTCAAAAATTCTGTCCCAGTTGCAGATCTCAGAATGTCTTTAGTTTGACTTGCTGAGGAGGAACCCTCTTCTGGAGAATTTTTGAGTCCCTCTCAAAATTTCGGTCCCTGTTCTACTGTAAAGAGGAATAGAACTCTTGCGGGAGACATGACCGAACCCTTGTGGCGACTACGTATCCCATTGAGGCAGGAATCAAGTCAAACATAATTACCCTTAAAGGTTTATAAAATAAAAACATTTACAAAGAAAACCAACCGAGGCCGGCATAGGCCGCCTACATATCTCATTCTTGAGAATTCAGGTCGAACGTAGTTCAGATACAAGGAAATACTTAAAGGGGATAAAATGGGGTGATTGAAGCCGACATAGGCCGCCTACATATCTTATTCTTGAGAATTCAAGTCGAACGTAGTTCATTAAAAGAGGGATAAGAATTTAAGCGAAACAAATACAAGCAAACAGAATGATTACAAGTAAATAACATAAATGCAAAATGCAACTTCACACGTAGTATCTCTTGACGGCATCTGAGTTGATAGGTTTGGACCATACAGTGCCATCCATCTCCGACACGACCAAAGTACCTCCAGATAACATTTTGCGAACCATGTAAGGACCTTGCCAGTTCGGTGTGAACTTTCCTTTGTACTCGTTTTGATGAGGGAAAATACGCTTGAGAACCAGCTGACCAACCTCAAAATTTCTGGCTCTTACTCTCTTATAAAAGGCACGAGTCATTCTCTGTCTATACAACTGGCCATGGTAGACGACAACCATTCTCTTCTCATCAATCAAAGTTAGTTGATAAATCCGCTTGCTAACCCATTCAGCATTACTTAATTCAGCTTCTTGGATGATTCTCAATGACGGTGTATCAACTTCTACAGGTATGACTGCCTCTGTTTCATATACTAGCAAGTATGGAGTAGCACCAGCCGATGTTGTGACCGTCGTTGGATAACTCAGTATAGCATATGGAAACATTTCATGCCAACCTCGATGCTTGTCAATCATTTTCCTCAAAATCTTTTTGATATTCTTGTTGGCGGCCTCTACAGCTCCGTCCATTTGGGGGCGATAAGTTGTTGAATTCCGATGAGTGACCTTAAATTGCTCACATATATCTCTCATCAAATGACTGTTGAGATTTGCATCATTATCAGTAATGATGGATTCTGGCACTCCAAATCTGCATATCAGATTGTTGCAAACAAAATCAGCCACCACTTTCTTGGTTACGGACGGAATTGTAAGAGGCTGCTTCCACCCACTTGGTGAAATAATCAATGGCAACCAAGATGAATCTGTGTCCATTGGAAGCAGCTGTCTCTATAGGAACGATGACATCCATTCCCCAAGCTACAAATGGCCAAGGTGAGCTCATAGCATTAAGCTCGTGAGGTGGCACTCGTATCAAATCACCGTGCACTTGACATCTGTGGAATTTTTGCATGAATTTGCTACAGTCATTCTCCATAGTCATCCAGAAGTAACCGGCTCGAAGAATATTTCTTGCCAAAGTGAGCCCATTCATATGTGTGCCACAAACTCCAGCATGTATCTGTTCAATTTCGATGACATCGAAACATCTGAGAAGACCTAAGTCAGGAGTCCTCATATAAGGACTTCTCCACTTAGGAAGAAATTGAGAGCCATACGGTGTATCGACTTCTTCTGATTGGACGTAGAATCTTTGGGGATAAGTCCCAGACTCCAAATACTTCTTTATGTCAAAATACCAAGGCAAACCGTCTGGTTCTGCTTCAACATGAGAACAATGGACTAGATGTTCTTTTAATTTATATCCAGAGAATCAATGTAATCTGTATCTGGATGTTTAATCATCGAAGCGATGGTGGCCAAAGCGTCAGCTGATTCATTCTGTATTCTGGGAGTATGTCTGAACTCGATCTTACGAAACTTTTTGCACAATTTCTGCACATGCTGTACGTAAGGTATATTTTTTGGGTTCTTCACAGCCCATTCTCCTTGAACTTGATGAATCAAAAGGTCTGAATCTCCAATGACCAATAACTCGTAAACATTCATGTCGATGGCCATTTTCAAACCAAGGATAGAAGCTTCGTATTCGGCCATGTTGTTTGTGCAATTAAAATCGGAGCTTAGCTGCCATGGGATAGTGATGACCAAATTTTGACACTAAGACTGCTCCAATACCTTCACCTTGATTATTTGCCGCTCCGTCAAAGAATAATCTCCAACCTTGATACACCTCAGAAATATCCTCACCCACAAATGACACTTCTTCATCGTGAAAATAAGTCTTAAGTGGTTCATATTCTTCATCAACGGGATTTGCTGCAAGATAATCAGCCAAAGCCTCTTCCTTTATTGCCTTCTGAGTCACATACACGATATCAAACTCACTCAACAACATTTGCCATTTAGCTAACTTTCTGGTCAGCATTGCTTTCTAGAAAATATACTTCAATGGATCCATTCAGGAAATGAGATACGTAGTATACGTAGACAAATAATGTCTCAACTTCTGGGCAAGCCACATCAAAGCACAACATGTTTTCTCCAACCAAGTGTAACGAGACTCGTATGGAGTAAACTTCTTACTTATATAATAAATAGCCCTTTCCTTCTTTCCTGTCTTGTCATGTTGACTAAGTACGCATCCGAATGCGTTATCTGAGACAGACAAGTACAACAACAAAGGAATCCCTTCTCGCGGAGGAACCAATACCGGTAGGTTGGAAAAGTAGTTCTTGATAGTATCAAAAGGAGTCTGACACTCCTCAGTCCACTTTGTCAGAGTGTCTTTCTTTAATAATTTGAAAATAGTCTCAAACACCACGGTTGATTTAGCTATGAATCAACCGATATAGTTTAACCTCCCTAAGAAACTCATCACCTCTTTTCTCGTCTTCGGCGGAGGTAACTCTTGAATTGCTTTAATCTTGGAGGGGTCAAGCTCGATACCCCTTCTGTTGACTAAAAATCCCAACAACTTTCCGACTGGAACTCCAAAAGCGCATATGGCGAGATTTAACTTCAAGTTATACCGACGCAAACGATCAAATAATTTCCTTAGATGTATCAAATGATCCAAAGTCTCACGGGATTTAGTTATGACGTCGTCCACGTAAACTTCAATCTCTTTATGAATCATGTTGTGAAAAATAGTTATCATGGCTCTCATGTAAGTGGCACCGGCATTCTTGAGACCGAACGACATCACCCTGTAGTGATGTACACCCCAAGGTGTAATGAAAGCCATTTTTTCCGCGTCTTCTTCATCCATCAAAATCTAGTGATAACCTGCGTAACAATCCACAAATGACTGCATCTCATGTTTGGCACAGTTGTCAATCAAAATATGAATATTCGGCAACGGTAAATTATCCTTCGGACTAACTTTGTTGAGATCTCTATAGTCAACACAAATCCTGATTTTCCCATCTTTCTTGGCGACCAGAACAACGTTGGCCAACCAGGTTAGATATTGTGTTATTTCCACCAATCGAGACTCTATTTGCTTGGTGATTTCTTCCTTAATCTTCAAATTCAGTTCACGCTTGAATTTCTGAGTTTTTTGCTTCACCAGCTCAAACCCTGGGTTGATCGGTAGCTTATGAGATACGACATCGGTACTCAACCCTTGCATGTCACCGACTTCCCAAACAAACACATCACTGTATTCGGCAAGCAAATGAACTAGGACCTCTTTCTGAGCTTCAATTAGGTGGGTGGTGATCTTAACCTCTTTAATACATTCCGAATCTCCCAAATTCACTGTTTCCGTTTCCTCTAGCTTTGGTTTATGCTGATTCTCGAACTGTCAAAATTCCTAGGCGACATAATCTGGTTCCCCACTTTCTTCTTCATAATCATAAGCCTTGTCGTCACCTACCTCATTTTTTTCATTTAGCTCGTGACATGACATGACATTGTCAGGTCTGTAACTTATGTTATTGTAATCATAAACATACAAAATTAGGAAAGCAAGGCATAACAAACAACTAAATAAACAAAGTTAAAAATGAGGAGGCTTTCAGTTAAAATAAAAATGCAAACTTTGGCCATGGCATGGGCCATGATGCCTTTTTGAAAATCACAACGGCAATTCGAAAATTGAATAGTTAAGAAAAATGCAGAAATGGTGGGTCTCGAGCCTCCTCCGGACAACCACCGATTTTAGTGTGCATAAAATAACTCCTTTTTGCCGAAGAGTTTGGGACATCAAGATCGGCGTGGAGGTCCAGTTCTGCAGCGCCTCCCCTGGTTCAACATCGCGAATACCAGCTAACTCGACCTCCTCCTCGACAACAACATCGATCTCCTCGAAGAGGTCACAGATTCCTTCCCTAAAGTCTTCAGGCTCGGCATAATCCCGGATTGGAAAGGATTGATACAGATGCGGGATATGCTTTTCCAACTCTTGATTCTTTTTCTTCTTCATCTTCACGTCGTCATCTGTGGGGATGTACCCCAAACCATATCTGGATCCTTTAATAAGGATCGGAACAGAATCAATAATTCCTTGGGAATCTCTTCCCAATCCGAAACCTGGATCAAAACCGTTCGAGAGCATCACAGTGGCTATCATCTTGTATACAACTGGCATGGGAGTCTGTGGGGACAAATCTTCATTGGTGGCATTCACCAGCTCCACCGTGTAAAGTCTGTACCTCGTGGTATCTCATCAATGATCGGCACCTGCCTGCCGAGTGACTCCCCTCGCCGTGAATAACTAACTCTTTATTCTTCCATACAAGCTTCATTATTTGATGGAGAGTAGAGGGGACGACTCCATCCATATGGATAAATGGTCTTCCCAAAAGAAGGTTGTAACTGGTATCTATGTCCAATACTTGGAATTGTGCGTTGTGTTAGGTTTTATTTGCCCTGATTTCTTACCATAAATAGGTTTTCCTTTTAGGGAAAAGATTTTGAATTGACTAAATCTTTTTCTGGTAGGAAAAAGTTTAGGATTCTATAAATAGAGGAATGTTCCTTCTAACTTAATCAGCATTCACAATGTAGTCTCAAGGGCTTTGAGAGTTTTGGTTAGAGGGAGAATTTGTGGGTCACAAGCTTGATACGTTATCACTTGTGTGAACCTCCCATGTATTCCGAGTGAATTGGTTGAGGTTGTTTCTCTCTGTATTTTGTACTCTCATATATATAGTGTATTGCTCATCTCCTTTGTCGACGTAGGTCGATTGACCGAACCACGTTAAATCTTTGTGTCTTTTGGTATATTTCTTGTTGTCTTCTTACTCGTGGTCTTTTAGGTTTGCTTTGCTAGCTTCCGCGTTTACACCTGCTTATTTCCGATCCTAACAAGTGGTATCAGAGCCATTTTCAATGATGAAGTCAGGTTCAATGGTGCGATAATCGATTATTGAACCAGGTTAGAAAGAGGTGTTCATCTTGGCGGGTGTAGTTCTAGCCACAATCTTTTTGACAGTTATAAAGATTTTGTCTAAGAAATTGTTTCAGAGAGGTTCTCTATGTTAAAACATAAATTTTGCAAAGGAGATTATGGAGAGGAGAAGCAATTTGTTAAAGATTAAGTAAAGAAGGTGGAAAAATTTATTTTGTCAGAAATTCAGGCCAAGGGGGAGATTTGTTAGGTTTTATTTGCCCTAAATTTATTACCATAAATAGGTTTTCCTTTTAGGAAAAGGTTTTGGATTGACTAATCCTTTTCTTGTAGGAAAATGTTTTGGATTGACTAATCATTTTCTTGTAGGAAAAGGTTTAGGACTCTATAAATAGATGCATGTTCCTTCTAACTTAATCAGCATTCACAATGTAGTCTTAAGGGCTTTGAGAGTTTTGGTTAGAGGGAGAACTTGTGGGTCACAAGCATGATAAGTTATCACTTGTGTGAACCTCCCATGTATTCCGAGTGAATTGGTTGAGGTTGTTTCCCTCTGTATTTTGTACTCTCTTATTTATAGTGGATTGCTCATCTCCTTTTTGGACGTAGGTCGATTGACTGAACCACGTTATATCTTTGTGTCTTTTGGTATATTTCTTGTTGTCTTCTTACTCATGGTCTTTCAAGGTTTGCTTTGCTAGATTCCGCATTTACACCTGCTTATTTCCGATCCTAACACGTTGAACTCTGGCGGGCCCATTTGAAGGGTCAAATTTACTGCCCCTAATGTGTCTCTTTGAACCCCATCAAACGCTCTCACGTTAACCTGGTTCTGCTCCAATTTCCCAAGGTCAAACCTCATCTGCCTCAATGTCGATAGTGGGCATATATTCAAACTAGATCCGTCATCTACTAAAATATGGTTGACAACCTTTTTACGGCATATCACGGTAATGTGCAGCGCTGTGTTGTGTGATATTCCTTCGACTGGCAACTCATCGTCACAAAAGCTGATCCGGTGCCCCCGAATAACTTGATGAATCATGGCAGCCACGTTATCACTACTTGTACCTGATGGTACGTATGTATCATCGAGAGCTTTCATTAAGGCCTGTATGTGGGACTGAGAGCTCATCATCAGGGCCCAAACAGAGATCTGAGCCAGAGTCTTCTCTAAATGTTTGATGATGGAATAGTCCTTCAGTTGCATCCTTCTCCAGAAGTCTTCTGCTTCACCTTCGCTTATTGGCCTCTTAGCATGGTCCTTCTTCTGTCCTCCGAGAGAAATCTCATCAGGAGTGTAGTACCTTCCGGACCTGGTCATGCCTTGGGCCGCAGCAGTTTTAATGACAAATTTGGGCTTGACGAGAGTTTCTGATGGCACCAAGGCAACAGTTTTTGTAGGTGTCAGAATAACAAACTCTCTCCTTTAATTGACGCTTAAATAAGAGACAGCCCTTTCCAAGTCCTTATGCATAATGGGAGTAATCATCTTTGTTCCACACCCGTCTTCATCCGTTTCAATCATATTAATGTTGCCACCTTCATGATTCGACAACGGGTTTGTATTGACATTTGGCGTCGCCGGTTGGAGAGAAACTATCTCTTGAGGTTGATACAATCTTCCATATCATGTCCAACGCTGTTGGAATGATAAGCTCATCTCTGATCTGTCTTGTAGAACTTCGAATTGACATCCACGGGCTTGGCCCCCACAGGGTGGATGTCCAGCCGCGGCTAGTCTCTCAAATAGTTTGGTCCGGCTTTCAGCAAGTGCAGTAAAGTTCCTTGAAGGCCTTTTTTCAAATCTGGGCCGGGAAGGGTCATAACCACTTTGCTCAGGGGGAGGCACCTGCTAATAATTTCGGGTATTCGGAGGAGGAACTTGGCTTCTAGGATATGAGTTTGTTTGATAATTTGGCAATGGAGCTTTGTAATTCGGGAGGGGGTTCTGATATAATGGATCTTGAACTTGATAAATGGGAGAGGGCACTCGATAGCTCGACTGTACATTTGCACAGTTGGGAGCAATATTCTGATAAGGGGATGGAATTGGTAAGATTGAGTGTAATTTGGGTATATGGGAGAATATTTTGGAGATTTGGGGGTGGACTTTGGTACGACAAAATTTGAGCATTTGGATAGGTGGGGGTAGTATTATGGTTGTTGGGATGATTGGATTGCGGGTAGTGAGCTTGGTGAGACTTTGGGGAAGGCCTGGAACGATCTTGGAAATGCGACGAGTTTCTAGGGTTTTTTCTTCTTCCATAGGAGACAGCGACAACTTCTTCTCTCTTCTTCCTCATCAATCCTGAAGATCCGGGTGATGCGGATACACGGGCTATCTTCCCCGATTTCAAACCATCTTCGATAGTCTCACCGATTTTAACTATCTCGGCGAATTTTGCTCCAACGAGCAACATGATTCTGTTGTAGTATTCTGGCTCCTGCACCCGCACAAACACTTCCACAATCTCTTTATCATCGATGGGCGGACTTACCCTTGCTGCCTCCTTCCTCCATCTATAGGCAAACTCCCTATAGCTTTCAGCTGGTTTCTGCTTCAGCTTCTCTAGAGAATACCGATCGGGAACTATTTCGACATTGTATGCAAATCGGTCAATGAAGTCTTTGGCCATCGCTTTCCAACTGGGCCACTGCCTGGTTTCGTGTGAAGTGAACCACTCGAGGGCCTCCCCACATAGACTTTGGCTGAAAAGCCGCATCAACAAGGCCTCATCCCATCCAACTCCCACGAGCTGGTCACAATATGCTCTTAGATGAGCCATGGGGTTGCCTACTCCTCCAAAGGTGTGAAACTTCAAAATTTTGAACCCTTCGGGAAGGTTCATATCTGGGTGGCTGCACAACTCTTCGTAATTGAGTCCAACGACATCTGAGATGCGTTGTAGCTCTTTCATAGCCCTTTTTATTTCCTCTTTTATATCAATCTTCGCATCCTTCTTTGCCTTCCATTCTCTTTCCTGTTCTTCATAGTGATCCAAATCAGAACCGTGCACATCGTGCTCGGGAGGAACGGGAACTTGGAAGGTGGCTCTTTTTGGGAGGGGTGGAGCTATAGAGGGACTTGGAACGTTTTGGGCGGTCTGGTAGTTCTTTGGGTAAGCCTGAGGATTGGCGTTCTGATTTAAATGGTGCTGAGGTGTTTGGGGATTGAAGGCAGTTTGATTTTGGTTTTGATTCTGTGGCAGTGGGTCGGTTTGAGTATTCTGAGGATAGGGTGGCATTTGAGGGTGGCTATTTGGGAGAGGTGATGGAGTTTGGTAAGATACAGAAGCATATTGGGGTTTTTGGGTCGTTATATCTATAACAGACGAATTATGCACAGGTGTAGAAGGCTGATTCTGAGTTGGATCCGTGTTTGATGTAGTGAAGTAGATCGGAGGTCTTCCATCAGCAATATTAGGACCAAATCCAGGTGGAGGCGTATCTTGTCTCCGTTGCATTTCAACTCTCATTTCGGCAACCTGTTGCAGTAGCTGCATGATTAGTTCGTTCTGTTCCGCTACGGTGGGCTGAGCCACCACAGCGTCGGTAAGACTCACTTCGTCGTTGTTGTCTCCCATAACTGTCTTTCCTTTGTTTGAATTTTGTCTAGGGAAGGAATCTGCAGGACCTTTCGATTTGGTGAAGTAAGGATGATCTGCCAGCTTTTGATCGACACAGATCAGTTTCAAAGTACCTGAGAAGTGAAACAACTCAAAGGCAGATTTGTCAGTGCAGATTCAGAGTACAAAATGCATAATATCACACAAAGAGCAGATAAACACACAACTTGCTTTGTTTAAGGATATATTTAACCCACGAGTGAGGACGGGAACACAATTTTTAACAAACAGGAATTTGCTTGTTTTAGTTTGACACTGTCTCGGAAAGGCTAAATCACATTGAGCTACAATCTTCTTGCAGCTGCTTCTTGATGTTTGTTGAACTGATCTTCGTATCTTTTCGTAACATGAAGGGGAGAATGAAAATTTTTAAGGATAGGGGCCAGGCCGGGAGAGGCTGCCTAGGTATCTCACAAGGAGAATTCAGACCCAACGTAGTTCAAGTTCAGGATAAAATATTTTCATTCATTCTTTCATTACGGTTACAAGGAAATTGAAAGACAATAACAGAATTCTCAAAGGATAACATGACGATGACACATAAGTCATTTCACTTCTTGTTGCAGCATCACTCTCTTCCTTTCAGACGACCCGGAAATGGAGGCTTGTAGACGATTTCCTCACCGTCATCCTCCTCATTCAATTCAGAGTGAGTGTCGTCGAAACCACTATTGGCTTCTCCTTGTTCACAGGCGGTGTTTTCGGTCCATCGGGTTGCTATGGACTGTCAGTTCCTTATCAAGTAACACACTTTTAGCTAACAGAGCGGCGGTCTCCACATCTATCCTTGCCTCTCTCGCTTTTCTTTCGTGCACTTTCAGACGAAGCATGTCCAACTTCCCTCTCAAGCTTTCGGTCTCCATCTCAACCTCTTTTTTTCTTTTTATCTGCGATGCCAGATCCTTATCCAATGTCACGGCTTCAGCTTCATAAATTGTTGTGGCCATGTCGACTCTGAGCCCTTCTTCCTTGGCTTCTTGAATTTCCCGAGAGATCCTTTTGATCTTTCTCTGCAGTTCCTCTTCAGTAAGTTCCATCTGGATGTTCTTGCCCTTGTCCATAACGGTAATTTTGCCTTTCCTGAGACAATGGAACAGTGTTTCAGGATTTGTGGTATAGGGGGAGGTCTTTTGAGTGAGAATCTTACGACTTAAAAACTTTGGTCGGACATTTTGTAACAGTGGCTTCTGTATATTTTTTTGGAAATTTCTGGATAGGAGTGGGTTTACGATATCCTCATTCATAGCAACATAATACATAAGCAGTTAAACACACGTATATCGCGTCCTAAAACATACAAGGGGGCCCTTTTGTGCCAAGGGTAGGCCTAGAGCATTCGAATGATGTACGTGTGAATTTGAACCAAATAAACAATTCCTCCCAAAACAAAATTTACTATGAATAATAATGTTCACAAAGGGGAAACAAATATTAAAGACAAACCCACGCAGGGGCCATTCGAAAGTTCAATAAAGGCAGGCCCACGCAGGGGCTAAAATAATGTAAATACATATAAAAACCCACGTAGGGGTGAGTTCCACTATGCCGCTCCAGATGACCCTGCTCCGTCGCCGTCTCTCTGAGACTTGTGTTGATGAAACATATATCTCAGCATCAGCAAGAAATCTTCACCCAGGCGTCCTTTGTCGTCCAAGATTTCGTATCGCATCCTCTCGATTTTTTCCTTGATCCAGTTATCAAAATCATCATAACCACGTCTCAGTCTTTCAACCTCTTGAGTCACCCTCTCAAGAAATTCTTGATTCTCGACAAACTTAGCGTACACCTCCTTGGCGTCTTCCTTTATCTCTTGTAGCTCGGCCACTGCTTTGGCTTCTCTATCCTTTACATTGTAAAATCTACGCGGAGTTTGAAAGGAGAAGTTTTGTATTGTACTTCAACCATTCTTTGTAACCCTTATCATACCCATCATTAAATCTGCCAGGGGCGATGGTATCTTTATCCATACGCTTGGCGCCTTTCCATTCTCTAAACATTTCAGACGCGTCGTGCACTCTATCATCTCCAATATCGTACACATAAGTGCCATAGTGCGCTTTTCTGGGTACAATTTGTCTCCTTCCGAACTGTCGCAAGACTCGAAATGGTGCATAAGGGCGAATTCCCCGAATGCCTGGTAGAGGAAGCACAACCTGTCTGCGTCTCTCCACGATGACTTCTTTAGATATAAAATAGTCGAGCATCCATTGGAGGTCTTCTTCTCTCAATTAGGAGAAAATTTGAGCCCGTCTCCCCCTTGTTCTCCGATTGTTCATATTTGCCCAGTACAACAGGTCATTTAAATCTTTAAGGGTATTCTTGTTGTCGAGAGTATGCAGCTCCCGAGTTCCAGCACCCTTTGCTAAATGGCTGAGGATCCACCACTGAAGGAGTAGGTTGCACCCTTGTAAGTATCGATGTCCCTCTTTACACTTTCCCAAGGCTCGATACATGTTGGACAGGATGACCGGAGCTATAGGGTAGTATTTTGTTGTCCCTTGTTTCTCATACCCTTTGAACAAGGTGTGCACGAGTGTTATAACTCGGGTATTGATACTCAAACGTTGACCATGGGGAAAGACCATTGTTCCCAATAACGCCACAGCAAATGCTAGAGGACGAATCTCGTTCCATTCTCTATAGGAAATCTTGAACTCTCGGTTATAAGTGGCGTAGAAGCTTGCATGTCCAAATCGGATATAAAGGTCCCTGAATTCTATGTGGGATTCTTGGCACCAGTAGTCAAAATCCTTTCTCAACCCAAACCAGTCCGCAATATCATCTACGGAAGGCTTATTGGGGATGAAGATGTCTTCTTGTTTTCTTGCTTTTCTTTCTATCCGGGTGCCTACGGTGTCTATACAGTCTCTTATTTCCTCCATATCGGGGTAATTTCGGCGGTTCCAAACCAAAACACCATCCTCTGGCTATCCCAATATCCCGTAAGCACCTCAACCAGTTCCGGCCAACCATTCAGGTGTATCAGTTTTGTTAATGCACCTACGTATTTGTTGAGGGTTCTTCTATGATCCCCATCCAAATTATCGTACCACATCGTGAGTTGATGTGGCGCTGATACGACCATGTCAAACTTTGGGAAATGATCCCTATCTGCAAAATAGAAACCAATTAGATTTTCCCCACCCCCAAATTGGTTTTCACACGTACATCATTCAAATGTCAAATAATATGATATGTCATGAGGTCGAAGACTTTAGACACGATTTTGTTGATTTTCTACTAAATGGACTTAATACACCTTGGGTATTAAGCCGTCTTAGTCTAATGCTTAATTTGGTTTTGGTTTCGCTTTATCTTAGGTTTACTAAAATAGTTTTCAAATTGACGGTTACCCGAGTCGGACAATATCGAGGTGAAGCTACCAAACAACAGCGGATGACCGCATTCCAACTATTTGTTTGATACTTCCAAATGAATTCTTGTGTATTTCTGAAGAAAGTCGTGGAAAGCCACATAAGTTTCGTTTTCCTAATGCATACTACTTGCCGTTTGGCGGAAATATGCCATGAAATGCGACAGTTTCAAAACTAAAGTAACTAACAAATAAACAATTTATCACAAATAGCCAAATAACGTCAGTTTTATGGTTAGAATCCTCCAAAATTCCCCAGCAGAGTGGCCATTTTTGTTTTATCCGAAATCGAAAAATATTTATTTTAAGAAATTTTCGACCTTTAGAGTTGCCACTTAATTTTTTAAGAAAATTAAGAAAAACTTGTTTTCAACAAGACTTAAACAAGTTTAATCTTTTTGAAAACTCTAAGGGGTTCGGGAATTCCTATTAACGTCTTAGGAAGGTTTTGAAAGCACCTAAGACGTTCCTCTTAGTTGCGGCTATCCGACAACTAACTATTTGGCTAATACTTGTTTAAAAATTTGCAAATTTGCTTGAAAATGAACTTCCCTAAATTTAATCAAGGCGAAGCTTACGAGTTCGAAATATTATCGTTTTGAGATTTGGTTCAATTTTAGGTTTGATAAAACAGTATGGCGTTCGACGGGGGTTGGATTGTTTCTAACTCTAAGCTAACGACAACCAAACGAAGGCATATAAACAATATAGTAAAGAGGGAGAGAGAGAGAGAGGGAGATAGAGAGATTGGATCCAATTCCGGGTTCTGTCCGCCTTGATCGAAATTTGGACCCACCTGCTTTTTGGGTTTTTAACCCATTTTTGTTTGGGTTTTCGACCCACTTCACCTGTCCTATTCTAAGCAAGTAATAAATAAAAACGACAAGACTTATGCCAAAATGAATACAATGATGTAATAAAATCGAATTGGATCTCCTAATCTGACTTCTTCGGCCATCTTCAATACTTGAAACCTCGGCTTTTCTCGCCGGCGACGAGACTCGACCCAATGGAGGACAATGTGAATCCTCATGGCTTTCTCTCAAAATTCAAGTTGGAAGAGTTCGTGAAGAACTCAAACAAATTTTTTACATGCCACAAGGACAAAAGAAGATAAGTAATATAATTTGACTTACTAGATACAAAGAGAAAAGAGAATTTTATCAATCCACAAAAATATACCATTTGAACATAGCAAGAGACAAATTAATACACGATCCTCTGAGGAAAAACGCACAGAGGCACGCTAGCTAACGAGAACATTAAAATTTAAATAAATCTAAGCATATACACTGTATTCAACTATATTAGTATGCTTTCTATGCAGGTCTGCAGAGACAAGGTGAAAGAAATACGCAAAATTCGCCGTTAAAATAAATATAAAGGGGGAAAATAAAATAAATAAAGAACGGAGATATTGGCCAATATATTATAATAATAACTAGTCTCACACACTATACTACTCGGCCTTATGAACTTGAAGGACACCAAGAAACAACAGGAAGTGCACACCAATACAGATAAGTCACTTGAAGGATAAAAAAAATCGAAATATGCTGTCAGGGCCGCTTAATACAACCTCAATGCACAATGTTCATTGTGAAACATGCTTGAAGGTGAGTCGAGACATTCTCTAAACTAACAATTTCCTATTTGAATGAATCAATCTCTCAACAAGATATCAAAGTAACTATATTTATCTTAATGATTATGAAAACACATTGAAAGAATTTAGAAAAAATAAAATAATAAAACCAGGATGATTCTTACATTCACAAAATCATGCGTATTTTGATAAGGGTCAGAAAGCTTACATAAAATTTAATACAGCCTAATAAGACAAATTCACAGGAAACCCGAACAAGTCAGAACTAATACCCCCCCCCCCCTCGTTTTTTTTTGCGAAAGTTATCATAATTATTGTGACGCTAAACACAAGGGTGGCAAGCAACGGGAAATGAAATCTTTACATCTAGATATATATTTGAGTCACAGTCAGGAAGGAATCTGACAACTTAACCAAAATAGAAGACATCAATCCCTACAGAAATAAACTAGAAAAGCAACGACAAAATAAGAAATATGTGGACTGTAGTGTATTCCAACTGAAATAAATAGAGATGCAAGCAAAGAAAAATAAATAAACCGAAGGAATATACCTTCTTTTGAGCGGCGACACCGTGACGAGCAAGCAAAGGGAAAATCTTCACCACCGTAAGATTAAGTTGGAGCGAACAGAGGACGAAGAATCTGGATGGAATCCTCGATAGCTTTTCCTCCAAACTTCAAAAGAAAATTTGCCACCAACAACCAAACGGACCAACACGAATTCTAAAACGAACGAACTCTTCTGTTTCGAAAGGTTTTTCAAAACCAAATTCTTCCTGAATGCCCTAGTGACACGTCAAAAGGAATTTCTTAATGCCCAGATTTCAATTTCTGAAACTCCAAAAAAAATAATTCCCCCCTTCATGAGAAGGGGAAAGAGACTATTTATACCCGAACATTGGGGTTTAAGAGGTGGGAAAAGGGGGTAAAATCGACAAATGAAGTTCTTTTACAAAATTTGAATTTCTTAGAGGATAAGGAGAACCAGCTGGAATTGGTACGAAATCGTACCAATTCCAACGGAACATACAAGACAGTCGTCCGATCTTGATGCTATTAAGCGAGTATCGCGGAGATGATGACCTCTGGCCGCTAAGGACGAAATAGAGCCGCTGGAATCGTACAAGGGTGCAATCGAAGGCATGAAGGGGTAGAGAGGCAAATGGCGCGTCATGCCTGGTCGAGTCAGGCTGGTGGAGTGCGTGACTTGATCACGCTTCCTGTTTTTTCGTAAAGAAGAAGGACGAACTACTCCCAACTTCACGCGCTGTATACGCTCTGAATGCATAGTTGGGTCGGGTTAGAGGGATGCGATCGGGCTGAACAAAGAAATTAAACGGGAATGGGTTGCTCTGGTTTTGGGTTTGCTGAAAGCTGTAAATAATGGCCCCAAACCAAACTGGCCATTGGCCTATCTGACTAAATTTCAAAAATGGGTCGAAATAATCTTAATATTAACGACATAAAATAATTGATGTAACTAAAAAAAAGGTCATTATGTTAATTAATAAAGTTTCAGAAAGATAACATCTCCAGAGGCGAATTTCGAACGATTAAAAATCTGCTAATTGCATGCACAATTATTATAAAAATGGTTGCTTGACTAAAACCAAACAAGTAATAACTTTCAAAACATTTTAATTTCAAAAAGTCTATTTATTTTATACCTTTTAAATCTAGAAGCTCATTAATTAATTTATTAAAGTGGTTAAAATTGTGTGTCAACAATCTTGTACTGAAAATCTTATGGTAGGTCGGTGAGAAGAAGGAACAAACGAAGATCCATCAAACTGTATTGACGAGATGAATTCTACTTGCTGAAATTGATAGTCTTATACTAAAAATCTTATGGTAGGTCGGTGAGAAGAAGGAACAAACGAAGATCCATCAAACTCTATTGACGAGATGAATTCTAATTGCTAAAATTGATAGTCTTATACTGAAAATCTTATGGCAGGTCAGTGAGAAGAAGAAACAAACGAAGATCCATCAAACTCTATTGACGAGATGAATTCTACTTGCTGAAATTGATAGTCTTATACTGAAAATCTTATGGCAGGTCGGTGAGAAGAAGGAACAAACGAAGATCCATCAAACTCTATTGACGAGATGAATTCTACTGGCTAAAATTGATAGTCTTATACTGAAAATCTTATGGCAGTTCGGTGAGAAGAAGGAACAAACGAAGATCCATCAAATTCTATTGACGAGGTGAATTCTACTTTGCTGAAAATGATAGTCTTATACTGAAAATCTTATGGCAGGTCGGTGAGAAGAAGGAACAAACGAAGATCCATCAAACTCTATAAACGAGATGTATTCTACTTGCTGAAATTGACAGAACAATTGGGCTATAATGAAGGTCAAAAAGGTGAGCATAAGTGAATGTGAACGGCGAGATCGATCGGGCTTTCCAACTGTGGTTCAAATACCTGAAGCCTTAAGACAAGGAAGAAAGGGCGGAAAGAAGTACAAGTCGATGAATCGGTGAGCCCGGCTAACCTCATTGACTAAGTCACGTACTGAAAATTTTGGGTAAGTTTTGGGGAAAGTATAAATAACTGAGAGGAAAGAGAAAATACATCTTACACTCTCTTAACTTAGAGTACATAAGAACATTCCAATATTTTGTGTGTTAGGCAATCTTGTAATCCATCTTTTGGTGGAATTTGGTGCTGGGTTTCTAGATTTGAAGTTTAAACCAACAATTCAGAAAGCTAAGAATATAATTGGTATAATTTGTGTTTATTTTAGCATGATTAGTCAAAATCACGATTCTAGAGATGTGAAAATAAAGTTGGATATTGATTAATTTAGAGCAATTTTTTGTATTGCTCTATTTTACGTTAACTCTCATGGATTCAAAGTGATTGTCATGTGCTAATTTATGATTTGAGGTTACGAACTTGATTCTACTCTAGATCTTCATGTATTGCTTGAAAAACGTTATACGAAGTGGGTAATTAATTACCTAGTTTGATGCTTGCATATTAGCTTCAAATTTCTCGTTTGCTTAAGAAAAGGAATTTGAGATTTCATTTCTAAATGCTAGAGTTTCTTGAAAGAGAAGATGTATGTTTTGTAGATTGTACATGGAAGGCCCCGAAAGAGCTCCTACGAAATAGCCATGTTGTGGTTGAGAATGCAATGTATTTATTTTGTTCACGTCGATATCATAAATATTGCATCATTATAAATACTAAGTGTCTATATAAACATATATATCTTTAAAATAAACTACTAAATAGTGCAGGGGTTAAAAGAAAATATATAGCTATAGCTTTTATTTTCTTCCCATTAATATTTCTGTTATTTATAACAAGAGATATGGTAATTATATATTTATTAATAGAATAGCAAAACTATTTAAACTTTAGCCAATAAGCTTTTGTGTTGTGCTTCTCATCTACTTGTATATCTCTCAAATCATTTTATTTTTTTCTTGATTTTTTTTTTTTAAAAATCAACACAAAATTTAGGTCATAAAATATAATTTTTTTGTTGTACTTTATCATACTAAAAATTAACGAAGTTATTTAATTATTCGTATAGTTATCCACATTTAAAAAATAAATAAATTTGATTTTTCAATAAATTCTTTTAAGAACAATAAATTTAGCTAATACGTACTAATCATATTCATAACTGAATAACCCAAAACATATGTGTTGCATGTCTTATTTTCTTTAGCCTTTACTTGTTGAAACAAAACATATCTATCCTTATTTTTATAATTATTTTTTAAAATAAATATTCATATTTATTTTTATAATTATTTAAGTTTTGAAAAAAGAGATTTCATTTTTCATGTTATTTTTTTTAGGTTGCATGTCTCTTATTTTAGGTTGGAGATAAATTGTTTATTGTGCACCTATGATTTGGGAGTATGTTTTTCTGGATAAGTTGTTAAAAAATTGAAAATTTTAACATGGATAAGTTAAGCATGTGAATTTTTTTGATTATCTATTGTTAATAATAAATACTTTGAGAATTTACTTCGAAATTTTTTTTCATGACAAAGGTATGATCCAAAATACATTAGGCAAAAAAGTTGTTAATCAGTTACCTTAATTTTACGATTCCATCATAAAATTACAATACTCAAATTTAAAATTGTGCTTAATAATTAAAGAAAATAACTGCATTAATAATTGAAGATAAATTAATTATATTAATCACCACAGGAGACAAAAACTTGCCTTGTAGTTGCTATTCAAAGGGATAAAAAAGATCACGATTTACACTTTTCCAGTAACCATATTTAGTGAATGCAAATAAATAAATTTATTTTTATTATTAATAAAATCTAATTTTTTATTTTATTATTTTCTGTTAATCTGGTTTAAGTATTCGTGTATAGGTGAAAAGTTATAAAATCGACTATTAAATTCTAATCATAAATAAAAGTTTAATATTAGATTAAAAAACATGGATAATATTTTGTTAGTAACTCTATTTTATATGACTTCTTTTTAATATTTTAAAGTGGATCACTTAAATTTTAAATTTTTTTAATTGTTATGCTTATATAAATATAAATTTTATACAGTTTTAATGGTTGGATCACGATAATTTAAGTAATCTCTAATAAAAAATAATTTTTAGAATTATATATTTAGAATTTAATATGATTACAAATTACAAATAATTAATTTTAATAAGGAAATTATTTTTCTATTACAATAAGATTTTAGGAATTCTATTTTGTGACTTTTTTCTTTTAAATCATAATTATAAATCTATCCAAACATGCTCTAATAAAAAAAAGATATCTCTGTAAGATAAATAATAGTCTTATCGAACTTTATAAAAAAACTTAAATTACATATGTTTAAACATCATACTTTTCACGATAATACTACTTAAAAATATTATGTAACTCTTTAAAAAAATATTTTTAATAATTTTAAAATAGTTTCTTACTACCTTATTAGAAAGTATCAAAAACAACATCAACACACTAATTATTCGACTAATTAAAACTTAATTAAACATCATCAAACCAACAAATTCAAAATATACTACTAAAACATAATAGAATCTTAGATAACTCCAACAAAATATTGAGATCATTTCATGATTGGTTATATAATCAAATAAAAACATATGTTAAAATTTTGTATTAAATTTACGATCATGACTAATTTATCTTGTGCTAAGATTAAAAATCTATATTAAAAAAAGAGACATGAATTAATAACTGAACAAACTTGTTAAATTCTAAAATAAAAAATTATAAATACTTACCTCTAGTGTTGATTTTATACTCCAAGAATCTTCCAAATATTAAACTGTCACATTTTGAAATGATACACAAACACACTAAAAAGTATATCAAAATTTAACATTTAGATTGAACAACTTTAGGTAAAATGAAGAACAATGAATATACATATAAATAAGACAGAGATAAAAGAAAAACAAAAACTGATACAAAGAAAGTTGAAAGCATGGTTTGCCAACATCACTATAGTATTAGTATATATATAAATAGTTTCAATTTTATAACCGTTTTTTTAAAACTCATTTATTAGAGAAATTTGCAAACTGTGTGTTGAATTTTTTGAAATTTAAAATTTATTTTTAAGACTTCTTTAAGAATAAAATCGTTTATGTACTTTTCAGAAATCTGCTAAACAAATTCAGTTTTTTTTTTAAATACTACTTTTTCTTTTAAAAGAAAATCAGCATCCAAAAAAAAGAAGATTCAAAATTTTTTTAAAATCCGCTTTATACGATATTAAAAAGCAATTTTTTTATACAATAGTAAACTTAAAGTGATGACATTTGTCAGTAGTTTGACGTAAAACAGATGACATTTTGTTCGCGTTTATATAAATGCATTTTTTTAAAAAAGGTATAAATTAGTTTTTTTTTTTTTAAATATTAATCTTTCCTAGATATAATCTTTCCTGGATATAATTTTTTAAAAAATTGATTTTTGAATTTTTTAACTGCCAATAAAGAAATCTCTTGAATTAAATTAGAGATTTTGTTAAATAATTTGAAAGTATCTTGAAAGAGGAGTTAGAAAACGTGAGAGATGAGGAAAGAGAACGTGAAATATGGAGAAAGAAGGTTAATGAGTAGTAGTTTAATTGTTTGTTTCTTTTTAAAAGTTTATTAATTTTAGAACTTGTTCTAATGTAGGAATGTTTTGATAAATAAAAGAAAATTCAAATAATAAAATCTGAATACAAAGTATTTTTAGAAAACTATCATTCTGACATTTTAAATGAATATTTTAAAGTATTGTTATTTTAACTAATAATGTTATGCATTATGACTTGATTGCTTTTCTTTTAAAGTTGGAGTTAGTACAAAAATTCAAAACAAACAATTTGCAAGCAAATATACAATTAAAGAAAGAGTAAATTTTAGGAATAGAAAACATAAAAATTATATTAGCGCTCTATAGTTAGAATTTTGCTATTTACGCTCCACAATCAAACTATGTTTGCTATAGAGCATCCAATTTGTATTAATCGGACATTTGTCTATATGAAAATTGTGTTTTGTATATGTATATGTTCTCTGCGTTAGGCTAGAGTGGGGGCGAGATAGGGATAGAAAGGAGCGGAAGCGAAGAGGGCAAAAAGTGGAGAGAAGTGAATTGTATATGTATATCAGTTAGATAATTGTATATATGTGACTACTATATATATGTATCAATGATTGTATTTGTTTATTTGCATAAAATTTGTATTCCCATACAACTGAATTAATTGAGTGTAAACATTTGTATTTTTAAATCAAATCTCTTTCTCGCATTATACAAACACAAATTGTACATACGCAATGCATGATGTGTTTGTATAATGCGAGTGAGAAAGACAAAAGTGAACTGAGCAGGAAAATATTTGTATTTGTATAAATTATAGTTAAGTTTATAGGATAGAGAGATATGTATTTGTATATACAGTATCTCTTAGTTTATACAAACACAAACACAATTTATACATTTGTGTTTTGTATAAAGTGAGAGAGGCGAGATATGACTGAAAAAGAGGAGAGCGGTGAGCGAGATTCCAGAGAGCAAAGAGAGGCGAATGGCAAAAGGTTTTCTGCGAATTAGAATTAAATGAAACTGTAGCTATAACGTTTATTTTATAATAATAGTTTGTTGTAATGCACAATTTTCCCTTAAAGAAAATAATGAATGAAGAATTTTCATATGTAGCCACTTAAAAATAACCTAATTACATTTCACAATTCTAGTTTGATAATTACGATTTATAGCTACAACTTATAGGGAAGATAGAGGCGAATGTGATTGGGAGAGGGAGGAGAGAGGCGAGGGAGAGAGGACAGAGAGTGGAAGAAAGGTGAATTTTATATGTATGTCGGTTAGATAATTGTATATTATACATATGTATTTGTATAGATGGCAAGCGAGATTGGGAAAGGGAGGAGAGGCGAGCGAGATTGGGAGAAGGAGGAGAGAGACGAGCGAGAGAAGGAAATAATTTATATAATCGCGACTAAGTTTGTATAATTTGCGTGTTTTTGTATTACTGAGTAATATAAAGTATGAAATTATACAAATATGATAAAACTTGAAATAACAAATTGATACAAACATAACCATATGAACTTTAAACCGTTATACAAAATATATTATAAAAATTACACTATACAAAATTCGAAAACCACACGTTTATACGAACTTAAAAAAGTTATACACAAAAAGATTGAATTTATATGGTGATGAAATTGAAAAACCAAAGAATATCATCTTCATATATAAATATAAATCATTGTATACAAATACAAATCAAACAAAGAATTTCTAGTTGTGAATTATACAAATGCGTCGAATTATACAAACGTGGATTATTATACAATTCAAAGTCCGCCGACATAATTAATAATTAATGTTAGTCGCAAGTGATAATTATAATAAATTATAGCTATAATGAATAATTAAATAGTATAAATTTGTTTAACCACGTAATTTTCCATAATAATGAATTTAGACTCTTTCTTAGCCCAAAATCCTCACTGCCCTTAGAATTGGATTTGAGCCCAAATTTCCGGTCTTGACATTCTATTCCAATGAATTTTGCAAATCAAAGACCCACAAAAGGAAATATAAAATAAAATTGATTACCCTCAGAGTGAGCTGAATTGATTTGTACTTTGCTTTTTCCTTTCTGCCAAGGTGACTATTTCTGAGTATTTGTTTAGATATGAAACTATACCACCACCCAAAGCATTTGAAGGAACAAGCACCGTAAAAGAAGACAATTAGGACCATTTGGTAGCGGGTATTAGATTGAATAGGACATGGATTAAAAATTAGTTTATTTAATACATTGTTGGATTACTTTATTTAATTTAGTTCATGAATTGCTTATCTATTATATGTGGTCTTATCTTATCACTAGAAAATAGAGAGATAGCTAATTCAAGGTTTAACAAATCTTGGAATAGATCCCTTATTTCTTTTCCTAAATATATTTTGTAATTTAATTTCCTTTTTCTTTATATTGGAATGGTTAGTATGTTCCTTTTTTAATTCTTCAAATTCTTTTAATGTGATTTAATGATTTCACTAATATTTTTTCTCCATTGTTTCTTGATTTTTTTATTCAAATAGTTTGTCGATTAACCACTTAAACTTTACTTTTTTTTTTTGTTTTTAAAAACTTCAGGCATTGAGTAATTTAAGTAATCTTAAATCTATGTTAAGTTTAGGATATACTTGACCAAATATATGTGTGTGTGTGTATATATATATATATATATATATATACATATACATATATATATATATATACATATACATATATATATATATATATACATATATATATATATATATATATATATATATATATATATATATATATATATATATATATATATATATATATATATATATATATATATATATATATATATATATATATATTCCGACGGTTATCTACATTATATTGAACCAATCACATGGATTATACAATTTCTTAATAACACAAGGGTATAATAGGAAATAGTTTTTTTAATAGAGTTTTAAATCAAACACAAGATTGAGTGGAAAGTAATGAACCAAACACTTGACAAAAAATATTCCATGTATTACTAATCCCCGCGTTACTAGTATTTGCATCACTAATCCCTGCTTATCGATGTTTGTACTAAACGACCCCATGAGAAAATGAGTTTATTTGTATGGGTAATGGGTAAATTGGGTGAATTAAACGAGTATGGGTGGGTATTTGAATTTTGAGTTAAATGATTGGTCAAACTAGGTTGAGCCCTAGGATTGTGTTATGTGTACCAAAAAAATTTTATGTTAGTGGGAGAGAGACAAATGTACATAGATTTTTGGACAATTAGGGCATTAATGAACGAAAAGTATGACGAAGGGTATTGTGTACCATCAATGATAGTTCGAGATAAAGGATGATTTCTCGCTATAGCAATTCTCAGACCTCTATAGTAAGGTAATTGTCACTATAACATTGTTGTTATACAAAGTTTGACGTCTCTATAGTAAGGGAATGACTATTTTACACAAAAAACTACAAAACAATTCTATTTACATTTTGTATTTGTGTTCTAGAGATGCAAATTAGTAAGATTTTGGGCACCTTGCATCAATTTTCCCAAGAAAATCACGGGTAAAGGTCACAATTTAACTCCTGATCATGATAATTATTTTTAAGCCTTAAAAACTATGTGCTTAATATTGGGGAATGTTTTGAACATGACTTCATGTTGGGAAGGACCTTAAGTTGGGGAAGGTGATCACATGTTGGTCGAACTTGGGATTCATTACTAATCTTGGTAAATTAATAGGTCATCTTTGATTCAGTATTTATTGTAGACCAAGAACAAGCCATGTCCCTTTGCAAGGGAAAAACTTAGGCTATTTACAGTTTTCAACGGGCTTGATTAGAGGTAACTTATGGTTGTATGCTCCTAGATTACGTAAATATGAATGTCTATTGTTTATAGTGTCATATTGTCCGATGTATGCTAGCAAGGATATGAAATAAACTTGGAATTGTAATTTATGAGTTTAACTGGCGTTCTTCATTGTACAATTTAATTATACATGCTTGTTGTGTTATGTTATTATACATTCATGATGTGCGTGTTAGTTTGATCGAATACTACGACATGTATGATACTAGAGTTGGGTTTATGTTTTGTGACAAGACTATCTATTAGATTGAGGTTCCATGAGATGATCGATATTTGTATTATGATCATGTGGGACATGTTTATGCATTAGTTTTTTCTTGTATTGTTATTTCATGCTATGTGATTTTTAGTCTAAATTTGGTCGGTAATTGTTTCTATAACAAATCAAGTAGTGACCGATCCAAAACCTTAGTTGAGAAATGTCTAATTTCAAGTCTAAGGGTGAGCTTTGTCTTTTAGGCTTCTGATACGCTCAAACTATACTTCCCTGAAGAAGTATAAGCGGTCGTATCAAGTAAAGAACCCAAATGTTAGGTTGGGGTCGATCCCACGAGGAAAATGGTTTAGACTTAACTTTGATCTACGATAACTTTTATTTAGTCAAGTCCTTTCCGGAAACAAACAATTAAAGGGGGAATTTTTTGTAACAAAAATAATTAATTATGTCTAATTAAACAAGTATCTAGTTCAAATATTTGATGTTTATCAAATGACGAGAGAAACTAGGGTGTAAGTGTTCCCCATAGGTTCATAACGCAGTAACCCTAGCTATGACAACACTTTCCTAGTAGCTTGCATGCAAAGTGGTAAGTTACGTATCCCTAATTCCTTGGTTCGGCAGCTAGTGAATTTCACTCTGCATCTTGGTCTGGCTACATGTGTGTACTTTATTAAACCTTACCTTTTACCTCATATTAAGCATCATAATTGATGTATGGCTTAGTTATTACTTCGGATCAATCGACACTAGCCTATTAGAGAGTGTATACTAAATCTACATTGATAATTCTTTTCTTATTATCTACCTCCTTTATCCGGCAAGTAGCAACAAGGCGAATTCTAACGTTGGCCACCATTAAAAAGACTTCTAAACGAAAGAATTATTAATACATGCAAGACACTATTCTAGAATTTTTAACTTAGCTAGTTCTACTTTGTTAGTTACCCATGGTTCCCACAACCCTAGTTGTGGATTTTGTTACCCATGTTAAGAATTACACAATTCATAATGATTAGACAAGAATTCATGTACTTACTTCAAAAAGTTTGAAGAAAATCCAGAAAATCACTTGAATTAATCAAAATATTGTAGGAATTGATTCCGGAAAAGTGAATTATTTTCCAAAACCCAAAGTTCAATAACCAACAATATAAATCTTAAAATTAACAAAGAGTCTAACCCCAAAAATGAGGTTTTTAGTCCTATTTATAATAAAAGAGTCCTAAAGATAAAGGGAAACCCAAATAAGGAAAACTTCTGTCCAAAATGAGTCTCGAGTCGGCGACCTCACCGACAGACCATCGACGCGTCCAGTGGTCCATACTTCAACTCTTTTTTAGCTTCAATGTTCTCCATCATTCTGTTGCCATCAACAGAACGAAATGACGGTCCGTCAATGGACCTACGTTCCGTCGATGGCCTTCGTTGCTCCATACATAGAATCTTTTATATATTAGGTACTGGGTTACATTCTGTTAACACCAACGGATTGCTAGGACGGTCCCCCGATGAGACGACGGACCATCATCCCTTCTTTATCCCCACACTTAGTCAAAAATCCATGATCTTTCCTTATCAACATAAATCTTCAAACGACGGTTGCCACCTACGGACCGTCGATGGCTCCATAGTCATCACTTCTGTAAATTTCAGCACAGTCTTCAACGTTTTCATTGTGGACAATTTTCCTGCAAACATGATACACTTAAAGTTACTTCTCGAAAAGAAGTATAAGTGGTTGTATCAAGTAAAGAACCCAACTATGACGTTGGGGTCAATCCCACGAGGAAAATGATTTAGACTTAACTTTAACTTATTATTACTTCTATTTAGTCAAGTCTTTTCCAAGTACCAAGTAACAAAAAATGGGGGTTTTAAGAAATAACTATAATTGGCTATTTCTAAGTAAATAAGTAACAGGTTCAAATATTTGATTTTTATCAAGTAATGAGAGTAACTAGGGCTTAAGTATTCCCGCAGGTTCATAATGCGGTAATTCTAGCTATAACAATCCTTTCCTAGTATCTTGCATGCAAAGTGATAACTTATGTATTCTAATTCCTTGGTCCGGAAACTAGGAAATTTCACTTCGCACCTTGGTCCGGCTACGTGTGTATGCTTTACTAAGCCTTACCTTTACCTCATATTAAGCATCATAATCGATGTTTGGCTTAGTAGTTACTTCACACCAACCGACACTAGACTATTAGATAGTGTATACTAAATCTACGTTGATAAATCTTTTATTATTATCTACCTCCTTTGTACGACAAGTAGCAACAAGGTGAGTTCTAACGCGTGCACTCGTTAAAAAGACTTCTAAACGAAAGAATTATCAATACATGCAAGACACTATTCGAGAATTTTTATTTTAGCTAGGTTTTACCTTGTTATTTACCCATGGTTTCCACAACCCTAATTACGAAGTTTAGTTACCCATGTTAATAATCATACAATTCATATTAATTATATAAGAAATCATGCACTTACTTTGATGAGATTGAAGAAAATCCAGACAATTACTTGAATTAATCAAAAACTTGCAATAAACGATTCCGTAAAATAAAGTGATTTTCACAAAATCCCAAAATTCAACACTTAGAATAATAAACCTAGCAGATCTCCAAGAGTCTAACCCCAAAAACGAGGTTGTTACAAGTATTTATAATAATAGAGTCCTAACAAAAGAGTGAAATCTATTTAAGGAAAATTAGCCCAAAAACGCGTCTGAGTCGACGACTAGAGCGACGGACCGTCGAGGTCACGACGGACCGTCGAGGCCCTCCGTCGTTCCATACCTAACTCCTTTTTCTGCTGCTTTCTTCACCAAGTTTCTGTTAGCATCGACGGACATGGATGACGATCCGTTGCTTGCACAATGATCCCTCGATGTCTTTCGTTCTTCCATACTTAGAATTTTTTGGAGATGGGTATTGGGGCTACTTTCTGTTAACATTGACGGATGTGCAGGACGGTCTGTCATGGCTATGACGGTCCGTCGAGAGCCTCCGTAGCCCCACACTTGGTCAGAATTCCCTAACTTTCTTTAGCATCCTTTTTCTTCGTACGACAGTTGCAACCTACGGACCGTCGAGGTCACGGTGGACCGTCGATGGCTCCGTAGGTCGTCACTTCTGCAATTTTCAGCGTAATTCTCCTACGTTCTCCTCCTGGACAGATTTCCTGCAAACAAAGAGAAAACTTTAAAACCAATTGAAAAAAACCTTAGACACACACTAAACTTAAGCAAAAATCATTGAAAGTACAGTGATATCACGTTACATCAACACCCTCAACTTAAATTCGTTGTTTGTCCTCAAGTGACGCACTATGACTCACCACAAAATCTTTGCACAAAAGTTTCTTATTTTAGCCTTTAGCAATCATCCAAATATCAATCCCGATTATTTTCAAATTGTTTTAAGCATGCTATAACTGTTAGGCTTGTTCATGTGGATCAGACCATGCCACAGACTCACCACACACCGACACCAATCATCTTTGACCTCTCACTAAGGTACCAATTTTTTGATATTGCAACTAGTGTCCTCACTTCAAAACAACATTTTCATTTTTCACACAATGATTTCAGTTTGAGTATAGAAATTATTTTTCAACACTCACTCTCTGAAAAACTTCTCACCTCATTTATACTTGTTGCAATAGGCTTGCCCTTAATTTTACTGCTTTAAGACCATAATGCACTCTTAGGATCATGATAGAACTTTCTTAGCTTGTAACTTAGGGTCAAGGTCAGGTAGGGTATATTTTGATATATTTTAGTGACTTGTTTCCCTTCTTGACGTAAAGGCTAAGCATCCTACCTTTTTATCATTTTATTCCGCCTTTTTTCTTAATTTTGTTTAACCTTGCTATTTTCCCTTCTTTTTCCTATTGTATAACTAACTCTACTCTTTCTTGCATTTTTTAAAATTTAAAAAAAAATTCTTTGCTTTCAACTTTTCTTGAGTCACTTTTCTTTTGTTCTTTCTCTCTCTTTATTCTTGCAACCCCACTTTCCGGAGTATTCCTCATGATAGTCACCCTCTACTCAACGCTTTCCCATGAGTCAAGGTACACAACACCCAAAGTTGGGTCATGGCCATGACAAGGTTGTTTTCTGCATTAGCCACCCTCAACTTATACTTTTGGCATAAGCTGAGGTGCACATGTCCAAGGAGGGACCAGGGCCAACACATTGTTCCCAAAAAAGATTAGTTGGGGTGAAAAAGAAAAATCTATTTTAAGCTCAAATCATTTGGATCAAGAAAGGATTAATTTCATTCATTTTTTAGTTATTTAGGCTAATGACTATATTAAACAAGGGCCTATGATCATTTCCTAATTGTCTATTACGACTTACTTTTAGCAGGACTAACCAGGCAAAGTCTAGCTTAGTACAAATAGTGGACTATTCAAATTTTCCTCACACTCACTTGACATCTCATTACTCTACCAGATTATCAGACACCTAGTTCGATTCTTAGATTTAGGGTCATGCAGTGGTGTATCTCTATGTCATGCTTAGAGACACACATTTATCAGTTACTGTACCTAGTCATGCAACATTTCTTTAAATCAAGATATCATTTTATTTAGCCATCATGCTTCAAATTCCATTTATATACTATGTACAAAAGATACCAACATGCCAGTTTAACAATAAAAATAACCAGTCTCTTGGGGAAAAAAGAACACAGGCAAGAAAACCCCAAGAGAGGATTGTAAGTTGGGCTACTCAGACTTAACCCTAGCACTCCCTTTCCATTTAACCCACCCAAATAAAAAGACATGCAATTTCCCCCAATGCATAAAAGTATATAAAATAAGGTGGTAGGTGAAGTAAACTTGAGGCGCAAAGCACCGGTGATCAACAAGCTGGCGGGTCCAGTTGTTCGGAACCCGATCTATCTGTAGTCAGGACACCCTAACTAGTGTCCTCAGCAACAACAGCACCAGCAATAGTGGTCCTCTCAGCCTCATCAACTCTGGAGCTAGACGCCCCAACAACCAACTCTATAGCCCTCAACTGGCGGTCCTCCTCAACAATAAGCGAGGCTCTCCTCGCATCTTCCAACTCAAGGCGCTCCTTCTTCCGAGCCTGGGACTCCTCTTCATCTCTAGTTCGGTGCCTCTTGTCACGCTCTCGAGGTGGAGCTGGTGGCACTGTGGCAGTGGAGAGCAACGCAGCCAACATTCTGTCCTCACCGGGCTCTGCAGAAGAGGCCTTAGACACCAGCACCTGAGCCTCTAGTATAGTATCTAAATCTTCTCTAAGACTCTCCACGACATCATGGAGAGCCTTCACATCCATTGTAGGGGCTGGTCGACAAGAACCCGCAGCTCAAAAGCGTCCAAGCACCGGTGGACCTCCATGACCTTCCTCTCAGTGTGCTGGGCCATCTTCTTCTCTAAGTGCTCCTCTACCTCAGCAATATACCTCTGCATCCAAGGCTGGATGTGGTGCAGAAGTGTGGCCACTTGGGCCTCATGTTTTTGGTCCCTAGCTAGCGAGACCAGTGTAGCAGATGGGATAGAGCAGGAGGAGCTCAGAGAAGTGCTGACACTCGGGATAGACTCGACCAGAGTGGTATCAGTAGACTCCAATGTATCCGGATTAGACCCTTGGGCCTGCTCTACCGTGGCTGCCATATTCTCACCTAGCAACTGCACCTTTATACGGGGCCCTCTGTTGGGAGCCAACTCATTGGCCTCATCCCAAATGAGGCCAATATCCACTGTGCCAAACGGTGTCTTGAGCACATCAATGTGCCACACGGGCACTCCTATTAACCTGCATAGAGCAAAAATCATGCACGGGAAAGGGTAAGTAGTAGTGACCTTGAAGGCCCTCTCTTGCATCACCGCCTGTAGTATCCATTCGAAGTCCACCTCGAACCCCGCAATCATCGCCGCCATTAGCACTGCACGATCCTAGGTGACAATATTATCAACAACAGTGGGGGAAAGGCAGTGTCGGACCAGTAGCCAGAAAACATGGTTGTAAAGGTGAGGTTAGCCTTCTTGATACTTCTCTTGATCTCCAGCACCCAATCGGCAGCCTCACCATCGACGGAAAGGTATTGTGAAATCCATGGCTTGGTGGTCTCTCAGAACTCTAGCTCACGCTAGAACCAGCCATCTTTAATAGAATTCCATCGATAGTCGAACTCGGTGGTGAGAGGTGTCCGGGTGGCATCAACATCTGCGCCATAGAAATATATGCGGATGACGGGCAAGAAAATATAAATCCACTTGCTGTGGACTCGGACGTAATCTAAAGGAGCATGTTTAGCGGGGACTTCCCGCCTATCTAGATGAGATCAGAGAGTCGCCACATAAGAGGCGTAGAACTCTCGTACCATCTCCTCACTGTAGGGACCTACATCCCGAGCCGTCCACTCCAGCCGATGCCTGGTGAATAATTCCTGAATAGCCGGCATTGAGGGTGAATCCTCGTAAGGACCCGCCGCTCTAGTGTTAGGGTCCTGGTCACAACCCCCTTTTCATTCGGTAGCTTGGAATTGGTGTATACCTGATATTGCCCCTAAACACACCGCCGGTTAGGGTGATCAGCAATCAGGTCGGGGAGCCAGTCTAGGGCGCTGGAGTAGAGTCGGCACTATTAGCCTCATCAAACGAGGAAGACTGGGATGCGGTGGTAGGAGCAGAGGCCTCCTCAGAAGCAAAGACCTCCTTAGAACAAGATGCTCCTCAGACTGTGTAGGAGACCAAGAAGGTGTGCCGGTTAGTATGCGCTCCTCTTAAGATGGGGAGGGGGTGACTACGCGGGCTCTACTCTTGTGGTCATAGCTCTAGTGGAGCGGGCAACAGAGGTAGGAGTGCGGGTGCCTGGTGCCACGTACTCTGGGTCACGCTCATCATCTGAGCCTATGATAAGCTGGTTCGATGGGGCGACTGACTTTGAACGCCCTCGTGAGTAGACACGGTCCTGTTTAGGTGTCATTTGTACCTGCATACAGAAGTAGTTAGTAATAGAGAAAGCAGCAAAGCATAGAAATGAAATGACAGTGTAGAAGTACAGTGTAGGCACGACTGTCCGTCATGGGTGTCCGTTGAGGAACACTTAGAATTATTTTTAAAAACATCAAAAACAAAGGTTCTGACAGTGTCGACGATTGTGAAGGACAGACCGTCGAAGGGATGATAGTCCATCATAAGGGTCCATCAAGAGACACTTAGAATAAATTTTAAAAACGTCAGAAACAAAGGTTCTGACAGTGTCGACGGTTGTGCAGGACGAACCGTCAAAGGAACGACGGTCCATCAAAGTGGTCCGTCGAGATCATTCAACCCGTTTAACCTCTGTTCCGTAGTATCATTCCAATCCATTTTCAACTTTTTCATTGCCCATATGCCCTTATGCTCTAATTAAACCGGTAAGTGAAAAGTCTCCCATACACAAGTTGGTATAGGGACATATCTATGGGAGTCTTGTATGCTGTCCGGTAGGCCCAAAGAGCATCATCAAGCCTCCTTGACCAATCTATTCTACTAGCATTCACGATTTTACCAAAATTTGGTTAATCTCCCTGCTTGACACCTCAACTTGCCCATTAGTTTGAGGATGGTAAGGAGTGGCACATTATGTCGAACCCCACATTTTTTCAATAATCCCTTAAACAGCTTGTTGCAAAAGTGAGATCCCCCGTCACTAATAATAGCACTTGGGGTGCTAAATCTAGAAAATATGTTCTTTTTCAAGAACGCAGTGACCTTCTTCCCTTCATTATTCGAAAGTGCAGTAGCTTCCACCCATTTAGACACATAGAATGTCACAAGAATGTACTTCATCCCATGAGAACTCACAAAAGGGCCCATAAAGTCAATGCCCCACACATCAAACAACTCAATCACCAAAATGTGGTTTACAGGGAGCTCTTGCTTTCGCGAAATGCCATCGTCTCTTTGGCATCTATCACATGCCTTGGCAAACTCATGAGTATCTTGGTGGATGGTTGGCCAATAGTAGCCACATTGCAAGATCTTGTGAGTAGTTCGAATACCATTATGATGCCCACCTACAGGTGAAGAATGGAATGCCTCCAAAACACTCAACATCTCAACTTCCGGCACACAACGCTGAATAAGCCCATCAACACAACTCCTATATAAGTATGGCTCATCCTAAAAGAATTATTGAACATCATGCATCAACTTTTTTCTTTTATGAAAGGACAAGTCCGGTGGAACGATATCACTAGCCAGATAATTCGTAAAATCTGCGAACCATGGGATCAAGTCTTGGGAGGAAGCCAATATATGCTCATCAGGGAAAGTATCATCAATATCAGACTTTTCACCCAACTCTCTCATTGCTTCATCTTCTAATCGGGACAAGTGATCAACAACTTGATTTTCGGTCCCTTTTCTATCTTTTACCTCAAAGTCAAATTCTTACAATAGTAATACCCACGAATAAACCTCGGTATTGCATCCTTCATTGACATCAAATATATCAAAGCAGAATGATCAGTATGCACTATAACTCTAGCGACAAGCAAATAGGAGCTAAATTTCTCGAAAGCAAAGACTACTGCAAGGAGTTCTTATTCAGTCATGGTGTAGTTCTTTTGGGCTTCATTAAGGGCTTTACTAGCATAGTAAATGGTATGAAGGATTTTCTCCATTCTTTGTTCCAATACCACACCAAGAGCAACCCCACTCGCATCGCACATCACCTCAAAGGGCTTGCTCCAATCCGGAGAAATGAAGATAGGTGCAGACACCAACTTTTCCTTCAAATCACCAAATACCTTAAGACAAGATTCATCAAAATGAAACTTACACTCTTTTTAAAGAAACTTGCACAAAGGATGTGCAATCTTTGAAAAATCCTTGATGAACCTCCGGTAAAAGCCTACATACCCAAGAAAACTTCTCACATCTTTTACAGAGATAGGTGGAGGAAGTCGCTCTATCACCTCAACTTTAGCTCGATCAACCTCTATACCCTTCTCTGAAATGCGATGACCTAATACAATACCTTCTTTCACCATGAAGTGACATTTTTTCCAATTTAGCACAAGGTTGCGATCTTCACACCTCTTAAGAACCTCAGACAAATGATTCAAACACCTCTCAAAGGAGTCACCAACCACTGAAAAATCATCTATAAACACCTCAATAGTGTCCTCCACCATATCAGAGTATATTGACATCATACATCTCAGAAATGTGACTGGTGCATTACATAACTCAAACGACATTCTCTTGAACACGAAGGTCCCATAAGTACAGGTAAAGGTTGTTTTCTCTTGATCTTTTGGTGCAATATAAATCTGATTATAACCCGAATAGACATCAAGAAAATAGTACCACCCCTTTCTTGCAGGTCTATCTAACATCTGATCCATGAAGGGCATAGGAAAATGGTCTTTCTCGGTCATGCATTTGATTTTCGGTAATCCATACATACCCTTCATCCAGTCACCGAACTCATCGAAACAAGATCATTTTTTTCATTGGGGACCACAGTCATTCCCCCTTTCTTAGGTACGCACTGAACAGGGCATACCCAACTATTATCAACGATTGGATAAATCAATACAGCAACCAACCACTTAATGATTTCCTCCTTCACAAACTCTTGCGTAGGTGGATTTAAACGACTCCAGTGCTCAATACTTAGCTTATGATCGTGCATGAGTTGGATTTTATGTGAAAAATCTCTGGAGGAATCCCAATAATATCCTCAATAGTGCATCCAATAGCTCTTTTGAACCTTTTTAACACCTCCACCAAACTCCCAACTTGATGCACATTTAAATCTGATGCAATAATTATCGACAAAGTGTCACCTTTTCCCAAGAATACATACCTCATATGAGGTGGTAGAGCCTTAAGTTCTACTTTTGGAGCCTCCTCTATTGATGGTTTCGCGGGTGGAGACTCGCGATGCATCATATCTAACTCTAACTTCTTTGGTTTAAATCGAACATCACTGATATACCGTGGCTTCACGGTATAATTAATGCTTTTTCCTTAAGTTTAGTGTGTCCAAAAGCCTTTTTGTGCTAATTCTGATGTAAGTTTCTTGTTGTTTTGCAGGAAATCTGTCCAAAGCTGAATGCGGAGATTTTGAGCGAAAATTGCAGAAGAGACCACCTACGGAGCTTATGACGGTCCGTCGTGCTTGTGACGGTCCGTAGGTGGCAGCGTAGAGTAGCCGCCAAGGAAGATGGGGAAGTCGACCAAGTGTGGGATTACGAAGCTTGTGACGGTCCGTCATGGCCATGACGGTCCGTCCCCGCAGTCCGTCGTGAAGATCTCGAGAAGTGATCCCAGCACCCAGTTCCAGGAGTTGAAGTATTTTGAAACGAAGACCCTCGACTGACCGTCGTGCCTATGACGGTCCGTCACACTTGCCGTCGAGGGGAATGAAGAAAGCAGCTGAAGAAATTGGACAAGTGTGGGACGACGGGGCCCACAACGGTCCGTCATGACTACGACGGTCCGTCGCGTGGTCCGTCGACCCAGCCGCGTTTTGGCAGATTTCCAGAAAATTAGAATCCTTATTTAATTAGGTTTTTTATTTTTTTATAAATAGTTCGAAAAACCTCGTTTTTGGGGTTAGACTCTTTGATTATTAAATTCCATATAGTTAGACTTTGTGATTATTAGACTTGGTGTTTTTGAGTTTTTGATTATTGGAGATTGATACAAGTGATTTTTGGTGATTAATCAAGCATATTTTGGACTTTATTCTTCCTCATTGAAGTAAGTACATGAATTCTAATTTAACAGATTTGAATATTGTGTTTATGGCTATGAGTAACTAAATTCCATAACTAGGGTTGTGGGAACCATAGACAAATAATGAGATAAACCCTAACTAAAATAACAATTCTAGAATAGTGTCTTGCATGTATTAATAATTCTTTCGCTTAGAAGTCTTTTTAACGGATGATCAACGTTAGAACTCGCCTTAATGCTACTTGCCGGACCAAGGAGGTAGGTAATAGGAAAAGAATTATTAACATAGATGTAGTGTATACGATCTAATAGGCGAGTGTTGATTGGTGCGAGGTGGTAACTTAGTCAAATATCGAATACGATGCTTAATATGAGGTAAAGATAAGGGTTAGGAAAGCAACACACGTAGCCGGACCAAGGTGCGGAGTGAGATTTTCTAGATGCCGGACCAAGGATTTAGAAATACATAACTTATCACTTTGCATGCAAGATACTAGGAAAGAATTGTTATAGTTAGAATTATCGAGTTACAAACTGTGGGGAACACGTAAACCCTAGTTACTTTAATTCATTGATTAACACCCAATATTAGAAGTCATCAACTGTCTCTTTCAATTACATTAGTTATTTTCACTCATTAGGTAATGCAAACCCCCTTTTTATATTTTTACTCTCCAAGAAAGTTATTGACCAAACGATAGTAATACTAGGTTAAAGTTAAGTCTAGACTATTTTCCTCGTGGGAACGATCCCAACCTCACTAGTTGGGTTATTTACTTGACACGACCGCTTTACTTCTCATTTGAGAAGTAAGTTTGAGCGTATCAAATTTTGGCGCCGCTGCCGTGGATTTTAGCTTTTAGATTAACTTGAACTTATTACTATAGTTTAGTTGATATTTTCTTGATTTTACTTTGTTTTATTGTTTTTGATTTCCTTGCGAATTATCCTCCTTGTATGCCAAATACGGAGAGGAAGAGAACCGTTGTTCCCCTACGATCACGGGCTAGAACGCACACTGCGAAACATGAATCGTAACTTGGGAATCAACGATGAGGATCCAAACCAGTAACATCCCAGCTCCGGTGATGTTCATGGTCGATGTTACCCGATGCTCAGGTGAACATCAACAGAGGGGATGAATCCGCTCCACGGCCCCAAGCATACTACAGAGGCTATGATGACATAGCAGATTCGGACGGGCCTTTGGTTTTGCCTCCTCTACCTACAGGCCACACTTTTGTGGTAACTAGTAGTCCGATGCAAATGCTCACCGCCAGAGGTTTGTTTTCGTGGCTACCTTACGAGGATCCATATGCCCATATAGCTAAGGTAAGGGCGTGTGTAAGAGTTGTGTGGGAGGCCTGATTTGGATCTAGATGTAATAGGTCTCAGAGTGTTTCCTCTCTCACTGACGGGAGAGGCTGCTATGTGGTTCACTGAGCTCCCATACAACTCCATCTTCACATGGAATCAACTACGAGATGTCTTCTTAGCACGCTACTATCCGGTCTCCAAGAAATTAAACCACAAAGACAGGGTGAACAACTTTGTGGCACTACCAGGAGAGTCTGTTAGTAGTTCTTGGGATCGATTCACCTCATTCTTGAGAAGTGTTCCAAACCACCGCATTGATGATGAGTCACTGAAAGAATACTTCTATCGGGGACAAGATGATAACAATAAAGCAGTGTTGGACACTATAGCAGGTGGATCTTATGGAGAATGCCCTTATGCTGAGATTGCTGAGAAATTAGAGAAAATCTCTCGTAACAACAAAGCTTGGTGTACTAGGAAGTCCGTTACAGGGACAAACACCTTCGCAGTGCAGTCCACTCACAACCCAGCCACAGATGATATTCGTGAAGAAATGGCTCAGATGAGAACTGAGCTTGGGTTGGTACTAAAACATGTCGTTGGGGGTGCAGAAAAGGTAAATGCAGTCAACTATTTGGCTAAACCACCACCTCCAAATGATGAGTGTTATTATGAGGAGGATTCCTATGCAGTGAATGAACAGATGGGGGGTTTCCGACCAAGTGCCCAAGGCTCTAATCAGGAAAATTGGCGCCAAGGTCAAGGGAACCAAGGTCGGAACTATGGTAACTACAATCGTGAGGGTCATTATGTCCGAGATGGAAACTACAATCGCGACAACAACTTCAACAGGGGTAGCTATGGTAACGTAAAGCAGCGAAATGGACCTTATGTTCCTCCTCAAAATCGTGAAGTTACTCCAAGGGATGGTGGAGGTAGTATGTCGCGAGTTGAGGATATGTTGCATAAAATGATGAGGAGGTTCGATGCTAGTGATGAGCAAAATAAAGAGTTGAGGAATGATCTAGCAGGTATTGGGCAAAAAGTTGATACCCATGCAATATCAATTAAGCAACTTGAGTTACAATTGGCCCAATTATCTGCAACTGTGAACACACGGCAACCGGGCACTCTTCCTAGCAACACTGTCCAAAATCCGAAAAATAGACACTGTATGGCAATTACTACTCGCGGTGGCAAGCAAACCATTGATCCACCTATGCCATCTGATGAGAATAAGGTGACAACAGAATCTGATAAAGTGGTAGAAGTTGATGCTGAATTAGATGATACCCGCAAAGATCTTTGAAGTGCCTAAAAAGGTGACTCTATGCCTAGGCCACCACCCCATTTCCTCGGAGATTAGTGAAAAACCGAGGATGGTAAATACCGCCGTTTTATAACAATGTTGAAGCAACTTTCTATCAATGTCCCTTTGGTAGAAGCTTTAGAACAAATGCCCGGTTACGCCAAGTTTATGAAAGATCTGGTCACAAAGAAAAGATCGGTCACTTTTGAGGATGATGATAGAATGCAGCATTGTAGTGCTATTGCTACAAGATCTCTGGTCCAAAAGAAAGAAGATCCGGGTGCGTTCACCATTCCTTGTACAATCGGGCTATTACATTTTGCGAAAGCATTATGTGATCTGGGGGCAAGCATAAATCTCATGCCCCTATCAATTTACAAGAAGTTGGGTTTGGGTGATCCAAAACCCACTGCGATGCGGCTACTGATGGCCGATCGAACAGTAAAACGGCCTATAGGGATACTCCACGATGTGTTAGTAAAAGTGGAGTCGTTCATATTTCCAGCAGATTTTGTTATTCTTGATTGCGAAGTCGATTTTGAAGTGCCCATTATTCTTGGGAGGCCATTCCTTGCTACGGGAAGAGCCTTAGTAGACATGGAAAAAGGGCAGATGAAATTTCGGTTGAACAATGAGGAAGTAACCTTTAACATTTGTAGGTCCATGAAGCAGAGTGGTGAGCTCCAATCGGCATCTGCGATATCCTACAACATGGGTGAGACATTTGAGACACAAATTGAAGAACGTCTAGGTGTCGAAGCATTAGCGGCAGTGATAATGAACTTTGATAGCGATTGCATTGAAGAGTATGAGTCATTAGTCGCTCTTGACCGAGGTGATGTTCGGTTTAAACCAAAGAAATTTGAGCTTGATATAAAGAATCGCGAGTCCCCACCCGCGAAACCATCTATTGAGGAAGCTCCAAAATTAGAACTAAAAGCTCTCCCACCTCATCTCAGGTATGAATTCTTAGGAAAGGGTGACACTTTGCCGGTAATCATTGCGTCAGACTTGGATGCACAACAGGTTCAGAGTTTGGTGACGGTACTAAAAGGTTCAAAAGAGCTATTGGGTGGACTATTGCGGACATTATTGGGATCCCCCCCGGTATTTGCTCTCATAAAATCCAACTCATGCCTGATCATAAGCCGAGTGTTGAGCACCAGAGACGCTTGAACCCTCCTATGCAAGAGGTTGTGAAGAAGGAAATCATCAAGTGGTTGGATCTTTGAGTCATATATCCAATCGCCGATAGTAGTTGGGTATGCCCGGTTCGTGTGTACCTAAGAAAGGGGAATGACCGTGGTCCCCAACGAAAAGAATGAACTTGTCCCAATGAGACCGGTTCTTGGATGGAGGGTGTGTATGGATTACCGTAAACCTGAACTCATGGGTGAAAAAGACCATTTTCCTATGCCCTTCATGGACCAGATGTTGGATAGACTTGCCGGAAAAGGGTGGTATTGTTTTCTTGATGGGTATTCGGGGTATAATCAGATTTCTATCGCACCAGAAGATCAAGAGAAAACCACCTTCACTTGTCCATATGGAACTTTTGCGTTCAGAAGAATGCCGTTTGGGTTGTGCAATGCACCCGCAACCTTTCAGAGATGTATGATGTCAATATTTTCTGATATGGTGGAGGATACTATAGAGGTTTTTATGGATGATTTTTCTGTGGTTGGTGATTCATTTGAGCGATGCTTGACCAATTTATCTGAGGTTCTTAAGAGATGTGAAGACTGCAATCTGGTACTAAACTGGGAAAAGTGTCATTTCATGGTGAAAGAGGGTATTGTGTTGGGTCATCGCATTTCAGAAAAGGGTATAGAGGTTGATCGAGCTAAAGTTGAGGTAATAGAGAGACTTCCCCCGCCGATCTCTGTGAAAGGTGTGAGAAGCTTTCTTGGGCATGCAGGTTTTTATCGGAGATTCATCAAAGACTTTTCAAAGATTGCACAACCATTGTGCAAATTACTGGAGAAAGAATGTAAATTTTGTTTTGATGAGTCCTGTCTTAAAGCATTCGGTGAGCTAAAAGAGAAGTTAGTGTCTGCACCTATTATTATTTCTCCGGATTGGAACAGTCCATTTGAGGTAATGTGCGATGCTAGTGGGGTGGCTCTTGGTGTAGTATTGGGACAGAGAAGAAACAAAATCCTTCACCCAATTTACTATGCTAGTAAAGCCCTAAATGAAGCCCAGAAGAACTACACAGTGACTGAGCAAGAACTCCTCGCAGTAGTCTTTGCTTTTGAGAAATTTCGCTCCTACTTGCTAGGTACTAGAGTCATAGTGCATACTGACCATTCAGCGCTGAGATATTTGATGGCGAAAAAGGATGCGAAACCAAGGCTGATTCGTTGGGTATTACTGCTGCAAGAATTTGACTTTGAAGTGCTGGATAGAAAAGGGACTGAAAATCAAGTTCTTTGATCATTTGTCCCGTCTAGAGGATGAAGCTATGAGAGAGTTAGGGGATAAGACTGACATTGATGATACTTTCCCCGATGAACATGTATTGGCTGCTTCACAAGACTTGATTCCATGGTTCGCAGACTTTGCGAACTATCTGGCTAGTGATATTGTTCCATCAGACTTGTCCTTTCATCAAAGGAAAAAGTTCATGTATGATGTGAAGAAGTTCTTTTGGGATGAACCATACTTGTATAGAAGTTGTGCCGACGGGCTTATTCGGCGTTGTGTGCCAGAATGTGAAATGTTGAGTGTACTGGAGGCATGCCATTCTTCACCTGTTGGCGGACATCACAGTGGTATCCGAACCGCTCACAAGATATTGCAATGTGGTTACTATTGGCCAACTCTTCATCAAGATGCTCATGGGTTTGCTAAATCATGTGACAAATGTCAACGAGATGGTGGTATTTCAAGAAAGCAAGAGCTCCCTCTCAACCCCATTCTTGTGATTGAGTTATTTGATGTGTGGGGTATTGACTTTATGGGCCCTTTTGTGAGTTCTCATGGGATGAAGTACATTCTTGTAGCAGTTGATTATGTATCTAAATGGGTCAAGCCATAGCTCTCGCAAACAATGAAGGGAAGAGTGTCACTGCATTCTTGAAAAAGAATATATTCTCCCGTTTTGGCACTCCAAGGGCCATTATTAGTGATGGGGGTTCCCACTGCAAATGTGATTGTTCAAGGGGTTGTTGGAGAAATACGGTGTTCGCCATAATGTGGCCACGCCTTACCACCCTCAAACTAGTGGGCAAGTTGAGGTATCGAATCGGAGATCAAACAGATATTGTCCAAAAACAAATGAATGCTAGCCGAACAGATTGGTCAAGGAGGCTTGATGATGCTCGTGGGCCTACCGGACAGCCTATAAGACCCCATTGGTATGTCTCCATACAAACTTGTATATGGCAAAGCTTGTCATCTTCCGCTTGAGCTAGAGCATAAAGCCATGTGGGCTATGAAGAAGTTAAAAATGGATTGGAGCGAAGCTGCAGAGCAACGGCTAAATGGGTTAAATGAACTTGATGAATTTCGCTTGAAAGCTTATGAAAGCTCAAATTTCTATATAAAGAAAAGATGAAGAAGTATCATGACAACAAAATTGAAAAACGAGAGTTTATGGTCGGGGATTTAGTGCTTCTATTCAATTCCAGATTACGCTTGTTTCCAGGCAAACTCAAGTCCAAATGGACTGGTCCTTACACGGTTACCCAACTATTCCCTCATGGAGCAGTTGAGTTGGAAACTAAGGAGGGTGTGCGGTTCAAAGTGAATGGACAACGTATAAAAATCTATCTCGGGCATGTTGAATCGGCGAATGAAGTGATAGAGGCATACCATTTTGATGAAGTCTGAGTAATCAAGTGGTCCCAGTCGTGCCGCGACATTAAATCAGGCGCTTGTTGGGAGGCAACCCAATACTTATCGTCTTTTTAATAGTAGCATTTTTCTATTAATGGGTTTTAAAGTTGCAGGCACATCACCAGGAAATTCTGCAGAAAACTACTCTGCAGCAGCCACTGACGGATACATCGACGGACCGTCGCAGACGTGACGGACCGTCGTATCATCCGTCACACCAGGTACGTACAATAGTCATCTTTTGAAATTAGGGCACACACGACGGACACTACGACGGGGCGTCGCATGCGCGACGGTCCGTCGTCGAGGACCCGTCGCGCGTTTAATGAAATTAACCCGACCCGACCCGGATCGACCCTTTCAAATTCGACCGTTTATACTCCCGCCTCCATATTTCACCCACTAATTCCTCACTCCTCTCATCTCCACCCTCTTTTCAACTCCCCCCCACGATCATTGCCTCCACAATCTTCCCAAACTTTATCACTATCAGTTACTTGTTGGTGCTGCTGTTTTTGGTATCTACCTTGCTACCCGAATCACTCCCCACTTGTGTTTTCTGCATTCCCAAGGTATGTGTCTCTAAATTTGCCCTCATTTCTCTTGTATTTTTATTTATTAGTTAGTATTAGATTTGTTCTTAGTCGTATGTTGTTCCCTTGATATGCTTATATCTAGACCTAGGCTCTAAATGTTTGAATTTGCCATGATCATAACCCTAGACATAGGTGATTTCCCATTAATAGTTTCCTAGGTAAGTGGGATAGACACATATAGGTTCACAACACTACAAGACCACGTGGGTTCATTGGGGTTGCTTAGGGTACTTACGCTCGTCTCTGGTAGACAGAACGAGACCCCGATGACGGTCCGTCGCGTACACGACGGACCGTCGCAGGGCCCGTCGCATAAGCCCTAGCACCCTCCCCAACGACGCCTGTGACGGACCGTTGTCTTCACGACGGTCCGTCCTGCACGATCGTCGTAATGGTCAGAGACCACTCTGAAAAGGGTCTCCAAAATTTTTCCAAGTGTCCAACAACGGACACTTACGACGGACCGTCACTCCCACGATGGTCCGTCCTGCACGACCGTCATGGTTGTCAGAGACCCTGTTTCTAAGGGTCTCTAAAACTTTTCTAAGTGTCCTATGACGGACACTTACGACGGGCCGTCGTACACTCGACGGTCCGTCCTGAGTGACCGTCATGATGGTCAGAGACCACTCTGAAAAGGGTCTCTAAAATTTTTCCAAGTGTCCATCAACGGACACTTACGACGGACCGTCACTCCCACGACGGTCCGTCCTGCACGACCGTCATGGTTGTCAGAGACCCTGTTTTTAAGGGTCTCTAAAACTTTTCTAAGTGTCCTATGACGGACACTTACGATGGGCCGTCGTACACTCGACGGTCCGTCCTGAGTGACCGTCATGATGGTCAGAGACCCTCTTTCAGGGTTCTTTAGATGTAAATCGACCAAGTACAACACGACGGACCTCATGACGGTCCGTCGTAGCCACGACGAGCCGTCATCTGTCCCGTCGTGTGCTACAGTGTCACTATCACTAACATACTATTTTTAATGTTTATGTTGTATGGGCTTGCTTTTCTTGTTTGACATTACTCGTACTAATAGTGATCCTTTTCAGGTACTATCGACCATGGCACCCAAGCAAGACCGAGCTTACGCACGCGGGCGATCCAAGTCTGTGGCCCCGTCTGCACGCTTGATCATCAGTGCGATGATGAGCGGGACCGAATACATGCCCCAGGCACCTCCGCACCTTCCGTCTTTGCCACGTGCCCCGAGCCACACCCAAGAAGACGGCAGCGTCCGGCGTAGTCACCGCCTCCTCGATGAGGAGCGCACATCGACCGCACACCCTCCGGTCGCCACCAACGGCAGAAGGAGCGCCTGGCCCTTAGGAGTATCCTGGTCCGAGGAAGCTTCAGGATCTGGCCGAGGTTCCCGCACCACCATGCGGCGTCGGCCTCGTCGATGAGGTGACGGTTGAACTCCACATCCGGCGCACCAGCCCGGTCCCCACTCCGACAGGACCCAAACCGGTGGTGCGTCGAGGGCCGATTTCAAGTGTACTCCGACGCCAAATTCGCTTCGATAAGGGTAATGGCTCGGACACTCACCTGGAGCGGCCCGGGTACTTACAGGAGTCTCCCTTCGATGCCGGACATCCACAACATCTTCACCCGGCATCGCTTAGAGTGGGACAGCCCGGCCCATTGGGACGCTACTGATGAGGAGATGGTCCGAGAGTTCTACGCGTCCACGTGGCGACTCTCCAATCACAGATCGACAGCGGGTCGCTCCCGTAACGAGCCCCCTTGGAGCAGTGCTAGTCCGAGGCGTCGCAGTCGACATTTCCGCCCGCCATCCGCCGGTTCTATACGGCCAGAGTCTTTGAGGCTACGAGGACCCCACCATCGCCGAAGTTTGACTATCACGCGGATAGTCAAGGAGGGACACTTCATGCGCGAGCGACATCGCGAGAGACCACCAAGAGGTGGATGGCCCGCATCTCTCGGCCGACGGCGAGGGTGCCGACCGGGTCATCGAGCCGAAGGGCCATCAAGAAGGCCAACCTCACGTTAAATCGCCGCCAAGTTCTTGTGGTCGCTCGTGCGTCATCGCTTCTCCCCACAAACCGCGGATAACATAGTCACCTGGGATCGGCGATCGATGGCGGCGATGATAGCCGGCTTTGAGGTGGATTATGCATGGCTTCTCCAGGCGCCATGCACGAGAGGGCGTTCAAGGTCACCACCACCTACCCTTTCCGCATGATCTTTGCCGCTGCGGCTGCAGTGTGCCGTGTGGCACATAGATCGATTGAAGACCCGCCGGGCACCGTTGATGTCGGCCTCATCGAGACGAGGCCAATGAGTTGGCACCACGCCAGGGCCACATCCGTGAGCTGCCACCTCTTGCCGATGATCTTGTGGATACGGTTGCCCAGGCCAGGCGTCTGCGGCATCCATCGACACTACCGGTTGAGTCTATCCCGGTAGTAGCACGGCCCTCTACCATTCATGGCCCCGCCGCTAGGGTCCAAAAGCTGAGGCGCAAATGGCCACTCTTACGCACCATATCCAGCCGTGGATGCAGAAGTCCACATCGAAGCCCAAGCGCCGTCAGAGAGGATGATGCAGCCGGAAGATTGCAGAGGTCAACCAAAGATAGACGCCTTCGAGTTGCGAGTGTTAGCTCGACCAGCCCCTCCGGTAGATGTGTCGACTCTTCAGACTGCAGTCGACAGTCTTCGTGCCGACATCGCCACGATACTAGCGTCGAGGGTGCCAGATTCTGAGGCCCCCCGCCGCCGAGCTGCGAGGACACGTGTTGGCGTGACTGCTCACTCCTGACATTCCACCATCCCCCCCTCCAGAGAGTGCCAAGAGGCGTAGGGATCGAGGAGAGGATGAGGCGCGAGCGAAGAAGAAGGAGCGCCGCGAGTTGAAGGCTGCGAGGAGAGCCTCCATTGCTGAGGCGGAGGCACACCGGATCCGAGCATCACAGATAGCGGCTGGGGCCTCTAGCTCCCATACCGTAGAGACCGCCGGAGGCACTGAGGGAGCGGTTGTTGCTGAGGACACCACTGAGGGTGTCCAGATTGCTGAGGACACCACTGAGGGTGTCCAACTTGCAGGCCGTGGGTTCGGAAACCGGACCCACCAGCTTCTTGATCGGCAGCTATGCGCCCGCAGGTTTCTTCACCTACCCCTCTAATCTTTAGTTTTTTTGTGCATTGGGGACATTTGCGTGCTTTTTATTGGGGGTGGGGTAAATGGAAAGTGAGTGTTAGGGTGAAGTCTGAGTAGCCCAACTCACTATCCTCTTTTGGGGTTTTCTTGCCTGTGTTCTTTTTCCCCAAAAGACTGATTATTTTTCTGTTGAACCGGCACGTTATATCTTTTGTACATAAGTTTAACTCTGAAGCATGATGGCTAAAATGATATCCCGATAAAACTGGAAAATGTTGCATGACTAGGCGTAGTAACTGGGAATTGTGTGGCTCTAAACATGAAATAGAGTTACACCATTGCATTACCCTAAATCTTCAAGTCAAACTAGGTGTCTGATAATTTGGTATAGTGATGAGATGTCAAGTGAGTGTGAGGAAAGTTGAATAGTCCACTATTGGTACTGAGCTAGAACTTGCCTGGTTAGTCCTGCTAAAAGTAAGTCAGAACAAACAATTAGGAAATGATCATAGGCCCTTATTCAATATAGCCCATTTCTAGCCTAAATAAAGAAACCAAATGAAAGTTATCCTTCTTTGATCCAAATAATTTGAGCTTAAAATTAGACCTTTCTTTTTCACCCCAACTGACCTTTTCTGGGAACAATATGTTGGCCCTGGTCCCTCCTTGGACATGTGCACCTCAGCTTATGCCAAAAGCATAAGTTGAGGGTGGCTAATGTATAAACAACCTTCGTTATGGCCCTGACCCGATTTTGGGTACTGTGTACCTTAACTCATGGCAAAGCCATGAGTTGAGGGTGGCTGTTTTGAGGAATGCCCTGGAAAGTGGGGTTGAAAGAACAAAGAGAGAGAAAGAACAAAAGTAAAGTGACTCAAGCGATCGTCGAAAAAAAAAATATATATATTCAAGAATTACAAACAAGAAAAGAAAAGAGTCACTTACGCAAATGAAGAAAGAAGGGAAACAGCAAGGTGAAAGAATAGGAGGAACTGGGTGAGACAGAGTGATATAGGGTGGAAGGTTTAGCCGATATGTCAAGGAGGGCAAAAAGTCACTAAAAGTATACCTAAATATACCCTACCTGACTCTGAGCCTACGTTACAAGCTAAAGAAAGTCCTATCGTGATCCTAAGGGTTGTATAGTGAACTTAAGGCAGTGAAAATAAGGGCAAGCTTATGGCAATAGGTATGAATGAGTGTGACTTTGTTCTGAGAGCGAGTGTTGAAATGTAATCCTTATACTCAAACTGAAATCATTGTGTGAAAAATGAGGATTTTGTTCTAAAGTGAGGACACTAGTTGCAATACCGGAATTGTTAGCACCTCGGTGAGAAATTGAAGAGGGTAGGTATTAGTGCATGGTGAGTCTGTGTCATGTTCGAATCACACAAAAGTTAAGCCTAATAGTGATAGCATGCATAGATTTGATGGGATTAGGCGGGATTGATAGCCAAATGATTGCAAAGGATAAAACATGAATACCATTGTACAAAGATTGTGTAGTGAGTCATAGTGCGTCGCTTGAGGACAAACAACGAATTTAAGTTGAGGGTGTTGATATACCGTGGCTTCACGGTATAATTAATGCTTTTTCCTTAAGTTTAGTGTGTCCAAAAGCCTTTTTGTGCTAATTCTGATGTAAGTTTCTTGTTGTTTAGCAGGAAATCTGTCCAAAGCTGAATGCAGAGATTTTGAGCGAAAATTGCAGAAGAGACCACCTACGGAGCTTATGACGGTCCGTCGTGCTTGTGACGGTCCGTAGGTGGCAGCATAGAGTAGCTGCTGAAGGAAGATGGGAAGTCGACCAAGTGTGGGATTACGGCTTGTGACGGTCCGTCATGGCCATGACGGTCCGTCCTGCAGTCCGTCGTGAAGATCGCAGAAGTGATCCCAGCATCTGCATTCCAGGAGTTGAAGTATTTTGAAACGAAGACCCTCGACTGACCGTCGTGCCTATGACGGTCCGTCACACTTGCCGTCGAGGGGAATGAAGAAAGCAGCTGAAGAAATTGGACAAGTGTGGGACGACGGGGCCCACGATGGTCCGTCATGACTACGACGGTTCGTCGCGTGGTCCGTCGACCCAGCCGCGTTTTGGCAGATTTCCAGAAAATTAGAATCCTTGTTTAATTAGGTTTTTTATTTTTTTATAAATAGTTCGAAAAACCTCGTTTTTGGGGTTAGACTCTTTGATTATTAAATTCCATATAGTTAGACTTTGTGATTATTAGACTTGGTGTTTTTGAGTTTTTGATTATTGGAGATTGATACAAGTGATTTTTGGTGATTAATCAAGCATATTTTCGGACTTTATTCTTCCTCATTGAAGTAAGTACATGAATTCTAATTTAACAGATTTGAATATTGTGTTTATGGCTATGAGTAACTAAATTCCATAACTAGGGTTGTGGGAACCATAGGCAAATAATGAGATAAACCCTAACTAAAATAACAATTCTAGAATAGTGTCTTGCATGTATTAATAATTCTTTCGCTTAGAAGTCTTTTTAACGGATGATCAACGTTAGAACTCGCCTTAATGCTACTTGCCGGACCAAGGAGGTAGATAATAGGAAAAGAATTATTAACATAGATTTAGTGTATACTATCTAATAGGCTAGTATTGATTGGTGCGAGGTGATAACTTAGTCAAATATCGAATACGATGCTTAATATGAGGTAAAGATAAGGGTTAGGAAAGCATCACACGTGCCAGGACCAAGGTGCGGAGTGAGATTTTCTAGATGCCAGGACCAAGGATTTAGAAATACATAACTTTTCACTTTGCATGCAAGATACTATGAAAGAATTGTTATAGTTAGAATTATCGAGTTACATACCTGTGGGGAACACGTAAACCCTAGTTACTTTAATTCATTGATTAACACCCAATATTAGAAGTCATCATTGTCTCTTTCAATTACATTAGTTATTTTCACTCATTAGGTAATGCAAACCCCCCTTTTTATATTTTTACTCTCCAAGAAAGTTATTGACCAAACGATAGTAATACTAGGTTAAAGTTAAGTCTAGACTATTTTCCTCGTGGGAACGATCCCAACCTCACTAGTTGGGTTATTTACTTGACACGACCGCTTTACTTCTCATTTGAGAAGTAAGTTTGAGCGTATCAAATTTTGGCACCTCGATCAAGTGCCGTGACCAATGACTCATACTCTTCAATAGAATCACTATCAAAATTCATGATTACTGCCGCTAGTGCTTCTACACACAGACGCTCTTCTATTTGTACCTTAGATGACTTTCAACTTTGTAAGATATGGAAGATACCAATTGGATCTCACCACTTTGCCTCATGGACCTACAAACGTTGAAAGTCACTTTTTCATTGTCAATCGAAATTTCATTTGCCCTTTCTCCATATCAACCAAGGCTCTACCTGTAGCAAGGAATGACCTTCCAATAATAATAGGCACCTCAAAATCAACCTCACATTCCCGAATAACACTATTGGCCGAAAAGATGAATGACTTTACCTTTACTAACAAATCATGGAGTATACCAATAGGCCTCTTTATCGTTCGATCAACCATCAATAGCCGCATCATAGTGGGCTTTGGGTCATCCAAACCCAACTTCTTATAAATAGACAGAGGCATGAGATTTATGCTTGCTCCAAGGTTACATAATGCTTTTGCAAATTTTAATAACCCGATTGTACATGGAATAGTGAATGCACCCGGATCTTCTTTCTTTTGGACTAGAGACCTCATAGCAATAGCACTACAATGTTGCATTCTATCATCATCTTTAAAATCGACCGATCTTTTCTTAGTTACCATATCCTTCATGAACTTGGCATAATCGGGCATTTGTTCAAGATATTTGATCAAAGGGACATTGATGGAAAGCTATTTCAACATAGTAATAAAACACCGGTATTTACCATCCTCTGTCTTTTTCACTTACCTCTGTGGAAATGGAGGTGGTGGTCTGGGCATGGGGGTCATACAATGTCCATCATTTTTAGGATTTTGGACAGTTTTTCTAGAAAGAGTGCCCGGTTAGCGTGGATTCACAATCAAAGAAAATTGGGCCATTTGCAACTCAAGATGCTTGATCGAGATTGCATGTGCATCAACTTTTTGCTCAATACTTGCTAAGTCACTCCTCAACTTTTTAGTGTGCTCATCTCTAGCATCAAACCTCCTCCTCATTTTCTGGAACATATCCTCAACTAGCGCCATACTACATCTACCATCCCTAGGAGAAACTTCATGATTTTGAGGTGGAACATAGGGCTCATTCCTATTGTTTCTGTTACCATAGTTACCCCGGTTGAAGTTGTTGTCGCGGTTGTAATTACCATCTCAAACATAATGACCCTCTCGGTTGTAATTACCATAGTTTCGACCTTGGTTTACTTGACCTTGGCGCTAATTTTCCTGATTGGAGCCTTGGGCGTTTGGTCGGAAACCCCTCGTCTGATCATTTACATCATAAGAGTCCTCCTCATAGTAATACTCATCAGTTCGCGGTGGTGGTTTAGACAAGTAGTTCACCACATTTACATTTTCTGCAACCCCAATGAAATGTTACAACACCAACCCAAGCTCATTTCTCATTTGAGCCATTTCCTCACGAATCTCTTCTGTGGCTGGATTGTGTGCGGATTGCACTGCAAACAATGTTTCTCCAGTATCTAACTTCCTAGTGCTCCAAGCTTTATTATTTTGAGAGATTTTCTCCAACTTCTCAGCAATCTCAGCATAAAGACACTCCCAATGTTAATAATCATACAATTCATATTAATTATATAAGAAATCATGCACTTACATTGAT